>OX101788.1:6317353-6452353 GCA_944452715.1 Ophion slaviceki | reverse complement strand
CTGGCATGCAAATCCCTTGCAACTTAACACGCCAGGGAGGGATGGAAATGGGACGAAGAGACGCGGTAACTTTTTGGTATCACGTGTGACGGATCTTCGAATTGCACCCTTAAGCTTCTTTTTTATCGATAGGAGGGATTGAAGAACTTTTGAAACGCAACCGTTTGTAAAAGAGGGCGGAGAATGGAAAAATTGATTTTCATTTTTTTTAAGGGGTACAGTAGAGTTTTCAAAAAAATCGATTTTTTTTGCGAAAACGGTGCTTTATCATCTCAAGAATAAGTTGCTATTCGATTTATAGCAAGAATTTTTTTTTCACTGACTTTGAGCGCGTAACGTTAGCCCACCTCTGGCACGGCCATATAGTACCTAAAACTTTAAACGCGTTTTTCGCGAAACAGCTTTTTTCCAATTGGCGTGACAAATAACTTCAAGTATTTTAACTCGATTTACTTCAAATTTAAAAGTTATGTTCCTAATTGTATTTCGCAGGGAAGTACGTACGGAATTTCTGATTAATCGAAAACTTTTCATTTTATGAGCAGTTTTATACGAAATGTTTCACTGAACATTCATTCAAATACCTACAACTTTTGAATAAAACAATATTTTTTAAGGCGTTACCCCCACTTGTAGCGCAAAAAAGGCCTTTTTCATGAATTTTTTAAAAGAAAACTACAAAACTTTTTTAATCGATCAATATACCATCTTAAAGAACACATCTTGAAGAACTTTCAGTAATTTTTTTATTGATAAATATTACATTGTTTAGTGGCAAATGGCCGTCAATGAAATAATGTTTTTATATACACGGTTTGCGGTGATGAACATTGCGGCGAAGTGGATCATCTGAAAAAAAAAATGCGGATGGATTTAGTCAAATATAAGTATAAACTAGTCTTTAATCGAAGGATTTTAAAAAATATTCATTTTTCACAAAATGGCGGACAGTCAAAGTTAATGGTTCGATTTTAACAAAAAAATCGAACGATTAAAGACTACATTTTTATGTATTAAATAAGCCTGCAAAATTTCAAGAAGATCGGTTCATTAGTGTTCGAGTAATCTTGGTAACCGACTTCAGAAATGCCATTTTGAAAAAAACGCGTTTAAAGTTTCAATTTCAGTTTACACGAAGAAAATATGTTTTTTTTAACTTACATGGAGTCATCTATTCCGGGCATCAAAAAAAATGCACTTAAAATTGCACTTCAAAAAAATGCAATAAAAAAAATCGATTTTTTCAAAATCGCATGTGGGGGTAACCCCTTATATTCCGTACGTACTTCTCTAGGTATTCTAATGTAGATTGACGAGAATTTTTGTTTTTTGTTCTAGATAAAAAATTGTGGATGCTAAATGTCACGCCGCGGAGCGCCTAAAAAAAGATAACAAAAGAAAATATTAGTAGTCGGCCATTTTGCACATCGAAAAAAAATTCTAACAGCTTGATATTCATACTAAACAGATGTGTAATTAATTTTATGAGTGAATCACTTTTTCATACGAAGAAAAATGGTTAAATTCGCACATGATTTCATACCCGTTACTGTGGCCTAACCCCTTAAGGAACGATTTCTTCACCATTTTGGAGACTTAGGGTATGTTACAAGCTTTTATTTAACTTGACTTGGTGCGAGATGCAAAACGGAAAAACGATATTTCACCCCCTTCCCGTCTACTTAAATCTCTGCAATTTTGCAAACGTGCTTTTAAGAGATGACAATGCATGAATGAACGTTAACCCTTTCATACCTGGCGGGACACATGCTGTCCCAGTCTGGAAGAAAAGTGAAATTACAGCTGGGACTACGTGTGTCCCAGTTACTGAAAAACATAGACGCATTTCAGTGGTGAGGAATTCGCACCCTTATTGAGCAAGTTTGAGACAGAAAAGTTATTTCATCGTAATAATCACTTGGAGGAGAAATAACTGTTCCCGGTACTGAGGGTAATGATTTTCAGAGAATACTTTGGAAATGTTACATTTCAAGAATCCGTCAAAGAACAAAAATCGAGATTTTAATAAATTTCAACTAGCTGTGAGCCCTTGATAAAGTTAACAAAAAAAGCGAAGAACATACTGAAGAAAACTCGCGTTTATTGATCACAGATGTGTAAGACAAGAAGAATAACCAAGGAGCTACGATAACTTTTAATAATCAGATGCCAAACGAAGAAAAAAAAAAAGAATTTTTATTTTCAGAGAATATTTTCGAAATTAAACATTTCGGAAATCCGTCACAAACCAAAAAGCGATATTTTCCAAAAATTCAACTAAGTATGATCCCTCAACAAAGTTCAAAAACAAGATGCGAAGAAAATAATAGCACAAAGTTCCCGCTTATTGATAAAAAATGTATAATACGAGAACATAGGTTGATAAAAAATGTATAATACGAGAACAATAAACAAGGTTGATAAAAAATGCATAATACGAGAACAATAAACAACAATAAACAACGGTTACTTATCATAATCAGATGCGAAACGAAGAACAAAAAAGAAGAAATGACAGAGAGTCAGATAGAGTGGGAGGGAGAATATCCGAGGCTAAACACACACGCACAATGCCTGGAGGAACTCCAGGATCGAGGATCTAGGATGCTCGCCGCAGAGACAACTAACCAAACGACTCCAAAAGTCCTGGTAGCAGGACACGTTGAACCGTAGAGGACCAGCGCCTTTCACCCGTTGGAAAGAGCGTACATCCGCAATATTTCTCACCCCCCCCCCCCCCATTGGTGTACGTCGACTGCGCAGCCGACCACGCGGAGTTTCTAAGTTCACCTTATCTGTGGCAGCCCCTGTAATAAGCCGCGATCCGAGACCGTTTATATTCCGCAAAATACGCTCGCACACTCAACCCACCGTGAACTCGCGTCCTTATACACGTATAGTAGCCCAAGGGAGAGCAATAGAGGAGAGGGGGAGATGGGTCAAGTCAGATATCTGTTTGTGTGTGTGTGTGTGTAAGTGCTCGAGGCCCTCCACCAACACACATACGAAAACGCGTGCAATTACAAGCTGGTCAACATGTAATTATCCCCAATGACCATAAATTATCGAATTTTTATGCGCAACATTCTTAATTACCCTTTGAATTAACATCAATCAACCCCCTTAATTACACGCTGCTCCCGCGACGCCGGCCAATATTCGTCGTTTCATAGAGGAGGAGAATCGCGCACCGATGACGACGACCAAAAGACCCCGGCAAGACGCTCCCGTCGATCCTGTATTTGGTTTACAATGATACACGTGCTCCTTGGCTCCGCGCAATTTTTCCGTCTTTGGAATGTTGATAAATCGATGGTCCAGTGACGGTTATGAAGCTTTTATTTTTACTGATTTTTACCGAGTTTCCGAGATACCGAAAGGGCCTGGGACTGATTCCGAAGTTGCGAAAATATTGCCGCCTGTAGCGGTTTTGGGCAGTTTCCCTGTGCCCTCGTGCAGACGCGGGACAGTAGCGCGGTGGGGAACGAGTGGCTGGGGGAAAAAGAATTTAGGATAGGGAGAGAGATATTCAATGAGGTTAGTTTATATTTATTATGCATTGGTTATACCTTTAGGCAATAGGGAAACATATATGTATATCAAACAGAAAATATATTTATAAAAGCAGAAGAGGAAATTGTGAAAAAATAGAAAGTTACTGTATGTAATGAAGAATGAATAAGGAGAATGACGATAAAATGATGAGTAATCGATACTGGTACAAACGAGAAATGTTGTTGATGAATTAGTTATAATAATGGAAGATAAATAATACGATGGATCTTAATTTTAAAAAAATGGAATGACATGATAAATTCTGATAAAAATAAAATAATAAAATGAAAAATACCGAATTCAAATATTCAGAAGAAGATCTGGAAATGGGCCGGGGGGAATTACTCACAACCGGCGATATTCTTTGTAGAAAGGGAGCATATGTATACACACACACATATATTTATATATCAACAGCAATCTATCTATCTATCGATATATGTGTATATCTATGTATACACACATATATATCGATAGATAGATCGATGATTTATGAGTGCACTAGAATAGAAAAATCCTTTGGCACATAAGATGCACAAAAATATAATAATTTTATCATAAGAGAGGTGAAGGGAGGGATTGGTCACTGTTAAAGAAACATTGAAAGCTTTAATATACTTTTTGTTAGTTGTTATTTTTGACAGTCATGATAAAGTGACACTTTGATGAATGTTTGACATCTTGATCGTGTGGAGTCGGCTTCGGTCCGGCCAATGAAGGGTATTCCAAAGTCAGAATGGAAATAGACGATGTTTACCTTTCGGCCCTCGGTTCGGGTCCCCTTCAGAAGTTTTTTATTCTGTATATATTGTGATACACATTTTTTTTCTTTTATAAAAGAATAAATTACAATAATATTTGATAAAATTATATATACGAGCGTTTTTGGTCATAATTCCGTAGTATAGTTTTATGTCTTTTTGTATAACAATGCTGTTAGTTATGTTTAGGTTATACTTATGTTAATATATTGAGTTATTTGCTATTATGTATTAGTGTTTGAGATGTGTGAAGAGTGCAAGAGAGGGATATTCTATTGTGAAATAATAAAAAGGTGAAATGTGTGATTTAACTAACCTCGAAGTTGTTGATATTTTAAGTTTTTGCCCATATTAGGAAGGTTATTATGTAGATCATTATTTATGTTTGTAAATAATGTTTGACATCGATAAAAATCAATTCTAAAAATATGTATATGTACAAAAAGTCAATATCTACAAAATACGAGCCTAAACTTTAAAATGCCTTTTTACATGACAATTCCATACCATTTTTCGCGTTAAATTACGAATTACATACAATCCGTGCCACGGATTTCGCACGAAAAATACGAAAAACAATTTGTCGCGAAATCAGGTATCTCGCCGGAAAAAAATAATGAATTGATGTGTCCATACTGGTGGAAATGAAAATATCCTTATGATTATTTGTGTGACGGATGCAAAATATTTCTCATACTTTTGTTAATTTTTAAAAATCGAATATTAATACGATTAAAAAATCTATTTACATAAAAAAATTCATTTTTATCTCGAAATTCTATGGAAACAGTGTATAAGTAAAAAATGATCAAAAAATAGATGTCGCCTAATGTAAAAAAAAAACATTTTGATAACTTGAATTTTGACTTCTAAAAATATAATTGAATCTTCACCTCTTGATGCTTTGCATACTATTAAAAAGCCAAACATTCGAACGTCCGAAAATTTCCCACATCTCAGTCGAATGTTTTCCCGAGAAAAATTCTTTATACGATAATTCGGCCAATCTGTCCCAATTAATGATCTTCCCGAGAATGTGATCGACATTGCTGTGAATTGTCCGGCGCTGTGTTCCGCGAGTTTTTCGGGCAAGGGCGCCCCAGAGACGTTTGGAATGCCGAGGCTATAAACGCCGCGAAATTTCGTCGGATCGTCGTCTCATTTCGCGGGCATTAAAGAGATTGTTGGGAGCCAAACGGCCTCATAATAAAAACCAGATGCGTAAGGCCTGTCCGACTACCAGAATAGAACGCAATGTATACCAACGTGAATGTGGTCAGCCATGGCAGAACTCGTAGACGAATCCAAGCCATTTTTTTCTAACCCAATTTTCGTCCACCTTCTTAAGTATCCCTCGGAAATTTTAATTATTCCTTCTCTTTTATACAATAATTATCGTATCTGATTAACGTCACATCATTGATGAAAATTGAAGAAAAATATTTTCACGAGCCTCCATACGATGCTGACGATTGCGAAGTTTCCAAATTATTTACTCCAATTAACTTAAGGAGGAACACCACTATGGTGGGTGAGAAAAACCGATTTTTTTGCATTTTTTCAAATTGTACATACTCAAGATAATGCGAACAAAAAATCGAGTTCAAATAATGAAAATTGACTTTTCTCGACCTGGCCCGGATTATAAATCTATTTTGTGATTTTTTTGTTTCAAAAAACGGCTACGTATAACGAAAACTACATTTATATAGATTATAAAACTTTTATTTTTCATTTTTCAGACCAACCATTGTCAAGTTATCGATCCGGCCGTCGGTCCAAATTTTTCAAACAGATGCTCCATTATACCTCAATAACGTTGTCAATTTCTTTATTTTTCAAAGTGAAAATGTACCTGAAATAAGTTCAACATATGCTTAATAACACACCTTTTTTCCAAATCCCAAATGAATAATCCAGCCGTCAAAAAAAATGGGAAAAAACGACATCCTTCGGCCCATTACAGAGGTGCCTCCCCTCAATTTTTCACTCCAATTACTCTGCCCATAAAAGAATCGCATTAAATTTCAAATAAACCGTCAACATCCACGCAAAATTAAAAAAATAATAAAAAAAACATTACACAAAATGGAAAAATCAACCACTGGAATCTCTACCTGTAAATGTTCTACCGATAATTTCTAGACAAAGTCCTAAATTATGGCAGCAAGACTGAAAGATGATTCTCCCCAACTTTTTCATCCGAGAACCAAAGGGTTGAATTTTTTTCTTTGTGTCTGCTCGACAAGCGGCGTCCCGTTTATATCACAGCTGAGAATTCTCGATACTCGGGACGTGCACCTGATATTTGCCCGCTCGTCTGTAGGAATAGGTCTTCTTCCTTCACCAAAATATATCCAGGTCTGATGGATCTATGTAATTTCCACGATTCCCCAATTCCGTCTGGACGTCTGTCTGACATATCACGGCCTGCAGCTCCTTACACACATTTCTCTCTCTCTCTCTCTCTCTCTCTCTCTCTCTCTCTCTCTCTCTCTCTCTCTCTATATATATATATATATATATATATATATATATATATATATATATATATATATATACTGGGTATCTGTCCATCTCTCTATCCCTCTGCTACTATATATATATATATATATATATATATATATATATATATATATATATATGGTTTAATGGTTGCTCAGGAGGCGTTCCCTACGTTGTACACTTCTCCCTTCGGTATAATCAGACACCTCTCATTATGTTGCATTTAAATCAGCTTCGTTCTCTCGCCTGTGCGCTACTTGATCGACTTTTCAAATACCCTGCTATTATATCTTTGGAACTCAATTGTATAATCACCACTCAAATTCTCCATTGATAATATACGTGTGTGTGTATATATACAAGACAATTATTACTGGAGAATTTTTTATGTATAAACGGGCGAGAGAACAGCTATTGGCAGTAGAAATATCTTCTAACCTGTCAGACTTAAGAAAGAACGTTTTCTACAAAAGTTTTACAAAATAGTACAACGGGGGTCATCGAGAGGTGGCTAAGAGGTTCATCCACGTGGAGGCGGTTCGAAGATCTCAAGGTGATGTTTTTTTTTTAACGGGACTACTATTTTTTTCGTAATTTTATCAGGGTACTAAGAATAAGTTCGCACCCCAAATTTCAAGCTGACGGATCGAGATTTAGCATAAATTGGTATACATATTGGTGAATGTGTAGGGCGAAGACGGGCGACGTAACGTACATAGGATAGCTAATCGCTGATTGCATTACATTTTTGTGACAGGATCGATTATCGATCATCTTTAAAATTGGCAAGTGTGAACTTACTTTTTATTCTTTGATAAAAATGTTTTAAAAAATTGTGGTCCCATTTTAAACAATGGAGGGGATGGTGAAATCTCTGAAGCGCCAACACCTGGATGAACGTCGTAGCCACCGCTTGATGACCACCTCTCAACTACGCAACTTTGACAGGACAAGTTTTGCTCCTCAATCTGAAAGGTTGGAAAATATTTCTACTGCCAATAGTTGTTGCCTCACCCGGTATATACAGGATGACAATTATAAGGTAGCCATACGTTTTCTTAGTGAAAATTGAGCATTCTGAAAAGAAGAAAAAATTCTTTTGTTTTCGAAAGGATGAAGAGAATTGAATTCCGAATACGGAGCACTACTGGAAGACCTTTTTATAAGTAGAATCATACTCAATTTATCCACTTTGAAATGCGTCTTCATTAGTTTTTTACTCGATGATGGAATATCCAAAAAAGTTTTCCAGGAATACTCGGAATTTGATTATCTTCTCTGTGCTCATAACGGAATTTTGATTTTTTTTTGCTGAATGCTCAATTTTTTTCGACAAATACTACTCATCAGAAAAACTTGCACATTTTTTTTCCGAAGATCCTTGGATCCCTTGAGACCCACAAAATTGTCACTCTGTGTATATGGGAAAATACGTTTTTGAAGACATTTAACTTTGAGGACCGATGAGAAATAAGGCAGACAGATCGATAGCCAGCATTTAGTAGATAAACGACTTTCAAAAAAGCCTTTAACCATATATATATATATATATATATATATATATATATGACAAAGAATCAGAGAGAGAGAGCGAATAAAAAGAGGAGAGTGAGGTATACACATCCCCGAATTTCTTTTCGCACACACACATCGACCCATCTTCACGAAAGAGTGTACATCAACGCGGTTTAATGCAGTAAAAGCGATAGCTTCCGACAGGCTGTTGTTAGAATGCTTGTAAATGGTTTTTCGATGGTTTTTTTTCTACTTTCTTACTTTTTTCTCTACTTTTCTCCGCCCTCAGATCTGCACGATGCGTATACGTACGTATACGTACGTATATGCACGCATAAAACGTTTCTGCAGCGCGCGAGGAAATTATACGGCAATTAATACGACGGCAAAAGAAAATTGATGATAGCATACTCGGCCGAGCGAAACGTCTGCGGCTCAATGACAGAAGAGAGCAGGCTCGAGGGGGCCCCGTTCAAAAAGCGTATACCGAATCTTCCTCGGGCGTGCGGACATCCTCGAACCCCTTGGACCTTCGCGCACAAATGAAAGTACACTCGATGTAGAAAATAAAAAATAAAAAACAAGGAAGAGACAAAAAGATGGGGAATGAGATAAACGAGTGCCAAAGACGCGCCTGCAGAAAGAAGAGTGTGCTAAGTAACGGTGAGGGGCGGGAGAGAGAGAGAGAGGGAGAGAGAGAGAGAGAGAGAGAGAGAGAGAGAGAGAGAGAGAGAGAGAGAGAGAGAGAGAGAGGCGACATGGCGGGGGGGGGGGGGGGGGGGGCAAAAGAGAGAGGAGAGATCGCGAGCAACGGATGAGCGCCAACTATTCACCGGTGATTCACCTTCGACCCCCCCCCCCTTTCAAACAACTCTCGCGTGACAGAAAAATCCGCGCGAGAGAACACCCAGGATTATTAAATATCCGGTTTAGAGTCAATGCTGAGATATATATATGTATATATATATATATATATATATATATATATATATATATATATATATATATATATATATATATATATATATGTGTATATGTATGTGTGTGTGTGTGTGTGTGTGTGTGTGTGTGTGTGTGTGTGTGTGTGTGTGTGTATATATATATATTATATTTTTCACACATGCACACCGTGCAAAAATGGATTTATTTGCTCGTGTATTTATCAACGCGGAGAAACGCTCGTTGCAGCGTTCTTTTTTTACGTCATTTACTTAGGCGCCCCGGTACACATATATCCCGCATATGTGTGTGTGTGTGTGTGTGTGTGTGTGTGTGTGTGTGTGTGTGTGTGTGTGTGTGCATATATGCATATATGTATATATATATATATATATATATATATACAGGGCGTGCTGTTATCAATGGATAATCCTACAACTGTCGATAGGGTAGATCATGTCTACTATATGCTGGAATTTCAGTTTAGTCAAAGTTCCACAGTTTTCGAGATAAAAATCATCTGCTTTTTGGTTTTTGTATGCCATTTCTACAAATGATAACTTTTTTTGACCCGGTTTCTAAAAAGATACTCTTGGTTATTTGTTTTATCTAGGCAAGTCTTCTTTTTAACCTTAAATTTTAAGGAAACTTTATGAAAAAAAAACTTATGCAGAATTTTCATACAAACGAATTCGAACATCTGACATTCATTTTTCTTTACATGCACGTTTTTTTTGCACTTTCGTTATTGATGACACCCGCTACGTGAAAAATAAAAAATAATAGGTATTTTTTAGTAGTTATTGAAACCCTAGGAACCTTGAAACGCATTTACAAACGCCATATTTAATTTAAAAACACTTTTGAATGGTCAAAATCTGAATTGAATTAGGTGTAACGCCAGTGTCGCACTATGCCGCAAAGGGTTAACAATTTTCTCAGTTATTGTTGATTCATATCATTTGTAGAAATCTCACGCGAGAAACCAAAAGCAGATGATTAAAAAATAACCTAAAGACAAAAATCTCGAAAACCGTGAGTCTCTTACTAAACTGAAATTCCAGCATCCAGTAGGACATGATCTGACCTATCGACAGTTGCAGGATTATCCATTCATAACAGGACACCCTGTATGTACCGGGACCGTATATGTATATGGAAACGCTAGGAATGATTATCGTCACCACGCAAACATCCGAAACACTTAATGCGTCGTCTTTGCTCTCGGCTTGCGTGGACGTTTTCTTTCCTCCACGAGGAAAATATCGATTCGGTAAAATATGGAGAAAAATTAGTCATTCGCTTTTGAATTTTTCCAGCATTGTTGTTTAACTGCGGTGTAACTTTTTGTTTTTTCAATCGGAGACGTACAGCTCTTGATTTTTGTGTCCAACAATGCAGCTTGAATTTTCGCTCGAGGATTCGAGCCACGAATGAATTACGAGAAAACGTTTTTTCTTATAATTTTGGAACATATTTTGTAATGAATTTTCGGATTTTTAAAGTTTTTTTTTTTCTTTTTATCTCAGGATGCATTTAGGCAATTAGTATACATTTTTAGTATAGTGTTAATATATATTTTCATTTTATTTTTGAATTAGTATATATTTTGTATTAATTGGGAATATTTTTATCTGAATTTCATGATTTTTTGAAATTTGTACAAACTTTATGAGATATTCGAGAAAAAATTTGAATAATCTATGAAATTTGTATCAATTTTACAATGGATTTCGGGAACATCTGAAATTTGTATGAAAGTCGGAAGTGCAATTTGAAAATTGCATCGAGAGGCAAGAAATTAATGACCGCCTTGTAGGAATAACGTTGGTCTTTATCGGCACATATGGTTAAAAAAATGTTTCACTAATGGCAGGAATTAGTATATATTTTGAGAAATATTTCAGCACGAGTTTCGGGATTTTTAGAAATTTCTATATTGTTAATGAGATATACGAAAATAAATTTAAAGAATTGTTAAAACTTCTATAAATTTTGGACGATATTTCAGAGTATATTTCCGGAAAATAAGCAACTTGGATAAAATTCGGAAAATAGTGCAATTTACGAATTGCCTCGAGGGGTAAGAATTGAATTAATTACCTCCTTGTGCGAGTAATATTAATTTTTAACGGAGTCTCGTACGTAACTCGAGCACTCGAGGGAAAACATTCAACGTTGCAAAAAGGTTTAAAAAAACATGCCCAATTGGACGGGTGCCTGGATTCTTGGCGCGTTTACTGCACTTAGACCCTTCGCGCTCGAAGACCACACTCAATGATCCATCCAGTCGTTCGTCATATTGGAGCGTGTGAGGCTTTAAGAGATAAGAAAAGAAAAAAAATCATTAAAAAAGAGCAGCGCTTTAAGTATTGGACTCGGGCCAGCGCAAAAATAGAAGCAGATGTTGTTAGTTGCGTTTCGAATGCTCGCGTCGAGACGCGAGACGCTGGCTTCTTTCGCGCCGAGATTCCCGAGGAGCAAGAGAGAGAAAGAGAGAATAAGCGCGAGCCGGGAGGGAGAACGATGAGAGTGATTGTATAAAATGCGAAAAGTGTAAAATCTCGGAGAGAGCCGACTCGTCGTGACTTTAAATTCTTAAAAAATAGCATCAGTCGCGACAAGAGCGAAAGATAGTGAGAAAGGGTGAGAGAGAGGGGGGATTTGACTATATCGGGTTTAATAGTGCTCTAGGACCAAAACGTCCTCCGGCACCCAATCTTCATACTACGTGCAGTACACAGAAAAATGAAAAGAAATCAAAAAGTTCAATGCAAAATCAATGAAAGATGACTCTATATGTAGAAAATAAATATAAAATCAAAAACGCTGATTAAATACGTAAATAAAAATAAAATTGCAATAGAAAAGAAAGAAAATGGTACAAATATCAAAAAGTTGCAGAAACTCTATGCAACAACAAAATAGACGAACAAGAAAAAGTGAAACGATTTAGTATAAGCGACGGAGAGAGGGAGAAAGAGAGAGAGAGAGAGAGAGAGAGAGAGAGAGAGAGAGAGAGAGAGAGAGAGAAAAGAAAGAAGAGCAAGAGAGACCGGAAGGCAGTTAATAAACGAACGAAGAGGAGGCTTAAAAAGAAGAAACACCTTTTTTAATATGTTTAATATTGATAATGACTATTTGATTTTAAATAATAGGAAAATAATATTTAAAACCTTCGTGTATATATATATATATATATATATATATATATATATATATATATATATATATACATACATACATACCTATATGATGTGTAAAATATAAAGAATAATATATTAAACATAATATACGTATTCAAAATATATTTAATTTTTAATTCCATTTATACATGTATATGTATATATATATCGGGTATTCTAGCGCATCTCAAACAACTATATCCCTCACCATCGTTAATTATAAATTTTGATCCTGGAAAACCTCAGATCTGGTGGCAGAAGAACATCTATTTTTTTTCCATTTTTTTCCTCCACTTCTAACCCTTCTGCGGCTGCAAAAGATCAACTCTGGCCATTCAATTTTGAAAAAAATTCCAGTACGTTTTAGACGAGTTTTGTGCATTTTTCACCGAAGCTCAACTTCTACTTCCATTATTAAATCTTTTTGTACGTTTAAATTGTTATGTGTGACATTTCCATTTTAGGGATTATTATTCGACAGTTTGGGAGTCAGAAGAGGACTTTTCCGGTCGTGCAAGTACAAAAAAGACTCGAATATATATTTTCAGGTGCAATTCAAATCAAATGGGATGTATACGTCGACCGAAAAACTACTATTCTGACTTCTAAACTGTCATCGTTCCCAAAATCGAAATTTCACCAAGAAAAAATCGTGAATAGCGGAAGCACAAGTTGAGCTTTGGTGAAAAATGTACAATCAGGTCTGAAACGCATCAAAAAATTTTCAGAAAAAAACAGTCCCATCGGACTATGATTTTTCGCAGCTCTCGAAGAGCAAAGAATAGGGAAAAAAAAGAATTGAAAAAAATTAGGTTTTTTTCGATACCAGATTTGAGGTATTTGCCTACCGAAGTCTATAATCAACGATGGTGAGGGAAATAGTTGTTCGCCCTGAGCTGGAATACGCCATATATATATTTTTTCTTCGAAAAATATTATTTTATTTTATTTTTAATATACTAAGGCAATAAACCATTATATATTTTTATTATGTCATAATATATACATATAAATAAATAAATAAATAAATAAATAAATATATATATATATATATATATATATATATATATACAATTTTCATTACCCTTGAAACTTTTCAGTAGCACATTTAGATGAGAGGAAAATAATTAATACGCTCGGATCTAGAAAAAAGATCGCTTGAAAAATAAAGTGAAGAAAAAATATCCATAAAAGTTTGGTGAGTGTTCAGGAATTGGCGTTTTCGCGTACGCACGAGTGTGTGTTCGCGCACAGGTTAACACAGCGATACGCGCTCGCGTCCGTTGAGAAGTATTGCGAACGCAAGTTTTTGCTTTGAAGTCGAAAGATTAACGGGGGCAGAGCTCCGCGAGATGCTCTCGCTCCTTTATAATTTTCTGTGTCTGCGCATTCCTTAACAGCTGCTTCACGGAGTTTCGTCAGAGTTTCGATATGCTCGCCCGCGAAGTGCCGCGAGCATTTACAAGCGCGCACGCAATACATATGTGAGTGCTATACGTATACTTACGAAGGTAGAGAAAGAGAGGGGGGGGGAGAGAGAGAGAGAGAGAGAGAGAGAGAGAGAGAGAGAGAGAGAGAATGGCCCTTCGTTTAATTAGCGATCGTCGTGTTCGCGGCGCGACGCTTTTTGTCAGGACGTCGACGAGCCATCGTTCCGCAAAGTCTCGCCAGACTTGGCTGAATTACGATTGAATTAGAGGCGAAACTCCGAAAAAAAATTGCCCACGTATGCACCTTACAATCAATTCGCTTCGACCGAAGAAAAGCGATGAGGCAATTAGACCCATCGAGGTTTTCGAATTTGCATAAAGAAACTCAAGGGCTTACGCCTAGTTGAAATTTCGTAAAACATCGATTTTTGGCTCTCGACGGATTCTCAAAATACATTTCAAAAAAATGGTCTCAAAACGTCAAGTCGATGCGTTTAAAATTGAGGGGGTTATGGGTCTTAATCAATAGGTTCAGCGAACCGGAGACGCGTTTAGCTGAAATTTACTTTTTCAAAATCGGTGACCAGGATTTCTCACATTTGACTGCATTGATAAATTTCAAATTTTACAAGCTTTTTTTACATATCAAAAAGCAGTACGTGAATGGAAGAATTTTATTAATCGATCCATAGATTTTTTCATCAACGAAAATAGAGCCTTTTTCGTTAACAGAAAATCGATACCTTCACTTTGGACTGCGGCCATTTTTTCAATCATCGATGTTTTATTTAATTTTTCGTCCAAGCACTAGATAATTTCATGCAAAAACTAAATGGGTTTGGTTTTTTTTCTTGTCAGAAGACGGTTTTCAAACAGCGGTCTGCGCAAACCATTTTAACTACCGTATTTATAATTTTCTTTCAATACAACATTTGTAAAAGATACTTGAGCCATACTCTACAAAGAAAAAAAATATCGAAAACTTGAACAGGTTTTTTCCAGAAAAATCACGAAAATTCTTTTTTTTTCCTGCCACGAAATAGATTAAAACCCGTTAACAGATCAGGCCTACTTGTAACAGTTGAAAACACCTCATTTTTCGGATTTTTGGTAGAAAATCGACATACTATGTTTCTACCAAAATTAGGTATTTAAAAAAAGTGTCATCTTGAAAACACTCTGTAATGTTTAGGGTGAAAAAATTTAATTATAGTCGATTTACAGTCGATGTCCGGAAAGCATCTCTCGAAAACGTCTTCTGCAACGCCCTTCTGGCCCCGGATATTTATTAGAAAAACAAAATAAAACAGACGTCGAGAGTATATTATTTTATCCTATGATTAATCGAGGTAATTTCCGAAATATCAAATTTAAACAAATTACGCGTGTTCAGTCTTGATTTTTGCGAAAAGAATTGGCATTTTTAGTTCATCAAATCGAAAATATACATAAAAAAAATTCTTCGATAAAATACTATATTTTTCCATCCAGGAAAAGTACAAAAAATTTCAGAAGATCGATGCCGTAGTTTCTAGATATTTTGCTCACCGACTTTGAAAACGTACTCACTTTCGAGAAAAAATCTTTTAAATTTCCGAACGACGCTCCGGCGTCGACATAACACTTTGTAAATTTATCAATTTTGATCCAATAACCTTTAAAAAATTTCAGGGATCATTCGTACGATGATGCACTGTCAAAATATATAGGTTTTAAAAAAGTGTTTTTCACACTTTCACAAGTAGGCATAACCCCTTAAACCAGTACGATATTGGAATTTTTTTTCGAGCGGAAATTTTCCAAACATGACCCGAATGACCCTATGGTGTAAAGTGCAACAATTTTCCTTCCAGGTTGGTAAAATGCTTCTTCCGTGCCCGTAAAGGACACACCGGGAGTTCCTTCGTTGCCCATTGCGTGTATCTATCGGTGCACACGTACCGATCGTTACAAGCATCCGTACATGATCCACGTACGCCGACTTGTGTCCGCTGTCGGTTGAAACAATGGGAACGACGATTCCTTTCAGATCACGATTCCTCGGGATGCTCGGTTGACATGGCGGAAGGTTCGGCCGAGGAGGAACAGAGCAGTACCGCTGCACCCGCATCGCCGCCAGCCGATCTACGTACACTGAGCACCCAATTGTCGTCGGCGCCCTATCATCACCGGCACTTACAGCCACCGACCCGTCTTCATCCACGACACCAGACTAACATGTTGGCTACTGCCGCACCGCCCAGACACAGCCACAACAGCATGCTGTCACATCAGGTCAAAACGGAAGCCGATATGGACGCACCTTGCGACTTGCCGTTGAACTTGAAGAGCGAGGTTAGTCGTGTTCTAATTTCCCCCTCTACCATTTGCCCGATTGTTTTTCGACCCTTCGATCTTGCCCTACTCCGGAGTGTTATTGCTACATATTAAGGCGTTACCCCCACTTGCAGCGCAAAAAAGGCCTTTTTCATGAATTTATTTAAAGAAAACTACAAAACTTTTTTAATCGATCAATATACCATCTTAAAGAACACATCTTGAAGAACTTTCAGTAATTTTTTTATTGAAAAATATTACATTGTTTAGTGGCAAATGGCCGTCAATGAAATAATGTTTTTATATACACGGTTTGCGGTGACCAACATTGCGGCGAAGTGGATCATCTGAAAAAAAAAAATGCCGATGGATTTAGTCAAATATAAGTATAAACTAGTCTTTAATCGAAGGATTTTAAAAAATATTCATTTTTCACAAAATGGCGGACAGTCAAAGTTAATGGTTCGATTTTAACGAAAAAAAACGGCCGTTTTTTGGCTATAAAACGGCCATTTTTTCGAAAAAAAAAATCGAACGATTAAAGACTACATTTTTATGTATTAAATAAGCCTGCAAAATTTCAAAAAGATGGGTTCATTAGTGTTCGAGTAATCTTGGTCACCGACTTCAGAAATGCCATTTTGAGAAAAACGCGTTTAAAGTTTCAATTTCAGTTTACACGAAGAAAATATTTTTTTTTGTCAACTTACATAGAGTCATCTATTCCGGGCCCATACAGAAGTATGGGCCCGGATACTTATACTTCAAAAAAATGCAATAAAAAAAAATCGTTTTTTTCAAAATCGCAAGTGGGGGTAACCCCTTAAGGTTACGAGTGCTGAAATCGGGCTGATATAAGACTCACAAGGAACATCCCTCAGGTGACACCCTTCCATTTGGTTGAAATTTGGATATGTTATGAAGCACCGAAAAGTAAGCGATAGGTATTTTTTTATCGGCGGAAAAAACGGTTTTAAGGGGTGAAACCATCCCTTAATATAGGGGTGGTTCACCCCTTAATTTTTTTGCAATGTCACTATAGTTGATTTTTTTTATTGCTTTGGATTAGAAGAATTGTCGGTTTTGTTTCATTAAAATCGGTGGACTCCTTGTGTGTAAAACTACTATATTATCCCGAAAGATGCCTTTTTTCGAGGGGTGGTTTCACCCCTTAAATCCGTTTTTCCGCCGATAAAAAAAATACGTATCGCTTACTTTTCGGTGCTTTACAACATATCCAAATTTCAACAAAATCGAAGGATGTCACCTGAGGGATGTTCCTTGTCAGTGAGAATCACGAGAGTTTGGAAAAAAACAAAAACTTGATGAGATCTTCCAGAGTAAGTTTAAGGCCTTAGGCCACGGTAACGGGTATAAAATCATGAGCGAATTTAACAATTTTTTCGCATGAAAAAGTGAATCACTCATAAAATTAATTACGCATCTATTTAGTACGAATATCAAGCTGATAGAAAATATGTATATTTTTTTTTTTCGATGTACACAATTGCCGACTACTAAAATTTTCCTCTGTTATCTTTTTTTAGGCCCTCTGCGGCGTGACATTTAGCATCCACAATTTTTGACCTAGAACGAAAAACAAAAATTCTCGTCGATCTACATTAGAATACCTAGAGAAGTACGTACGGAATTTGAAAAATATTGTTTTATTCAAAAGTTGTAGGTAATTGAACTTAAGAAATAAATTTTCAGTGAAAAATTTCGTTATAACTGCTCATAAACTGCTCATGAAATGAAAAGTTTTCGATTAATCAGAAATTCCGTACGTACTTCTCTGCGAAATGCAATCAGGAACATAACTGAGAAATTTGAAGTAAATCGAGTGAAAATTGTTGAAGTTGTTTGTCACGCCAATTGGAAAACAGCTGTTTCGAGAAGTTTCGAGTAGGCGGCCATTTTGTACATCGAAAAAAAATATATTTTCTAACAGCTTGATATTCATACTAAGTAGATGTGTAATTCATTTTATGAGTGAATCACTTTTTCATACGAAAAAAAATTGTTAAATTCGCACATGATTTTATACCCGTTACTGTGGCCTAAGGTCTTAAATAATTTCGCAAATTTGACTGAATTTCAGAAGATATTTCAGACTGGATTTCAGGAACTTCGGAAATTCGTATGAAATTCATGAAATAGTGGAATTCATGTTATCTAGAGGGAGTAGAAATTGATTACCTGGCCTTCGGAAGACCTTTCGATCGTGCCCTACCCCGGAGTGTTATTGCTGCATGTAATTATCCCGAGTCCTGAAATAGGGCTGATAGACTCGTCGAAAATCAGGAGAGTTTGGAATTTTTCATAAACTTGATGAGATATTCCAGAGTAAGTTTGAAGAATTTCACAAATTTGTGTGAATTTCAGAAGATATTTCAGATTGGATTTCAGGAACTTTGGAAATTTGTATGAAATTCAGAAAATAGTGGACTTTGCTAAAAGTGGTGGTCGCTCAAAAGCTTCGGAATTTCCAATCGTCGCCAATTCTTTTACTCTTCCCACTCATAAATTCGACGCTTTGTAAAATTTTCAAAACAACAAATCCTTTTTTATTTCGAAAACGATTTTTCAAATTTACCTCATACTTCTAACTCAATAATTATAATCTTTGTTCTCATAAAACAATTCTTCAAAGCTCTTGTCCGTAAACAAAATTATAGGTCGTTTTTATTCGTAAAACTGAAATGGCAGCTGTTTGTAATGCGTCCCACAGTTAGTTGGTCTCGTTAGTCAAACTGCGGACCAATCGTAGCTGTACTCTGTGACGAGCGACGCCATAATACAATAATACAGAATAATACATAATAACACATATCGTCTAATTGGTGTTTGTTACAAATTATTATAATAAATTATTTAGAAAATGTAACACTTCGCTGTTTATTTTGTTTTTATGCTACAAGGAATTCTAGTGCATGCAAGATTTATTTTTTGCTAGAAATAGTCAATTTCGAAAACCTTGCGCGACCCCTAAATATTCATTAGCCGGCTAGAGCTTTTGCGGGGCTTAATAAAAAATTTTAAAGCGTAAAATTCATGGATGAGTGGTGGACGAAAAAAAAATCGATTTTTCCATGAAAATTTGATTTTTTGGGTGGCTTGAGCGACGGCTAAATATTCTTTGACCGCTCGCAGCTTCGGCAACATTTTATTTCTTCGAAGAAGATAATTGGATGGCGAGAAAAAGGAAAAAAAATAGCGCTAAAATTTGTGTCACCCTAATATATATATACACACACACACACATTTATGCGAAGGATTGAAAATTTTACGAAATTCTCCATTTACGTGAGGAATACGTTTGGTATTTTTTGTATCGTTGAGGACTCTAATTGATCGAGTAGACGGGATCGGTAGAAATTCAATCTAAATTGACCAACGAGCTTGCTGCTCGTTCTCTTTGCTGGCTCTTCGTGTTTCGCGGTGAATTCAGATCACGGTACAAAGAAGATAAAGAGCTGGGGATTCAGGTCCAGCGAGTATTTAGGAGCAGGTTCAATATTCTTCATATTCTTCTCTCTCTCTCTCTCTCTCTCTCTCTCTCTCTCTCTCTCTCTCATCCTTCCTCTATTCTATATTAGTTACAGTTCACCCTTTTTTTCTTCGCTGCTTCACAATTCTTTGTTTCGATTCTCTATTTTTACGTTTACCTTAAGGGCTTTTCCGATAGGTATAGATCTCCACCAAGCAATTAAGGGATCTTCTCACTTTAGACGCTAAAAAGGATATTCTCATGTTGTTACACTTAATAAATACACACTTAATAAATACGATTGCAATACATTTTGTTAAATTTCGTTTATTTAAGTCACTATCTATAGACGAAAATGGTAGTTGAAAAAAAAAATCGTAAAAAAATTTTAGGTCTGCGCTGTTGATGAAATCTCGGAGATGGATCATCCGAAACAAAAAAATCAAACGGTCTTAGATTCAGTATGTCAATGGCTATATCGCATACCATACGATTTTTCATATATACAAAAATAACAAAATGGCGGACGTTTTTCGAAAAAAACGTGTTTTTTAACCATTTTTGGCAAAAAAATAGTAAATATCAAAATTTTAAAAAAACTTTGATTAGCGCTATAGTTATAGTTGTAAAGAATATGGGGTTAACATTTCATAAGGATCGGTACGGTAGTTTCGAAGGTTTTATCAACAAGCCGTCGAAAAACGTTGTTTCGAGAAAAACGCGTTTAAAGTTTGTTTGGGTTACATAAATACATTAAAAAAATTTTGTTTGTGTATTTCGTACGTGTTTTTATTAAGTCGGGATATACATTTACAACGATCAAAAAATCGATTTCTTTTTATTTCTTTAAACGTTAAAACTATATATGTAGAATATTTTCCCAAAGTTTCAAAGCAAAATTCGAAAAACTTCAAACGTTACAGCCCGTCAACGCTGTGCCTCACCGCTCGGATTCGGAGCGGGAGTGAACTTCAAACGCGTTTTTCTCAAAACTGCATTATCGAAGTTGGCGTGCAGGATTACTCAAAAACCATTAAGCCGATTGAGTTGAAACTTGGTAGAAATATTGATAGTATTGGTACCTTCTACTTGACGAGAATTGTTTTTGAAAAATTGGGAAAAAACTACTTTTTTAATCCACATTTTACAGAAATGTTGCGTGAAATGTTGGTTTTATTGGTAAATGCGTGCCATTTTCTTAAATTCGCATTTTCTTCATTTTAATTACCGTCACGTAGAAACTATACATGTTCCAACTGAAAAAATGTTTGAACTTTTTTGCAAATCAAAGTCTACGGGAAGCTAGACTGCACGCCGATTTGCAACTCCCGCGGCAACCTTGCTGTAACACTCTGTCACAGCTCCGTCATTTTGATGACGAATTTATTTAAAAAAATTGTATTGTATACGTAAATATACTATTAAAGTATATCTAACGTTTGATAATTGTAGAATGATTATTTCTTAGTTTAAAAAATCCCTCAATATTGCTTATTTTTTTCCTGTCTAAATGCATATCCCGCCTTAAGTGTGAAAACTTTTATATCAGTATCTATAATATAAACCTATAAAAAATAGCCTTTTAGCGTCTAAAGTGAGAAGACCCCTTAATTGCGTTTTCTTGTCCCTTCATCGAGCCCTCGATATTTCCGTTCCTCAGCCCATGTCGCGAGCTGTGCCCATCCGTCGCCGGACAATGGTGGTCTTGTCGAACGAGTCGTAAATATTGCCGCAACAATTTTCCAGGACTGTCCTTAGAGACTGAAATCTTGCACTGTCGCGAGACTCACGCTTGGCTTCACCGTGTGGCTCGTCACCGTTGCAATTGCCGGAGGGGGGATGCTCTTGCAAACTCTCGAATGCGGTAAACTGGGGTGGACTGTTGGTGGTGTTTGTTTCCTCCACGGCTTAAGCGTCTGCCTTGGGTCGGCAAGGACCAACGAAGGCTTTTATCTGGGCTCTGCTTGCGCATCGGACTAGGGGCAGGCGGCGAGAGCGCGAAATCCTTTGCATGTATAACATGAGGAAAAAGTAATTTTTACGTCATGTCTGCATGAGCCCGAAGAATAGGTCGATTTTCAATATTTTTTTCCTGTGATAGTATTGCGATGACGAGGTCGCAATTTTTAACATACTTAATACATATAGTTTTGCCAATTTTGAATTTATTGTCTTAAAAAATATTGATAAACTGAAAAGTTGTCATCATTTGACCAAAGTGCTGCCGCTGCTTCATGGTCAATCAATGTAGGTGGTTCTGGCAACTAGGCTCGTCTAAAATAAAAAAGAAAAATGTACATTTAGTATAACAATAAAACTTTCGTATGAACGGATTTTTTAATGGAATTTTAAAGATTACCAAAATAGTACGAAAAAAGCTCAGTTTTCGACTATAAAACCCCTTGAATCATTCGTTATCAACAAATAAATAGACAAACCAAAAACTCATCCGGTCACACGATAGAAAAGTTATCAAACTATGCTCCATCCGAATTTAAAGTGAATCAAACTTTAACTTGTAGTTGAAACGCAAAATAAAAAAGGGTGAATCGCAGCGAGGCGACGACCCTTCACAAAAATCATCTAAGCTCGGTCAACATTTGGAATTTCTACACAAT
Organism: Ophion slaviceki; assembly: GCA_944452715.1. Classification (NCBI taxonomy): domain Eukaryota; kingdom Metazoa; phylum Arthropoda; class Insecta; order Hymenoptera; family Ichneumonidae; genus Ophion; species Ophion slaviceki. The sequence continues at coordinate 6,430,039 of OX101788.1, read as the reverse complement.
CCTTGTTGCAAATTGAAGTTAAGACCGTAGGCTATAAAACAATACAGCAAAGTCTCATTTCCTAAATTGCAAGCTCATTCCTCTCTTAATACATTGGACTTCAGGAATCGTTCACCCTCCCAGATCAATGATTCGCCCAGAAACGTTCGTGCCGATTTTTCAATATTCCACCTACCGAAAAATCGGTACGAACTTTCCGGACAACCCAATACAACGAGCTCAAAGTATTCTTTCCCCATATACAAATATACAAACCGACCCACACGCACGCACGAGTCCACACATGTCATTGAGAATGGATTGCATGAGTGGAGAGCTTTTTCAATGTGGAAGAGGAAGAAGAACAAATGGACATAGAAAGACGTAAATTATTGCTAAACTTGGGAAGAAAAATTGCCGAGAAATCTCTTCATTTATGGTACGTGGGTGCTCATATATATATATATATATATATATATATATATATATATATATATATATATATATATATGTGTGTGTGTGTGTGTGTGTGTATATATACACATTAGTAAGAAGCTTCGGATTCTCTTGGAAAAGCAGTCTCATCCGTTTCCTCGTTGATCCGTGTCCATCTATTACGCTATTATCCTCCCTGCAAACACGATATCCATCCCCGTGCTAAGTACATCCAAGAGAGGTGGAGAAAGAGCAAGGTAGGAAGGAGAGCCGAGAGAGACCGACAGAGAGCCGTTCCGAGTTAATGCCTACACTTCATATCGCTGCGAGAAGCGCATTTATTAACACACGCATGAAGGGAGCAGACGAAAAAAGATCCGAGAGCCGAACATTAAAGGCCGAATAATAAAAAAGCACAGGTAGATCGAATCTGGCCAATGATGATCATTGGAGGCGTTTGAGCTGCGTACCTCGAATCGGACTAATCGACGATGTAGAAAATGTTCAGACCTACATTTTCAAGGCGCTTTTCGATGCGATTATTACGTGCGTGCGTTCACGTGTGTATATTTGACGTCTAAAAACGGTGATCGTAGCTTGGGGCTTGATGGAGAGGAGGGTGTTTGTCTCGTTTTGTGACGAGGATCATGAATGGCAGGGAAAGAGGTAAACAAGGGCAGTGAGAGGGAGAGAGGGACGAAGCCTCAAGGCACATTCTTACTTGATGGTCCCGAGACCCACCAGCATCACCCGTAAGTGCATCTGTCAAGAAAGTGATTGAAGGCAAACGATCGAAGCGTGGGCAAATCCAACCTCCTTCAGCAACGTCACACCACCCAATAATGCATATCGTGGCTCCGTTCGATATACGTATAAAAAAGGCCGAGAGAGAGAGAGAGAGAGAGAGAGAGAGAGAGAGAGAGAGAGGGAGAGTGAACAAGAGGGTGACCGCGAGTCCCCTCTGGCAGAGATCTCATTACCTCCGAGGCTCATTTCAGCGTCTCAATTGCATCTCGATCCAATTTCACCAATTACGATTATTATAATCGTTGCGAGCTGCGAGAGCTTGCGAGCGTACGATGAAATAAAGAAACGAGAGCGAGAAAGCGAGGATGAAAACGTGCTCGATAAGGCACGGGGTTTACATTGGTCGGACGAAGAGCGAACATCGCGTGAGAGGTGATTTGACGGGTGTGCGCGCACGAGGAGAGAACCCCGGAGGGGCCCTCCACCCGTGTTCGAAGGCAGGGAATCCGGTTACCTTATCGCGTGCGGATATAAAAATATTGTTTACATTCGTCGTAATGACGTTCGGTGTGAGCATGTAATAACCATGAAGCAGGTGCGTCAGTTATATACCCACATGGGTATATATATATAAGGAATGGTGATTTTGAAACCATTCAACTTCGAGGACCGTTCTGGTAATAGCCCAGTGTAGCTGTACTCATTATTTTAACCCCAATGTCTTGAAAACAACCGCTGGATGAATATACGCACACTCGTACGAGAGACACCTCAAGGACTCTGCCGAACGGTTCTTAGCGGGCGTGCAAAAGTTTGAGGCCTAAAGAACAGGTCGGTTTTTAAGATTTTTTCTGAGAGTATTGCGCTGACGAGATCGGGATTTTGCATGGAATCAATACATCGTCCTGCCAGTTCGTTATTTTTTTTCATAGAAAAATATTGATGAACAATGAAATTATTAAACGAAGGATTGAACATTGATGTGCATCAGCGACGCAGGCTGCACTGAACCCTTTGGCTGTCCATTTCCCGATTGATGTCAATATTGGGAAATGGTCAACCTGGCTTTGTTTGGATCTGCTTAGGTTGTCCATTTGCGAATCGGTATCAATATTAGAAAACGAACAACCAAAAGGCTTCATTCGAAGTTGTTTGGGTTGTCCATTTTTCAATTAATCTTCATACCGGGAAAAGGACAACCAAAAGGCTCCATAGCTTCACCGGCTGAACCGTTTTTATTGTCCATTTCCCATTTGATACTAATATTGGGAAATGGACAACCAAAACGTCAGTGGAGATTTCGTTGATGCACCGCAGCAAAGTATAATTTTTTAGCCACTCTACACCCACCGTGTTCTCTCAAGCATCGAAAATCTTGAAAAAATAAATTGGCAATGACGTGCCGACGAGTGATGCATCTGGGCGAAAATTCGGAAAAGGGTCGATAGGAATAATAACGGGAGGTAACTGTCGTTCTTTTGAGGGGCGGAAAACGCGATATTCCGAGAGTAGAAGAAGCAACGATTGATCGTTCCAAAACATGTGTATATGCATGTGCGTGTATAGAAATATACATATATGTATAAATATAAACCGCAACATCGACTTATTCTGTACGACGCGCGTTACCGCATCGTCGTTTCCACTTGTCGTGGTCACAGGCTCCATATGAGGCCGCAGTGCACACGAGCATGTTTTGTAGCATGGGCGATCACTGGTATACGACTGATGGAATATTTATCAATGGATTAATGTTGGTGATTGGCGAGAGGAAGCACACGGACAATCGTGGTGATCTCTTTGTACCGATTAAACCTAAAAGTACTTTTCAATCTGGCTTTCTCATCCTGCTGCATTTCTCTCTCTCTCTCTCTCTCTCTCTCTCTCTCTCTCTCTCTCTCTCTCTCTCTCTCTCTCTCTCTCTCTCTCTCTCTGAGCATTTTTGCGCTAGCGCTCAATCTACAGCCGCAGTGAAGAACCGTTTTCCATATATGTGTGCAGCGATGTTTCATACATCAAAAGAGCCAGGCGATTTTTTCCATTAGTTTGGAATTTGATTAAATTGAAAATCTGTCAATTTAGGAAAAAGCATCCGACAGCTTATATTGACGTCGCGGACATTACAGGTATGCGCCCGAGTATGTGTATGCATCGAGGCAAACGTGAAAAAGGAATGGGAAAGCGAACGAGAGAGTTACGCCAGAGTCAACGGTGGTGTGGACCAGCGATGGTTTATACTGATAACCCCCTTGTCTGCTCATCGTGACGTCGCCGCGGTCGCACCTCCTCCTCCGTCCCTCAACGACGACGCTCGCTCTCCTTTTTTCCAGAATTAATCACCGCTCCGCCAGTGGCGCTGTGCGAAGTAAAATGTACGCTCGCGTATGTGCTCTTTAAGCTCGTCAGACCCTCATTTTAGCTTTTTCATGCTGTTACAATCCTACCGTATACGGCAAACAAGAAACAAAAAGGGAGCAAAAAGATTCTCTTGACAACCGAACAACAGCGGAAGGCAGCTGGGGCTCCCCTTGTGAATGAATTCGTTAATGTTAGACTCGCCTGACATGTTCAATTTCATGCATGAACATGCCGACGGATGTATAGATTGGATTTGTGACAAAAAGACAAACCCAATGAAAGACCCGGAAAAGAGACATACCGAGGGTCTCTTTCGCTGCTCATCAAAACGGTCATTCAATTTTAGCTCTGCTTCCTAACGAGTTTCCAAGAAGTGTTAAACGGCGCTGATTCAATTGCACGGCCTCGTGTCTTGTCGCTCGTTTCGTTTAGCTGGAATTCTGGACATGGTATTCAGCAATCACGATTGACCCTGCATGAAAAACATTGCGTCGATTTTAACAAGGCTGGAGTGAATTCCCTGCTGGAAGTCTATAATGACAGTTGAAGACGTTGGAAGGCCAGTCAAATGAGGCGGTTTTGGCCTGGCGAAGCTGCCGTTTATTGGAACTGCCTTGAAACCCCAAAGATGATGATGACATTCTATAATCGAACGAAGCCTAAGCGTAGGTGTAGCTTGCTTGGACGCAGCAGTCTCCCGTTCCAGTTGAACCAGTTCGGCTTATGCTCCGCAAGCAATTGGAAAGGCATTAGAACGCTGCCGCGATGGGCTACTAACTTCGGGAACCCGCGACGCCAAGCGTTTTCACAGTCGCTTAACACGGGGGGGGGGGGGCTGGTCTCCAAAGGACATGTGTGTCTTCGCTAAACTAATGGTGAATTTAATTTCGTACTCTATCCGGCCAAAGATCAAGGACGAACTTGAGATGAAGCCTGTGGGTGTGTCACCGTCTGCCTACCTGTCATCTGAATGCAAGTGGTTGGCTATGAGCGGTTTGGGCTCTTTCTCGGCGCCATGTGTAGCGTTTGTCGCAGAGACCAATGTCACCGCGGCGTGCGGGCCCCTCTTTCAAAGTAGTATACCACTGTTGGCCGTTACCGGCTACGCCGGCCCTGCTGCTCTATTACCTACGAAACTCTAGGAAACTCCAGCGAGAACTCCACCGCGCGGAGAATAGTGTGTCCAAGAGGAAGAGTGGAAACGGCGACGGCCAAAGGCAGCCCGACCGCTTTCTCTCGGGCTCTCTCTCACATCGCCAGAACTCCCTGGCGGTGCCAAATAACAATGTTGAATCTCATAAACAAGGAGACAAGACAAATACCCGTTGGTCAGTGTTGCCCCGGGGTCGCGGAGTGGACAGAGTCCGTTCCACCACCACCCCAGCCACCCTTCATCCTTCTCCTTTCGCTCTCCAACGGTCACCCGGTGCGAGACTCCGCTGGTAATTTCACGGTGTCTTGCATCCCTGAGCGAACCCCTGGCTGAGTCGTAGCCCCCGCGTCGCGTACACCTCTGCCTCGCCGCTCTCTCCTCCTTTTGGAACTGTTCGTGTCCTTCTCAACCCTTACTCCTACTACCTCGGGCTCAACAACGTCACGTACAGTCACGCCATTCCACTCACCGGCCGCGACGATTCTCACATTATTATGAGACCGACTCGGCGCATCCGATGATACCTCTGGACTCTAAACACTTCCAACATTCACTTAACTTTTACCTTCAGCTTACCACCAAGAACCAAAGTTTTCGTCCACGGTGGACCGGAGAAGGAATCGGGCAAGAATCCATTGGAGATTGGGTAGGTTTGGGGTGTAGAGGTGATCAACGTTGGAGAGTCATATTGGTTGTATCTTAAAGGCATTTGCCTGATGAAGGTACTATCTACCTTTCCCACAATTGGCACTTCTATATGGAGACACAATGGCCGATTGTCAGACGACAATGTTTCACCAGCGGCGAATCTGCTTTGAATAATTCGATCGAAACAACGATATCTGTTGATCCAATTGATGAAGTCCTGGATGCGTGTATAGCCAGAGGAGCTGAGGGCAGCGGATAGGGAGGGAGAAGAAGAAAACGGAGACGAGTTAGCGAGTATTTATTTGAACAGAACGGATGATGTCACACATTGGGAAAGCGTGATGGGGATGGGTACTGTTCCCAAATCGTGCAACGACTTAATTGATCGAGGACTTTAAACGAATTAAGGATGATCAATGTTCCGCGAGGCAGACGTCGTACAGCACGGAGTTGTGGAAGAAGCGCTTGTGAACTAACTCAATTCGAAAATAGATAGAGAGGTGGAGCGCAGAAAGGGTTGCGCGGCCATTAGCCACTTTCCCGTAAGACAGCTCCGCGTCTCCCAAACGTAAATTTGCGTCCGATGACCAAAGGGTCTGGTGCGATAGACACTCCGACAAATTACATCGGCAACTCGGGACTAGGCGACTAGCGGGCCGCTTGAAAGTTTTTCCTTCGTCGACCGCGACGACGACGACGACGACAACGACTACGACGAAGGTGAAGATGGAGGTCCGAAAGCGCCGCCGCGAATCATAAATCAAATTATCCGAAGAGATTAGATTTCTGTTTGGCTATATGTGCAAGCTGTAGAGTTTAAAGTACAGAGCCTGCTGCCTCGTCCTCGCCTCGCTCAGTCAAGGGTTGTGTATAAGGGTGTCCAGCAAATCGAGGGTGGTCCGAAGGACTGAAGCTTTCGGTTCTCCTCCTCATCAGTCCTTCCACGGTCCTTCTCCACTCCACCACCACCCCCAAGCTTTTCACCCTCCCACGCCCGTCTTGCTCCCTCGGTTCGAGCCAAGGCCCTCTCCTTCGCGGTGGTGCACTGCAAGGTCCAACATTAGTTAACGATTAATCAAGGCGCTTGTAGCTCAACATATATCATTAAACTAGTTAGCGAAGTAGGGTCGGCCAAGTGTGCTGACCACTGGCTAGCCTCCCGCCCCAGCCTCACCCACTTTGCCACCCTTGCTCGACCAACACGGCTCAGCCGCACACTGCTCGGTAACAATCCCCGAACCCCCGGTCTAGAAACGACCAACGTTCGCGCGTCCTTTGGCGAAGCTGCCCGCACGGTAACCATCCCACTTTGGCGACGTGCTCACGTACCGAGCAAAACTCTTAGAGACTCCGTGCAATTTTAGCTTCACCGACTAGAGCTTTTCGAACTGTCCGCCACTCCTTCACCGTTCGCCAACTTTGGGAGCTTCTTCTTGAGGTCTCTTCCGTTGTAAGCCTCTTCGTTCACCCTCTCTCTTTTCGTTTCGGACTACCGTTTAAGATACCGTTAAAGCGACACTGTAAAGTCGGCCACCATCACAAAAAATGTCGCAAATTGGCGGCTCCCAAAAAGCAGTTACTAAAGCTAATGAGATGGAAGACGTGTTGGAAGTCATGCCGGTTAGTTTAAAAATGGAATTCGTGCCAATGGCACGGATTCAGGTACCTACCAGTGGTCGATGACAACCCTAGTTCTACGATCACATGTGCAACAGCCAAAGTACATGTACGCGAGGAATATTTAATTCAAGGAAACTATAGTATAGCTGAAAGTTCCGGGAATGTTACTTCCCTTCGTCAGTTACCAGCATGTTAAATTAATTTTGGCTACTACGTGTGTGCGAACAAAGGAAAGGGCTACCGATCCACGCGCTCTCCATGGGGAATGACCAGATGACCAGGGAATAGATCGGTCCGTATTTTCTACAGCTCTTCTCGGCCACCGTTGCACTCCATTCGCTTGAACAGCCATTCTCGGCCATTACTCCCCACAATCTTCTTCAATCCTAGCAAGATCACCTGTTCACTTTGTACTCTTACGATCAGCTTCATCCTCCGTAGGCACGGCGTATTTGACGACTATTCCCTCGGCACGGCGGCTTGCGGAAGTTCAGTAATCATTCATAGGGCTGGGTATAATTGATTTGAAATAAATTTCATGGGTATTTTGGCAGGTTCCATGCCGCGTTCGCGCACTAAGTCCTGATACATGTTTCTGCTAGTTTGGAGTTGTATGCCACCCACCACCGATAAGTTCACCTTCAGAGCTGGCTCTCTTTCTCTCTCTCTCACTCGTGTGACCTCCCCGGATCTCCTTCAGTTTTAACCATTGGTAGAGACGCCGCGTTGCTCAGGGTATAGCCTCTCGCGCGCCCGCGGGCGCCCCTTATAAATCCTGCAGGACTCCTGCAGGCACTAATGTACGACTGTTTGCGGGTATAACTTGGCCCCGACACGAAGGATAGGGGATGGTGTTTCCAGTACATGCTAAGCCAGGCTAAAGGCTCGCCAGACCGAGCCATTCCTCACCGTCCTACGAACTCGCAGCACCTCGGCCAAGCCTAGCACTCGCTCCCTCTTCGCCTCGACCCTACCGCTTGTCTTTGCTTCTTATCCCTAAGCAAACGTGGTCAGCGCGAGGACGGTCTGGATTTATTGATGGATTTATGACTTCTTACGTCCATTGGATCCTTTGTCCTCTCAGCTTGACGGTATCCGCAAGCGGCTTGCTTTTTATTCTCACTGCTCGCAACTTCCAATGAAAAACCATCGTATCGATATCCCATCTTATGTCCCCCAAAGTTCGTCATTTGTTTCGCCCTCGATGGGAAGCACGAGTACAACTTTCGCGGGAATTTGTTTGAACACCACTGTTCGACCTGGAAGATAGTATTGAATCCTAGTCCCTCTCTCGCCAGTGGTTCGGACAGACTGCACCCGAGCCCGGGAGCGAGCCACACAGGGCAGCACTAGCAGTGTCCGGCGGTGTCGTCGGCAAACGTTTGCTCCCCAAACAAACTCTCCACTACTCGTATCTCTGCAACTTCTCCTATTCTCTCATGCGAATACGCCGAGGCTCTGTTTTACTATATAAATTAGACGCTCGTCCTAAGTACAGAATGGAAAGGAATAGAACTGTCCGAGCGCTGCGAATTATGATAGGAAAGAATCCTGGCGCACGGTATCTCGATGACGAGGACCCTAACAGGCAGTTCTTTCTGAGAGTATCCAAGTGGAAGAGATATCTTGGCAAAGTAAGCAGTCATGTCTGGCTCTAAGCATGACGTATGTTCATCGTTGCTGGAAGAAAGATCGAAAGACGTTCCTCGCGCCCTGTTGGAATCTGGCAGACCTACCACATGTTTCTCGGCTCGACGATTCCTTGGAGTTATTAAAGGCTTCGGCTGGGACCTCGAGGGCCGATGAGGACGTCCCAGCGAAATTGGTACTCGGACACTGGTCAACATTTAAACCACGTCGTTCCTCGTTTCAGCGGGATGTGTTTGCCAATGAAGGGGTTTTCTGTTCCCGAAGGACGACGAGAAACGCGAAAGGCGGCAGTTAGGCGAGTGGGCGTCGTGAGCCCCCGCAAGCCCAAGCATTGAAGCAACCCGGCACAGCCACTAGCAATGTCCAAGAATAAGATAATCCCCCAGCACACACCGCAACCCGTACCCGTCCTCGTCCAGCACTCAGTATTAATGTTTGCTCGTGATATCTGTTACCCAGACGTTACCAGTACATATAACTGGATCCTCTCGCCCAAGAGAAGAAAGAGAGGGGAGGGACGATGCGGGAGAGACGGAGCGACTGAGACAGTGCCAGGTAGTTCCGGAGAGGGTATACCTATTCGAGCTTACGCCATGTTTGGATATTAGCTGACCACTGAGATTAGGAACTTCCTTCGACGTGGAGCCTCTAGGTTATACTCGCTGCCACCCGCTCTCCTCCCCCACCCCCCTCCCCTCCCGCAGCCTGCTCACCCACCCCCGACAACCCCGTCTCGGTATATTCACTTCGGTTCTACCGCTCCTCCACCAGCGTTGGTTCATCCAAGTTCATCGGTAATAGAGAATACGGAAGCAAATTGCAAGCTCGCGGTCGGCCAATTTGCCGCCCATGGTCAAGGAGCTCGTTTCGCTACGGCACTTACAAATCTATATGTCGTACCGCCTCCAAGCAAATTTGTGGAAAGGCAAAGTCCACGAATCTCGTAAAACTTATTCGTGACAAGCGAAACGACATTTGTATTTCCTGTTTATTGAAGTTGCGCTATAAGTTCGTTTCCAATCCTACGTTCCAACGTCATCATCCTCATTAATGATGCTTTCACCGATGGTCAAATGCTACCTAGTGAGCGCACTTTTAGCCTGGCTCTAGACGGTCCCCGTAAATTTATTGTTCATCGTAACACGGTGGCGAGAGCGATGACACACTGGCATTATACCGCATGACGGACTGCTGGTTTTTGCTGCTGCTGCTGCTGCTTTTGCTCTTGTAGATTTTGTCGACAGGGGGCACTCGCGTGTGCGTTTGAAACTCATGGCCACATCAGAGAGGTAGATGAGGGTGAGGGTGAGAGAGAGAGAAAGAGCCAGAGAGAACTTCGAGCATGCTTAACTTATCCCGCATATTTACATTGTCCGACGTTGCAATTAAACGTTCGTGCGTGGCATCGACCGTGGCAAATTCCGTTCGTTTAATGGCTTTTGCCACGGCCTTCCTCTCTCTCGTTCTCTCTCTCTCTCTCTCTCTCTCTCTCTCTCTCTCTCTCTCTCTCCCTCTCTCTTTCTCTTTCTCTCTCTTCTGCTCCATCGCGATTCGTTCTCGTATTTCTTCTCGCGGCTCATATATTCCTTCAGTCCGTTTCTCCCGGCAATCCGAGCCGATACAGTCCGTTCGTGTGCTTAAAAAAAACAGTATGACTTTTGTATCTATCGCTATTATCCGTCGAATTCCTTTACTCGTATCACATCGGATTGCCGACGGGGTTTGAACGGTGACGGCTGAAGGTACACGTTGTACGTGTGTGCCAATGCACGGTCGCATCCATTTCTCAGTTTGCTGCGATTCGCAGAAGAGCATGTCCAATATCAACTACGTCCGAAGCAGCTGTTCACATGAAAGCCCGGTAAGGAAATAAAACAAGTTACGGTTGCCGATGAAGTGTGTGGTGTGTAGCGTGCGTGCACGATACCACGAGGGCGAGGAACGTTTCATCGAATCGCTATCAGGCCTTCTCACTGCCGAGGCGCTGTTTGCAGATTATCGTACCACCTCACCTTCACCCGACAATGCGATAGTGATGTTGGCTCGTGGCCCCGGCTCTAGTCTGCGATCTGTTCAAACGCCGCACGGAAACGGCCCGTCGGGATTGTCGCGGCTTCGGCATTCCTGATCCCTGCATGCTCGGCGCATTCACCGAACACACGTACATCGAGAAGTTGGTGCGAATTTGGATCACACAATGAATAGCGCGCAGAAGAATTTTGGCTTCCATCATCATTATCATCATCATCAGCAGCAGCAGCAGCATCATCATCATTATCATCATCATCATCAGCAGCAGCAGCAGCATCATCATCATCATCATCATCATTGTCCGCAGCATCATTATCATCATTATCATCATCGTCATCATCGTCAGCAGCAGCAGCAACATCATCAGCATTTCCATCATGATCTTCAACGAATCATTAATCAATGCGTCAAGGGGTAACTTTATTGATCCAGCGGCGTTCTCAATCTCTACATGATAGTCCCATCTACTGAGGAAACGTACACCCAGAAGTTGCAAATTCGGATCACGCGATCAATTTATCGTCCACAAGATTCTAAGACTCCGGACTGTCGATTGTGCAGAAGACTTCAAACTTCCTTCATCATCATCCTCCAAAATGGACTAGCGATCAATCCGTCGTGGGGTAACTGTATCGATTCACCAGTGTTGTCATTCCTGATCCCTGCATGGTGGTCCCATCCACTGAGGACACGTACACCTACAAATTGTCAATTCGGATCACGCGATAAATTCATTATCCACAAGATCCTAAGACTCCGTACTGCCGTTTGTCCAGAAGAGTTCAATCTTCCGTCATCATCCTCCAAAACGGACCAATGATCAATCCGCATTATGGCAACTTTATTGCGCCCGCTGGCCTCGACTTAAAATTTCCATCAACCACCCTACCGGCAAGTGGACGAAGGGTGAAACTATGAATAAATTCAATTGATCGTTGCTCGTATCGCGTTGACCGGGCCGCTCAAGCGATGCAGTCTCGAAAATCCTAGGCTCAACGATGCACATTCGCATCCGCAGCGCCATAACATCCAAGCACAAGACTCTCCTCCGGCAGTGACGCGTTGGGAGGCCGCGAGCTTGTCCGTTCCAAACACCACGTCGTCAGCACGAGCTGCTTTACATTTTCCAACATTTCGGTGATAAATTTGAGCACATTCCGATTCGGAGCGCCCAGTGAGACGAGAGAACGACTCACGAAACAATGGATAACATCGTCGGGAAAAGGGACAGAGTGCTGCAGGACACCAGGGTGTGCCGGATTAGTTCCTCCGTGAGAAGAGAGGCATATCTCTGGATTCTCTTCTCTAGTCACTATCTCCAGCCTCGCCCGGATCTATCTTTTATTAGCATCCCGTAGAAGCTATTTCGTACACCCCCGCCCCTTTCTCTATCGTCCTAACCCATCGTGGCGGAGTTTCTCTCGGAGCGCAGCCCTGCCCCAAACCTCTCGACCTACACAAGCTCTTTCGTACTTCACCCTCAAGTAGTACCTCCAACTCATACGTACATCGCATACATTCTCGCCTAATACCATATACATTTATGTATATAAAGCGGACGCTGCATCGAGGCACACGAAACCATCGAGTGTAGGAGTACCAACAGAAGTGCGTATTTACGAGCGTTCCCGTCCATAAAGCAACCTCGCGCCTGATTTTGATACATTCTCCGAGCTGGGCACTATCTCACGCGCGAATACGACCTACGTAGCCATATATACACTCCGGGTGGATTTATGGAGATGCCGTTGCCCAGCTCGCGGGAGTACTTGCTGGCTCACTCTTGGCCCTCCCCGAGCACATCGAGACCCACGACGATCCTATTACGGTTACGTTCTTTCAGACTGCTATCTTCATACTCGCTGCTGCATTGACAGCCTTTCAATGCCGATGCGATCCAACCTGGGCTGATGGCATTACTGGCTCTACTGATAGCAGGCTTTGGATCTGGGATCAAGGAACGTAGGATCAAGATGAGAATGAGATCCTGGCGTTTCCTAGCTTCCACGTCATCCTATCCACTGAACCCGAGTCGAAATGTTCAGCCTATTTTAAAGACCTTTGATGCTATGTCAGCCTCACTTGAGTCTGTTTACCGCTAGAAGTCCTACTATGGGCTGCCACAGGCTCTTCCTTCGCTGCTTACCTCCTGCATGGGCCCTTTCCTACCTAACCTAGCTGAAGTCGTTGCAGCTCCACTTTTGGTTGCTCTTGGACATATCGCGCATTTGGCTGTTTCGACGAAACGAGGGTGGGGATGGTCGCATTCGAAAGAGCGGGTCCGATAGTTTTCAGTAACCGTCATGCGTTGGACTAGATAGGACCGCGCGTTCGCCGTAGAGGCCTACTTTTCCAATGGCCTTTCCATTATCTTCACCCAGCGAACCTTTCGCATTCGCTTCAAACTTGCCCTTGCAGCTCCAGCAACTCTCCAAAGTGGAAGAAATGGATCTTGGGCAAACAGTTACAATATTTTTTATAGGAATTGCCCTCACGTATGCGTGCATATGCGGATCCCTATAGCAGGCACGCATGTATACGTATAGGTACCAGTGTACGTGTGTTGGTGTATGCTTAGGCATGTATGTGTGCGGGTATATACGTGTGTCTACGCATGCGTGTGTTCAGGCATATGTATCTCTATACGCGTAATAAATTGTATGCGTGTGCGTTTATACGTATGCCAATCGACGTCCTCCTTAGCGCCTGCAAGTGGAGAAAAGGGAAATTTGTTCTCGTTCTAGGCGTTAAGGCGTTAACCCCACTTGCAGCGCAAAAAAGGCCTTTTTCATGAATTTTTTTAAAGAAAACTACAAAACTTTTTTAATCGATCAATATACCATCTTAAAGAACACATCTTGAAGAACTTTCAGTAATTTTTTTATTGAAAAATATTACATTGTTTAATGGCAAATGGCCGTCAATGAAATAATGTTTTTATATACACGGTTTGCGGTGACCAACATTGCGGCGAAGTGGATCATCTGAAAAAAAAATGCGGATGGATTTAGTCAAATATAAGTATAAACTGGTCTTTAATCGAAGGATTTTAAAAAATATTCATTTTTCACAAAATGGCGGACAGTCAAAGTTAATGGTTCGATTTTAACGAAAAAAACGGCCGTTTTTTGGCTATAAAACGGCTATTTTTTTCGAAAAAAAAATCGAACGATTGAAGACTACATTTTTATGTATTAAATAAGCCTGCAAAATTTCAAGTAGATCGGTTCATTAGTGTTCGAGTAATCTTGGTCACCGACTTCAGAAATGCCATTTTGAGAAAAACGCGTTTAAAGTTTCAATTTCACAACGGATTCTTCTCTTTCAACGCTCATATCTCAGTCAATTTTGTTCGGATCGACTTGAAATTTTCAGGACATATTCTCAGATACTTATACTTCAAAAAAATGCAATAAAAAAATCGATTTTTTCAAAATCGCAAGTGGGGGTAACCCCTTAAGTAGGAGCTCATTTTATATTGAATACGAAGCTACTTTACTGCCTTTATCTCCTACCACTGTGAGGATCTGGAGGGGCAGAATAGGCTGACAATTTTGACTCGGGAAGATTCGTTTTTTTTTGGAAAATTTTTGTCACTGCGTGTTCGATTCGAAACGAGCGGTCGATCTGTCGCCATCCTTGGGGAAATATACGATTCCCGAAAAATGTATACATCGAGAATGGAGGAAAAAATATTGTTTATATGTGTGCACTGGTCGAGGATTGGCGGTGCTTGCTTATGCGTGAATAAATGTATATGGATGAAATATATGCGACGGGGAAAAGGGTGACCGATTCACTTGACGATGTGTGCGGGCTCCCGACGATGTACACGCGTACGGATGTATTCATAAAGCAGCGATGGGCAAAGGGAGCATTCGTCCGAAGCATCGGGGGTGCTGTATACCTCCGGCTATATCTCTCTCACCCCATCATCCCCTGGCCACTCTCGTTCCTGTGCCCTCTACCTATATATCTCGTAATCACAATATTATGCTGAAATTGGGAGGGTCGAGTTTCCCATTTCTATTTTAATGACTTCGGGGATTTCGACGCGGTGAACGGGTGAAAAAAGGAGAATACTGTGTCGAAATGGGGGCTGGGACGAAAGGGTGTCAAGTGTCATCGCGAAAAACCGTTGCATGATTTTGGCTGGAGACGAGGAAGAATGGAGGCGATCTCCCGTGTCGAGCTGCGGTGGCAGTACTTGGATGGGTGACCGCTCAGGACTGTACTGGCCTGCGCGCCTTGGATGGTGAACGCGACTAGTGTGAAGGGTTAGATCAAAAGAGGAAGAGATCGCGAAAGGACATTGATGTTGGAAAAAAGATGTTGTGTTTGTCGTTTTCTTTTCAGAGGATTTTTCGATTTTATAAACCGCGCTGAGACGACGTCCGGTCGTTTGTCTGTCTTCCTCTTGACTCTGCACTCAGTGACTTCGAGGAGATTTAATATTTTTGGCACGTTGCGGACGAGGTCATTGCGGGTTTGTACCCAATTGTAATAGTAAAAAACTGCTAATTTTTTGAGATTTTGAGAATAGAACATCGTGACGATTAATTATTGCAAAAATGAGGTATTTGGAGAAGTACCATCTGAAGAACACTCTGTAATTTTTTCGTGTCAAAATATTCATTTATAATCGACTTGCAGCCCATGTCCTTCAGCACGGCCAAGAGCAATGCCCTTCTGAACCAGGGTATCTAATATCAAAAAATCAAACAGATTTCGTTAGTATATTAGTTTATCCTATCATTAATCGGAGGAATTTCCGAAATATGAAATTTAAAATAATTGTGCGCGTGCAGTCTTGATTTTTGCGAAAAAAATGCATTTTTCGTTCATCAAATCGAAAGTATGCATCGAAAAAAAATCTCTCGATGAAATACTATATTTTTACATTTAGAAAAAAACCATAAAAATTCAGAAAGGATGCACTCGTTTTTTAAATGTTTTCCTGTCCGACTTTGAAAACGTACTTTCGAGAAAAAAAGCGTTTTAAGTTACGAGCGCTCCGAGCGTTCCGACGGGCGTCAACATAACAGCCTATAAATCTGTCAATTTTTATCGAATCACCTGGAAATTTTCAGGAAACATTTAGAAGATGATATAAGGCCTAGCTAAGGGATATTTGCAATAAAATAAAAAATATCCAATTTAATCGACATATTTTAAATATAATCATCATTCGAGTTCAGTTTCTATAAAATATAAACGAAAAATGGTAACTTGTACCATGAACAAAAACAAAATTATACATTTTTTAAATATTGATAGTAGGCTTTATTTTATTATGGTAGGATAATAAGGCCTACGGCTTTAACATACTTAAATAATCAAACTATACGTGATACATTTGATATTTGAGATCAATAATCCTCTGCGACTTTGTATGAACTCAAAGTTCCTCTTTGCACTGCGCGGACAGCTGACACCAGGTCGTTTTCTGATCACAACACTCGTTTTGGAGGCATCGGGATCGAGGCACTGAAAATAACGATCAATTAATTAGTAATAAATATGTGTACTGCTTATTAACATTCGTAATATCTTAAAAGTAATGGAAATTACATTATAAAACAAACTAACTTTGCTACAAGAAGTAGGAGGATGATAAGGTCTATGGTTAAATTTAGTAGGCCTTAATAACCGTCGACCACGTATGTAAGAAAAACAAAAAAAATGTTGGACCAACATACGTTATTTAAATATTTATGATAATTGGAGCTTGAATTAATAAAGATAAAGACTGTGATTTAGATATATAGGTCTAATATTACAAAAAATACTTACGATTTATTCGGACCGGTTTTTATCTTTATTATTATTATGTGAGTTTGTTTGGGTTTGAACGTGAGTGGTTATTTTAAATACGACTTTCCTTACTTACGTCTTATTAGCCAACAGGCCTTAATACCCGCAGGTGCCTTTCTGTTAAAATATATTTGTTTAAAAAAAAGTGATTGTACCACTTTTACGACTAGGCGTAATCTCTTAAAAAGAGATCTACTTAGAAGCAAAATCAAGTACTCTTTCGTGTCAAAAATAGGAGTGAAACATTTTGACGTAGGAACCTTTCTGAAAATACTGGGGAGTATACTCAAATCTCACCAGTCACCGGGAAAATTATTTTCATCGTTTGCTATCGAGAATATTGCTGTAGCCACTTCATAGGCACATGGGTGCATCGTTATTGTCGTGCTCAGTCAGTTTACAAATGCAACATTAACATTTTTCCTTCATTTAACATTTGAACGGTAAAATTTAACAATGCGCTCGTTGCACCGCTAGTGTAATTTTCCGAGCGAGCGCATCCATTTACAGTCCCACTGAACACCGATTACTCTTTTTCTTCTCCCATATTGCTGTGATCAACATACGAGGGGCAATTATTAATATTTCATTTTCATGCATTCATGCTTGAGGCCCAAAAAGCTGGTTGATTTTCAACATTTGTTTCTGATGAGGATATTAGAATGACGAGGTCGGGATTTTTTACACAATTGATACATATAGTTGTGCCAAGTTTAAGTTTTTCGTACAGACGAATATTAATAAACAATGAAGTTATCATTATTTTTAAAAAGTACTGCCGTTGCTGCATGGCCACTAGCTGTGGGTCGTTTTGCCAACTAGGGTGATCTGAAAAAAAAATGTATTTTCAGAATAATAATTAACCTTTTGTAGGACCGAATATTACTTTTTTATTTCGAAAATCACGAAAATAGTTACGTGTAGCGAAAAAATCAGCTTTTGACAAGAAAAAAAAAATTTGAATATTTGTTGATGACAAATAGATAAACATGTTTTAAAAATAATCCTGTCGTACGATAGAAAATGTTATGAATAATGCTCCGTCCAAATTTGACGGTGACTTTTTGGAATTTTTACAAAATCTTTGTTGCAAATTAAAGTTGAGGCCCTAGGCTATATACTGCACAATAGAAAAATCGTATTTTCCGATGAAAAATGGAAATGATGAATTTGAATTCTGATGAAATCGTATTTTTCTGAATGAAAATTTTTCAGTTTCTCGCCATCCCCATAAAAATTCATATTTTTACTGGAAAAATGTATATGTAAAAAAAATATTAAAAAAAAGCTTTTATTTAATGTGCTAAAAAGTAGAAAACACATATCTTTTTACCAAGTCACCTATGTGCCTCAAAATAAAAGCTTGGGTTGCTCAACTTTTTAAATGTTTAATAAATATGATCAATTCAATTTCGTTGACTGCATTTTATTTGGCACAATAGTAATTAGAGAAATTCTTATCACACGTTTATACTCAGTTTCAGAAAATTTATTTAAGAAATCTAAGGTTGTTTTACAGTATATTTTACAGTTTTACAGTTTTACAGTAAAAGCATACAGATATGTTGACGGATTTATGTAAAGTAAGGAGTCTTCTCACGTTAGACGCTAAAAAGGCTATTTTCATGATTTTTTTCATAGGTTTATATTACACATATTGATATAAAAGTTGTTACACTTAATAAATACACTTTCGAAATACATTTAAAAAAAGTTATTTATTCAAGTCACTATTCATAGACGAAAATGGTAGTTAAAAAAATGTCCTAAAAAAATGCAGGTTTGCGCTGTTGATGAAATCTCGGAGATGGATCATCCGAAAACAAAAGCATCAAACGGTTTTAGATTCAGTATGTTAATTGCCACAGCCCATATTGTACGATTTTTTATAAATGCAAAAATAACAAAATGACCGACATTTTTCGAAAAAATAAAAACGTTTTTTTCACCGTTTTTGGGAAAAAATAGTAAATATCAAATAAAAAAAAACTTGATATACGTTATAGGTATAGTTGTGAAGAATATGTGGCTGAAATTTCATAAGGATCGGTTCAGTAGTTTCGAAGATTTTATGAACAAGTCGTCGAAAAACGTTGTTTCGAGAAAAAACGCGTTTAAAGTTTGTTTGGGTTACATAAATACATTCAAAAATGTTTTTTTTTAAATGTATTCATTAAGTGTAACAACTTTTATATCAACATCTACAGTATAAACCTATAAAAAAAATGCATGAAAATAGCCTTTTTTAGCGTCTAAAGTGAAAAGACCACTTGAAGATTATATGTCTAAATTTTAGCACCCCGAGCTTTCATTTCTAGTCACATATAGGTGACATGGTAGAATAAATATTTTCTACTTTTTAGTACGTTAAATAAAAGCTTGTTTTTAAATATTTTGTTAAACTCATAAATTATCTTCTACTTTTTAGTTTTTAATTGACTTTACTAGTTAGTTGTTATTAGTAGTTTACTAGTTTACGAGTTTGTACGTTAGGAACATGGAATGCTTGTAAAAAATAGCAAATACTGAAATTGGGATTGAATTTACGACTTATTGATGATTGGATATCGCTAATTTTACATGAAAAGTAGAAAATGTCATGGATATTTTTCTTTTTTTCCCTTCAAACTTGAATCACGCATTGTCACCTTTTAGATGCACGTTTGTGAAATTTCAGAGCTCTAAGTAGTCGAAAAATGGGTAAAATATCGATTTTCCGTTTTGCATCTCACACAAAGTCAAGTTGAATGAAAAGCTTGTTAAAAGGGCATTGTGAGTCACAGGGTAAAAATAAAGGTCTCATTTGACATTGGCCCGAGAAAAACAGACTTTCCACCCATTTATGTATACATTTGCATAAATTAACGCACGATAAGAGTAAGTACGTGAAACTCTGCCAATTATCGTCCGGTGGAGGTTGCGGTCGAGGGGGGTGGCAAGCGGGTTTTCGGCGTCGGGGGATGAACGGCTTTTTGCGTAAGTTGGGGAGCAAAGCCCTATTCGAGGCTGTGCTCCACGTCGCCGCAGACTCAAAATTAACGGGGGCCGCGCATTAGCATAATAAATGTTGCAATTATCGTCATAATTGCTCAAGTTGTTGCAAACTTATTTTAATCTCAATACCGTACCTGCCGCAGGACTCGCGCCAGGTTTCACTCATGGGCTTACACAATCGAGAATTCTTCCCCAAAGTCCAAAAATTTCGAGTACCATTGATAGACCAAAAAAAAGCTGCCTAGGAAGCAAAGCTTTCGCGTTCAGTCACCAAAAAATGACAAAATTTCTCCGCAAGCTTTGACACGTGAGACAGAAAATGTTACGCAGCCTCTCGAGGGGTTGGAAGGTGGTAGTCAGGGGTTGGTATGCCTCCCTCTTGCCTCGCATGTGGCGCGACCTTTGCACCGCTTTCCAAGGGGCTCTCGAAGACTCGCCCGAGAATCAGATAGTCTGCGAAGTTCCGAAAACTTTTTAGCTTGAATTAATCACCGGAAGATGGTGATTGCGGAGTCTCTTCTTATTAAATTGCGAGTCCGGCCATTTATTTCGGCGTACCGGAGGGGACAAGAGAGAAGGAGAGAGAGAGAGGGAGACCTCGGGAAAAGGCAGTCACCATTCCACTTGCCCTCCCCCTGCGCCGTTTGCGTCGCAGCCGCAAAAGCAATTATTGGGAGCCGAGGTATTCGTCCACCGGCATGGGTAATAATTATTATGTCGCTGACCATCACTAGCCCCGTCGCATATATATATATATATATATATATATATATATATATATATACACATATATATATATATATATTCTCAAGCTCATATTTTGAAGTACCATGTTGCATACGTATGATCTTTGGGTATGGAGCTTTTCGAGATAACTCGACGGAGCCATGAGCCTGTTCGTTTTATTAAGTTCGTTTTTCTAACACTTCAAAATTATCCAATCCACATTTAGCTAGCTTGAATTATCACAAAATCAACCCTACACCTGATCATTCTCGCCATAATTGTTAAAAAAATATTTGGTAAATATTTACAAGTGGGGCTCCAGCTAGAAAAGGGGTTTAGAAATTTTGTACCGAGTCGATGTTTTTCAGGGCACTTCGTTTATAATATTTAAGTCGGGGTAAGACAATTTCAACCCCCAAACGCTTTTTTTTAACTTTTTTAAAGGAGTGAAGGAATCGGGTTTGGTGACATCAAGTGGGTCAAATGACATGGGTATGGATTTGTTTGGGTTTGTTTGAAGGAAATGAAATTTGAATGAAATGATGGTAACATTCTCCAACCGAAGCATTGATATGTTCCTGTACATTTTTGTTTCTTAATGGAATACCCCTTTTGCATCAAAAAAAAAAAAAATTCATACTGCAGAATAGCCCCGAATACGTGAAAAAAATGTTGGAGCCGATTAGGGCTGGAGCGACACTTTTAAATATTTACCAAATATTTTATTCCTTTAAATTATTACTTAAAAAAATTAGATTTATTTCCGATATCTTAAATTAATTAATAAAATTTTAAATGATAATGACGCGCTCTTTGTGGGAAACGGATTGTCCTTGACTAAATTTTTATAATGAAGAATGTCGAAATGAAAAACTTCTGTATGGGCTTTTTTAATGGATAATTTTATTCGATCCGAATTTTAAAAAAAGGTCGAAATATCCGTGTGATCGAGAGCTGTTTGATTCGAATCGAAAGGCCCTGTAGGCAATACGTTGTAGAGTGGAGAAAGGGAGACGGACAGATGACCGCCGCCGACCACTCGATTTGTCGACAGTCATTTCGTAGTTTTGATGATCTGCCGTACTCGCGGTTCTGTCTGCACGTTATCAGGTTTTGGTAAAATAACTAAAGTCCACTCACCACTCGTCACCGCGCACACACATACACACACGCGCCACGTCATCGTACGGACGGTTAGCCACAGATCTTTCAAATTCATTTATACGTACGGTTTGCACGCGTAGATAAACCGGCGATTTATTTACGAAGGAACGCAAATAAGTGGGGGAATCTAGGGAAATGAAAATTGTGGATTTTTTCGGGGTAGATAGAACATCTGGAGAGAAAAAAAGTGCAAGAAAAAGATGAGAAGAATTGAGAAAACAAGAAGAAAAAATCGTGGGGATTCCCTAGATCTAGGAATGTGAGACCTTCGGAATTCCCTAGATCGAAGGAAAGGATGCGATAAAAAGTTGAGAAGAAATAAGAAACGATAGGAGGGAAACATTCTTGGACATTCCTAGACCGTGACAATGTGATTTAAAAAAAAGTAAGACGTGATAAGAAATAACAAAATGAAATGATGTCTCGGACATCCCTAGACCGAGAGCAAAAAATAATAAAAACATCAGAAGACGTATCAAATGATAACAAAAAAACTCTTTGGTGTTTTCTTCTGATTCTTTCCTATTTCTTGTCATCTCCCTAGATCCTCTAGAGCCCTCCAGAATCCCGAGATCGAGGAACAATAAAAAATGTGAAAACCTCCGAAACCTTCTTTACGTGAAAATCCCCAAAAAAATTCAAGTCCATAAAAATGGTGTCAACAGTGCTTCGTTACAATGCAAATAATTATTTTCAAATTTCATTCCCTATATTTTTTTCCGCTATTCAGGCTACGAAAAACATCCAAACTTTTTTTTTATTATCCTGATTCGAGAACTGAAATCCAAATGTACGAAAAAAAATATATTGGTTAATAATAGGAAACTTAAAATGAATGGGAAAAGGAGTTAAGGGGTCTTCTCACTTTAGACGCTAAAACCGGCTATTTTCGTGAATTTTTTTCGATAGTTTTATATTATAGATATTGATATAAAAGTTGTTACCCTTAATAAATACACTTTCGAAATACATTAAATTTTTTAAAACATATTTATGTAACCCAAACAAACTTAAAACGCGTTTTTATCGAAACAACGTTTTTCGACGGTGTGTTGATAAAATCTTCGAAACTACTGAACCGATCCTTATGAAATTTTAACCACATATTCTTTACAATTATAGCTGTAGCGCATATCATAGACTTTTTTAAATTTTGATATTTACTTTTTTTAACGGTGAAAAAACACGTTTTTTTATTTTCGAGAAATGTCCGGCAATTTGTTATTTTTTCATATATCAAAAATTATATGATATGCGCTATAGCCATTGATATACTGAATCCAAAACCGTTCGATTTTTTTGTTTCGTATGATCCATCTCCGAGATTTCATCAACAGCGCAAACCTACAATTTTTTGGACGTTTTTTTAACTACCCTTTTCGTCTATAAATAGTGTCTTAAATAAAAATATTTTTTTAAAACGTATTTCGAAAGTATTTTTAAAGTGTAACAACTTTTATATCAATATGTATAATATAAACCGGTAAAAAAAATCATGAAATAGCCTTTTTCAGCGTCTAAAGTGAGAAGACCCCTTAAAAAAAAGACTTTTCGATGCAAATTTTTAAATTAAAAAATCTTTTCTTTTCATGACAAATAATCCAAACGTCTCTCGTCAGAACGTGTCGTGTACATGCCATGGACTGCACGCGCTTTTTTAGTCTCACCGTGCTCCCACACCACAGGTCCGAATATCGGAGCTCGAAATAAAATACCCCCCCCCCCCCCCCCTCGCCGCTGACCCGCGTGTCGCCCTGCAGCCCCTCGCTCTCATTTCGTTTACGAGGCAATTTTTATGACATCCGTACATTTTCGTACTTAATTCGAAAGAAAGAAACGGAGAGAGAGAAGGAGAGGCAGAGAGCAGCCGGTGCGAATGCGATTTCGAGGCGTGACTTTTAACGGTCACGCCACGTTACTCGGCACCTATCGCGTACATAAATTTTCTATTATGAAAATATAATCGGACGTTCCGTACACTAAAAAAAGAAGAGAAAAAATGAAAATTAATTTGCATTTCGCTTTCTCATCATTCTGCAGCTCCCCACGCTCCTCATTCGTGTACAACGCCCTCGAACTGTCGAGAGTTCGTGCACGAGATGATAATGCTTTCAGTGGAAAAAAAAAAATTGGTAATTCTTTAGATAAGTGTATTTTCCGAAAAATGAGCCCAACATTTTTTTGCCATTTTCTCATTTATTGGGTTATAAGTGATTTTCAATCGGGGGAAGCTAAAATTCATCCCCCCCCCCCCCCCATATAAATTATGGGGTTTTGAAGTTCGCGGAAACACGTGATAAAATAGGGTATTTTTGAACATTTCGACACCTATGTTGGGGGGATTTATAAAATAAGCCTTTCTGAATACAAACAAACCCCAACAATCCGAACCCCCTCCGGCGTGAGGGGGTTGGGTCTGTTTGGGTTTGTTTGTATTCAAGCATGCTTCTTTTATAAATCTCCCCACATTTGGGTTTCAATACAGGAGTTTTGGAAAAATTCGGAATTATTTTTAACGATTTTTTGCTCGTACAAAAATTGTTAATAAAAAATGTCAGCTTCCCCCGACTAAATATCTTCATAACTCAATAAATGAGAAAATAGCAAAAAAAAAGTGTTGGTCTCATTTTTTGGAAAAGGCATTTATCTAAAGAATTACCAAAAATGTAAATTTTTTTTTCGAAATCGTTTCACGTTGTACCTGTCATGAATTTCGAGGATTTTTCAGGATAGCTATTAAATTATGTCGTTCTCTTCAAGATTTCATATGCGTTAACCCAAACAAACCCAAACGCGATTTGTAAAATACAAAAATATATTGTTGAGAGCACTTTTTAAATAAAATCGACTGATCGGCAGTCGATCAGCACTTTTCTTTCGCGTTCGTTGTTTTTTTTATACTTCTCATTTTGCATCCTTTTCTCCGCATATTTCGAGAATTATTCCGAATTTGGCCCAAACAAACTCGAATGCGAAAAATAAAATACAATATATTGTTAACAGCAACTTTTTAACGAATCGATTGATCAGCAACTGATCAGCATTTCTCATTCGCGTTCGTTGTTTTTTTAAAGTACTTCTCTTTTTTTTCATCCTTTGCATCGCGAATTTCAAGGGTTTTTAGGCCTGCTGTTAACCCAAACAAACCCAAACGCGAATTATATAATACAAAAATATATTGTTAAGAGCACTTTTCTAATTCAGTCATGCTCTCCTAATCTTCAACTGTATCAACTCAAACAAACCCAATGGCCAGTTGTAAAATTCAAAAACATTTTGGAAATATCACTTTTTATGTTGAATCGACTGATCAGCAACTGATCAGCGCTTTTCTCTACCATACCTTGTTTTTTTTGTACTTCTCTTTTTTCATCCTCTTCATCGCGAATTTCAAAAAAATTCAGGCTCCCTATTAACCCAAGCAAACCCAAACGCAAATAATAAAACACAGAAATATGTTGTTGAGAGCACTTTGGAAATGAAATAGACTGATCAGAAACTGATCAGCATTTTTCTTTCGCGTTCGTCGTTTTTTAAAATACTTTTCGTGTAATGGCGTAGTTATGAATAAAATGGCGTAGTTATGAAAAAAAAGTCTGCTTTCTTGCCTATAAAATGGTCGTTTTTTTCAATGCCAAATAGTCTATTTTCATCCAATCAAAAATATCCTACGTCATTCTAGAGTAAATATATTCTACAGTACTCACTTCAAATTTCAAGTCAATCGGATAATTGCTCTTTGAGTTACAATGTCACCAAATTTGAAAAATCTCATTTCGAGAAAAACGCGTTTAAATATTCAACTATCGATTTTTGCAACATAAAATTATATCGATATAAATTATATAAATGATAATGATATTCTTAAAAGTATAAACTGTCGAACAAGGCAAAAAAATCGATTTTTTGAAAGTGTCACACTGGTATATCCCCTTAACCCAAACAAATCCAAACGCGAATTACAAAATACAAAAATTCGTTTAGTAAATACGTTTTTTATGGAACAGAATGATCAGCAACTGATCAGCGCTTCTCCTGGCGGTTCGTTGTTCTTTTGTGTATACTTTTTATTTTCTTCTTCTTCGTCAGCGATAGCCCCCGGAGCTAATCAATACAAATTGCATTTTGCAATACGTGCGCGACAACTAGCATTGTCGTAATTATACGTTTGTATAGTCGATCGTAAATACACACACATATATATATATGTATGTATGTATGTATGTGTGTGTGTGTATGTGTATATATATATATATATATATATATATATATATATATATATATATATATATATATATATATATATATATATATAAGTGATTTCGAAGTCTTTGAGGACCGTCCTCATAGTCAATTTCAACATTACAGAGATGTTACGAGCTGGAAATAACCTTTTTCCAATATATATTTATATATACACAGATTTATACGAAATGCAGTGGATATTCTGTGTACACACGTATTACACAATGTACGTGGGGGAGTTACATGAATCCCTGATGGATTCTAGATATCTCATTACAACGCTATTGACCTGAATCTCTTATTATTCGTCGGCGCAGCGGCGGTGTATTATCAGCCAGAAGTATCTACGGGTGGGACCATCGTGCATCATTTATATATAGATATATACCCAATATGTATGTGTGTGTACTATGGATATTCACCTCTTCACGTCCCGGCTCGTAACTCATTACGCATATACCCGGATGAAAATAATCATTACACGTCCATTGAGGAACGAGACGGGAGAGGGCCAATTTTATATTCCGCATATGATATGCCTCGGGTGAATGCGAGTCTGATGACGATTAGTAGCCCTTGGCATCCTTAATGACCAGCCGACAGAGACTGCCACTCGTGATGCTCTTCGCGTGGGTGTACATGCAACTCTCTCTCGCTCTCTTTATCGTCCGCTCTTTCTGCTTATTCATACTGCATCTATAAATATAAATTTATACGTTTCTAGCTTATCTCTCGATCGGATCGATACGGGGAAAAAAATGATATATAATTTCCCTCGTTCGTGTGCAGTGTGGGCATGGACGCTCACGATTTTGCATTGGATGTTATTGGCTCTGATTTTATGGATTGAAAGGCAAATCAAGCCGGTGAAGGGCAGAGGGTTATTGCAGCTTTAAGGCGTTACCCCCACTTGTAGCGCAAAAAAAGGCCTTTTTCATGAATTTTTTTAAAGAAAACTACAAAACTTTTTTAATCGATCAATATACCATCTTAAAGAACACATCTTGAAGAACTTTCAGTAATTTTTTTATTGAAAATTATTACATTGTTTAGTGGCAAATGGCCGTCAATGAAATAATGTTTTTATATACACGGTTTGCGGTGACCAACATTGCGGCGAAGTGGATCATCTGAAAAAAAAATGCGGATGGATTCAGTCAAATATAAGTATAAACTAGTCTTTAATCGAAGGATTTTAAAAAATATTCGTTTTTCACAAAATGGCGGACAGTCAAAGTTAATGGTTCGATTTTAACGAAAAAAAACGGCCGTTTTTTGGCTATAAAACGGCCATTTTTTTCGAAAAAAAAATCGAACGATTAAAGACTACATTTTTTTGTATTAAATAAGCCTGCAAAATTTCAAGAAGATCGGTTCATTAGTGTTCGAGTAATCTTGGTCCCCGACTTCAGAAATGCCATTTTGAGAAAAACGCGTTTAAAGTTTCAATTTCAGTTTACTCGAAGAAAATATTTTTTTTTTGTAAACTTACATAGAGTTTCGATTACGATTCACTTATGATTCACTTACGATTCACTTACGATTCACTTACGATTTTTTCAAAATCGCAAGTGGGGGTAACCCCTTAAACTATTATTTATGCTCGAATAACTTCAAAAATAGCAAGATGAGTGTTGCAATTATACGTTTTTGGTAACAATCACCTTGTCACATGTTTATCAAACTACACCATTATGTTTTATGGTGTGGCATAACCTCAAAAACATATTTCATGGCCGGCAGTTGTTTCATTGGAGAGTCTTTGATCGCTTCGACGGGGTAATATTGATCTCACTCATTATCCCCCACTCATTATCTTTATTGTTAGTCTCGGAGTATTCTCAGGGATTTTCGTCTTTCGATAACTTTTTTAATTGTAACAATTCTGCAATTCTGTACCAAATCACACTAATTGTAAGACTAAAAATATTAAATTGTTATTTGATATTTTTTTTCATGTTGTAAGTTGTAAATTGTAAGACAAAAAATATCATATTGTTATTTTATATTTGTTGTCTTATAATTAGTGTGATTTGGTACGTGACCTAGTTTAAGTGAAACATGTTTCTAATGAAACCAATGCGATCTCGTTTTGTGATTTAGAGACGTAGGTAGATATAATTATTATAACTTTATTTTGCTAGTTTTTAAAATGTTTCGAAGTTTATAGATGTGTTACCGCATGAATAAATATAAAATACCAGTTGTTCATCACTACAGTTGGCTTGGAAAAGTAAAGGTGTAATATTTGTTAGATCAAAGTAACCCCGAAACAATAAAAATCGTTATAACTTTCGATCCCCTTGACTGTTTTTTTTTCTTCTTTTGGAAAAATGCTCCTTTATGGGGTTATTTCCTATTCTCATTAAGATAAATGGAGGTATCAAAGTAACCCCAGTATGGAGGTATCAAAGTATCTTTGATGACGACGATTTTTTTTCTCGTTTACTTTTAAATACTTTAAGGAGTGAGGTCTAGTTGGAACGTTAAAAAAAGGCCTTTTTTCCGATTTTTTTTCGGCCAAACGATAAAATAATTTACACCAAAAGTTCTTCCGTTTAAAAGATATATATTTAATGTAAACATTATCATTTTTTTAAAGAAATATGTTTCAGAATAAGCCGATACGTATCAATGGCCGAGTACGCTGCAAAAAAAACAGGTTTTGCGGTGATCACTCTCACGCTGTGACGGATTATCTGAAACCAACAAAACAGGGGGGAATCTTTAGTTAATGATATAATGCTCCGGTTGAACGAAGGGTTTTGAAAAATTTCCATTTTTCACAAAATGGCGGACGTTGAAAGTTAATAGTGTTGTTTTGACCAAAATTTCACTTACAAAAATTGACTATAAA
Source organism: Ophion slaviceki (assembly GCA_944452715.1). Classification (NCBI taxonomy): domain Eukaryota; kingdom Metazoa; phylum Arthropoda; class Insecta; order Hymenoptera; family Ichneumonidae; genus Ophion; species Ophion slaviceki. The sequence goes on along the minus strand of OX101788.1, from coordinate 6,401,618 downwards.
AAAAAATAATTGTCCAAAAAAAAAATCCTTCGTTCATCCGGAGGAAAACTATGTATAGAAGAAGTGATATAAATGTCAACCCGATCGGTAAAGCCGTTCTCGCGTTACATTGATCACCGACTTCGAAAACATGGTTTTGAGAAAAACGAGTTTAAAGTTTTGAGTACGATTTGCATGCAGATAAAATTTTTTTTTGTAACTTACATAGTCGTCTATTCCTGGGCCATATAGTTCGCCTTCCTGCGCTTTATTAATTGCATCTGAAGCCATTTTCAGTTGCCGCCGAGCTACCCTTGCCTCTCGAGTGTTTTCCAGGGATCGCCGGTTAGCTTTCTCGACTCGAATACAATCTTCGGCCTTGGCAAACGCGGGGACGTGTGGTCCCAACTTCATCCCCATGGCATCAAAGACTGCTAGCAAACCGTATGTACCCTCGTTAAAAGTGCAGGTAGCGATATAAGCGGCTATGCTGACGGTAGTATAGCTGGCAGGTAATGTTTTCGGCATGATCTTCCAAACGATTTGGTTAAAACTTTCGTTGCTGTTCTGTGTGAAACCTCCAATGCACCTTTGCAACAATTCATCGTTTGTGAGACTTTAATAAATAGGTTTTATTGCATCGAAGACTTGCTTCTGCAACGCAGTGTAATCGTGTTTGAAAGACTTCAACTTCGTCTCGGCCTTTGCTTGTTGATATTTGCACCACGAGTCAGCACCTCGTGGACACTTGTGATGCTGCGGTTTCTCGTCGGTTGAAATCTTGTGATAGAGCGTAGCCCAAATGGCATCCTTCATTTTTTCAACCGAATCAGAGTTGTCACGAATAGCCTTGCCTTGCCAAAAATTTTTCTTATTTTTGTCACATCCGGAAGGGACGCGAACATAGTATTTTTGTTTCCCTCTTTATTGCCTACGCCTAGCGCAATAGCACGGGATGAGGGTAAAAAGGGGTAGTGCGTGGGAAAGAATAGAATTAAGGAATTGACGCGATATTTCGATATTGAGGAATAATTCGACAGAATTGGTGTACGATTGACAATATGTTGTTTATTATAAGACTACTAGACGGGTTAAAGCGATCAGGCCTACGATGAATGATACAGGAAAGAAAAAGATATGGTTAGCTTACATTGGTTGTGTTTGACGTTCGGTCGCTCGCTCGCGCGCTTGCGTGGATGTTTGTTGTCGCTCGCGTTACAAGGGCCTTCGCTCTTGGCCTGGTGCGCTCGCTGGTACAATTGCTGGTAAGACGCTCGCAGGATTTTACGCTGGTCGTGTCTATACTCGACGTGTTTACTACAACGGGCACTACGCGTAGATAGAAATATGAACGGCGCGCAAGGTCGATGAATTGAGATTGATAATCACGGACCGATGATAGAAATTATACAAGTGTAAAATAAAACCTTTGTGACTCGAAAAATGAAGACGGTTCGTATGAAGGATAATCGGAGATATTCGTTAGGCTTCTGGGTTAAGACTTGATATAAGGAGTGATTCGGTTGACGCAAATATTGGTTGACGGAAGACTAAGTTCTGAATTTGATGAAGATTGTCGGGAGACTGGGATTGAGACTTGATAGAAGAACTTGAGGCGATGGTAGTTGACGGGAGACTTGGATTGAGAGTTTATAGAAGAACTTGAGCCGATGGTAGTTGACGGGAGACTTGGATTGAGACTTTATAGAAGAACTTGAGCCGATGGTAGTTGACGGGAGACTGACTTCGGGAAGGAAGTCTTTCTTGATATGAAAATTAGGAGAGGTTCAGTAGTGGGAGAAGGAACCTTAGTGAGAGTGTGGTCTTGGTCATCTAGTTCTTCGGGGATTGGTCCATTGGTCGTGAAGATATCGGTTGATTAGCGTCATTGGTCGCGGTATGGTGTGCGAACACTTTACAGATTCGTTAGGCACGTGCGTGGCCTTATTTCAGGGCATCGGTTCTGACTAATATGCGTATGAAGAGAAGGAGACCTTTGTCTCGTGTTTCGGTGAAAAAGCGCACGAGATATAGAGTTCAATATCAGAGACCTAAGCATTCGCATGGTTTGTGTTATCTCAATTTACGGCTATGATGACTTCTCATATCGAGAAGTTTGTATATCGGACTACGCTGCGAGACCGGATGTCTTATTTTTCAGTCAGTGTTATAAATTCGTCGGAGCCGTCTAGGCTATGTTATGATGAAGTAATCTAGGGCCGCGGCTTCTTTTGGTCACCATGCGGATGGGCCGGCGTAGAGTTTTTGGAGTCTGTTGATCGAGTTGATGGTTGGTTTTTCGTTCGACAGCTCTTCTTGGAATATGCGCCTGAGATCGTGTTCTTGTTGACAGCCAATGGGATAGGAAAAGTCGATGACTGTGGCGGTGCTGCTATCGTATATATATCGCTGTAGGTTGAATATGCGTGCGAAACGTACGCACTTTCCTTTTTATGCTGGTACGTGTCTTATTCTTAGATTTATTCATTTAATAATAAGCTTACAACGGCAAATGAGGATATTGGGAATAACCGAGAGAAGGCACATTCGCTAGGATGTAACATTTTCTATATATATATATCTATATTTATATATATATATGAGTATGTGTATGTGTATATATATATAGATATGAAATACAATAAAGACCTTCAGCGACCCTTTGGAGTCGAGCGCACAGCTGCCGCTACCTGTTTACTTTGTATGGCTCAAACACGGCGTCCTTCAAAGCTATGTATTTCGGCGAATAATGGTCTGATTTACATTCAATTAGTCGGAAAATACTCGTAAGATATTATACTTTTAGAAAATGAAAAAAAAATCGATTTTTTGAAAATTCTAACTAGACCTCCCTCCTTAAATTTTACTTTGAAAGATAAAAAGACTAATAAAAGTTGATGTTTTCCATTTTTTTATTTGCGATATTATTTGAAGAAATATATTGATATTTATTTCAAAATTGATCGAAGTAATCTCAATCCACGGCACCGGATTTTCGCAGTTTCCCTGTGCCCTCGTGCAACGTCTATTACGGAAAAGTGGCCGCAGGCATAACTTCCGGTGAGGGGAAGGGGGGAGGGCTCTAGAGACCCGGAAACATTATAGTGGCAAGTATGGCGCGAGCAAATGGCGTCGTAAAAGCTCGCGAGGGCATACGAAATAACATGAACAAAAAATCGTTTCGCCGAGAGTTGTTCCTCTCCTTGACAACTTATCGATAGCCGATGATTTCACGAGTTCACTCCGCAGCGTAATCCTCGATACACGGGCCGCACCGTAGACCGCAGCAGTGGAGAGTCAAAGTGGTCGAAAAGATAGAACTGGAGGTGGGTAAATCGGCATTTTAGGTTGCGAATGCTGCTTTACCGGGTCTCGCGCGGCTGGTCGGATTTATAAAAGCAATCGGGAGCTTGAACGAGGGTGTCCGTTGTAAATGCCGACAAGTCGGATATGTGCTACTTTGATCACGGGGTTTCGGCCGGTAGGGGTTAAATGGGAAGAGCATAAAGAGGGCAAGAGGGGGGGAGAGAGAGAGAGAGAGAGAGAGAGAGAGAGAGAGAGAGAGAGAGAGAGAGAGAGAGAGAGAGAGAGAGAGAGAGAGAGAGAGAGAGAGAGAGAGAGAGAGAGAGAGAGAGAGAGAGAGAGAGAGAGAGAGAGAGAGAGAGAGAGAGAGAGAGAGAGAGAGAGAGAGAGAGAGAGAGAGAGAGAGAGAGAGAGAGAGAGAGAGAGAGAGAGAGAGAGAGAGAGAGAGAGAGAGAGAGAAATAGCTTATCGCCCCTGTACGCGGTTCCGTGGAGGAATCGCGAGTGAGAGTCATCCGAATCCTGTCGACTCCGCGTATCACGCCTGTCAGCAGGATCCCATTTTTGCGTCCACATGCGGCTGTACGTGTTTTCCCTGCACCCGTTCGTACCTTCGTATGTGCGCGCTTGTGGGTGTACGTCGCTCGGAGCGTATAACAGTAATCGCGGTTAAAGGCTCAGATGAAAAGAGAGTGGAAAAGCGAATAATCGTCCAACGCGGCGATCCCCGCCAACGTCGGTTAAAACGAGTGCCACGAGAAAAGGGAAAACGAGAGGAAGACGGCAAGAGGGGCGGAGGGAGGCAGAGCATGAAATATCCGTACCGTTGGAGTTAGCAGGTGAAACAGAGACTTGCGTGGGGGTGCGAACGGATTGAATGAAGACAGCAAATGGCACGTAAGGGTGATTTTGAAGACATTCGACTTGGAGAATCGTCCTGTCAAAGCCACTGATGCGTTTGAAAAAAAAAAACTAAGGCACGTCCTCAAAACAGCCAGACTGCTGATAGTCAACATTACTTAAATATAACGGGTTAAAAATACCATCTTCCTGTATATTTTTATGGGTAAGGGTGACTTTGGAGACATTTGATTTTGGGATCCGTCCTGTCTCAAAAATCAACGTTACGTTTGAAAAAAAAATTAAGGTACGTCCTCAAAGCAGCCAGAGTTGGTGATACTCATCGTCCCATGAATGTAACGGGTTCACAATTCCCTATCCCTATATACATATGCGGGTAAGTCGAAGTTTAATGACACTTGACTTCGCAAACTCTTTTGTCTCTAAAAACAACGAAACGTTTGAAAAAAAATTAAGAATATCCTCGAAACAGTCAGGCTTGCTAATAATCAACATCTAATGAATATAATGGGTTCGAAATACCCTTTCCCTATAAAGTACCTGCGGTTAATAAGGCCTAGCTAAGATATTTGAAATAAAATGAAAAATATCCATTTTAATCGACATATTTTTAATTATAAGCGTTATCCAAGTTCAGTTTCTATAGAATATAAACGAACAATGGTAACTTGTACCATAAACAAAAACAAAATTAATTTTTTTTTATTCTTGATAGTAGGTCTTATTTTACTATGGTAGGATAATACGGCTTACGCTTTTGACATACTGAAGGGGCTAGGCCACAGTAACGGGTATAAAATCCCGTGCGAATTTAACAATTTTTTTTTCGTATGGAAAAGTAATTCACTCACAAAATTAATTACACATCTATTTAATATGGACATCAAGCTGTTAGAAAAAATATTTTTTTTTTTATGTACAAAATGGCCAACTACTCGAAACTTTTCCAAACAGTTTTTTTCCAATTGGCATGACAAATAACTTCAACAATTTCCACTCGATTCACTTCAAATTCAAAAGTTATCTTCCTAATTGCATTTCGCAGAGAAGTACGTACAGAATTTCTGATTGATCGAACACTTTTCATTTTACGAGCAGTTGATGAGCAGTTATAACGAAATTTTTCACTGAAAATTCTTTTCTTAAGTTCAAATACTTACAACTTTTGAATAAAACAATATTTTTTAAATTCCGTAGGTCCTTCTCTAGGTATTCTAATGTAGATCGACGAGAATTTTTTTTTGTTCTAGGTAAAAAATTGTGGATGCTAAACGTCACGCCACGGAGCGCCTAAAAAAAAGATAATAAAGAAAATATTAGTATTCGGCCGTTTCGTGCATCGAAAAAAAATATATGTATATATTTTCAAACAGCTTGATATTCATACTCAATAGATGTGTAATTAATTTCATGAGTGAATCACTTTTTCATACGGAAAAAATTGTTAAATTCGCACATGATTTGATACCAGTGACTGTGGCCTGAGGCCTTGAATACGATTTTCGTTACGTAGGTCTTATCAGCCCACAAGCTTTATTACCTTATATAAAATCGGGAAAAGTGACTTTGAAGACATTCGACTCGTAGAACCGTCCTGTCCCTAGGATCGCCGATACTTTTGGAAAACAAACTGCGATACGTCCTCAAAACAGCCAGAGCAGCTGATAGTCGACATTACATAAATGGAACAGATTCCCTTATACATGGGATGATTTGTGGGGAAGGACAAAATGGACCATCCGAATGACAGAAATTCACTTTCTCTGGGTGCGCAATCTGCGTGAGTGAATTGTTTCGCGGTACCGTCCGGAGAATTAGATCCGGAAAATCCGTAATAATTACTCGACGGGTACCGAAGTATCCCCTTGTTTCTTTTTTTCTCTCTCTCTCTCGCTCTTTCCGTCACCTTCTTCCTTTTCCTCTTTTTCTCTCTCCTTCTTCCTCTTTCGCTTTTTATCTGTCTTTTTTCTCGTGTTTTCCGACTCCTTGCTCGTTCCTTCCTCCGCGACACTTCCCCCCTGCCCCTTCCTTGGCCCTTATTCACTCCACGTCTCTTTTGCGCATCCTCTTCTTTTGTCCCTTTTCTCTTCCGCGTCGCGGACACCCGACGCGGCGTAAAACACAAAAATAAATAATGGCCTCTCGGAGTCGTGCACTCTCAATTCCGCCTACTCCACCGCTGCCCTCGCCCCCTCGAGCCTTCGAGTCCTGCCACGGCGAGGACCGCTCTCTCATCGGAGAGGAGATCTTGGATAGGGCGATGACCAGGAGCCGCCGAGAGCGGAAATGTGACAGATTATTTTTATTCGGAATTGATCTTTCCGCGCGATCACGACGTTGAACGCCAACGTTTCTTCGCACTCCGCGCCGCATATCAAACGCGTTCGTCCGCTTTTATTTCGTATTCTTCGTCTGGCCTTTGTCGCTCCTTTACTTGCTCCCGTTGGGCACCGCATGGGAAAAAGTTGATTGGTCGTGACGCGAAAAAGATTTAATTTTTATTTTGTCATTTTGTTCGCGGAACGAAAAATGATTGCGTGACTGAATATCACTTGGTCATGGCCGGCGAATCATTCGCGTTACGAGGCTGATCATTTTTCATCGGGACGAGGGAAGGAGGGAAAAAATTACTAATTTTCGTGATTTTTTTTTTTAGGAAATGGTTCTTCATTATTTTTGAGACTCAGAGCATGTTTTTTTTATTTTTACTACTTTTGGGTGTTACGTGGTTTTTTGAAAATATTAATCTTTTGGAGTGGGCGAAATATGGCACGGGCTTCTAAAGGTTACGGCGGATGTTGTCAGATGGCGTGACACGTAGCGTCGGTGGAATTAATCTGAGAAAAAAACCAACGAAGTTTCGTCTTTTATTAGAAGTCATACGCAGAACGTGAACCAAGAAAAAGTGAAAAATGTCGAAAATCGATGAAATGGTACGCTTTGAAACTGATTTATTCAATTTTCCGAAAACAAAACTATATAAAGAACCATAAAAAAATACTGTTTCATTTTTATTTTCAAATTTGTACCAAATTGAATCAGAATCTGTCGATTAGTTTTTTAGCTATATACGTCACCTCAGTTTTGGAAATGCAGTTTAGACGACCGTGCCATGACTCCTAAGAATAGTAAAATGAAAAATACCATGTAACAGCCCTTTAAGGCGTTACCCCCACTTGTAGCGCAAAAAGGCCTTTTTCATGAATTTTTTAAAGAAAACTACAAAACTTTTTTAATCGATCAATATACCATCTTAAAGAACACATCTTGAAGAACTTTCAGTAATTTTTTTATTGAAAAATATTACATTGTTTAGTGGCAAATGGCCGTCAATGAAATAATGTTTTTATATACACGGTTTGCGGTGACCAACATTGCGGCGAAGTGGATCATCTGAAAAAAAATGCGGATGGATTTAGTCAAATATAAGTATAAACTAGTCTTTAATGGAAGGATTTTAAAAAATATTCATTTTTCACAAAATGGCGGACAGTCAAAGTTAATGGTTCGATTTTAACGAAAAAAAATCGAACGATTAAAGACTACATTTTTATGTATTAAATAAGCCTGCAAAATTTCAAGAAGATCGGTTCATTAGTGTTCGAGTAATCTTGGTCACCGACTTCAGAAATGCCATTTTGAGAAAAACGCGTTTAAAGTTTCAATTTCAGTTTACACGAAGAAAATTTTTTTTTTCTAAACTTACATAGAGTCATCTATTCCGGGCATCAAAAAAAAACTGCACTTCAAATTGCACTTCAAAAAAATGCAACAAAAAAAATCGATTTTTTCAAAATCGCAAGTGGGGGTAACCCCTTAATCCCTCTTCTGGTAGTGGTCTTTAAAAGACACTTTCGGCTTGAGACACTGTTGAAACTATAAATTTCAAAGTTACCTTGTCTGATGTTCCTTGAAATTTTCAAATTCGAAAAAATCGTCATTTTCTATAACTGTCGAAAAATTCTATTTTTATCGCAAAATAAGCGAAATATCAACTTTTACCACTCTTTATATTTTGTTTATTTTCACTCGATAACACTGAATTCACCGTAAAATCTTGACGCCCCGGATATCGTACTCTTGTCCATTTTGAGAATGCGATGAAAACGAAAAAAATATATTTTCAAAAATGTCAACCAGGCGTAAGCCCTTTGCGTCAGAAATCGATTTCGTACGAATCCTTTTTGCGGCACGCCGGCCATCCAACGATTATTTTCTTTGCTATTTACTGTGCAAATGGGTGGCCGAGGGGGTTAGGGAAGAGGAGAGAGTTAATTTATCTCAAGGATACAATGCGCGTCATTGTGGAGCGATCGCGGCACGATCTCTCACCGATGCACGTAAACTATGCACACGAGCATTGTAATGGCAATTGTGCAATGTGCGCGGACTCGATCGTTTCATATTTTGTATTTGCATACGTAAATTTCTTGCCTTCGCTCCTCGATTCATTAAAATATTTCTCTTTCGTGACCCGCGATGTGTGTGGAAATTCTTCGGTGATCGCGGACAAGAAACGCGGATTCACGCCGGCTTTTAGCTGGAAACAAGAGTCGGGGAATATCCGCGAGGTTTTCCCACGAGGCATCCACCGCTTCCCCGCGGTAAATAATTGGGGGAAATTTGAACCATCCGATTGGGACTCGTTCTTAGTAATAGAAATTTTCGACAAATGGAGATGGCTACTGCTAAAGTGCCTATGCAATTTTATTTTTTTTATAATAATAATCTTCATAAAATGTTGTTTTTAATAAACGATGTTATTTAAAAAAAGGTTATTACTGGACATCTATAGATGTATTTTAATTTAAAAAATAATAAAATTACATGTTAATATATATTTATATATTATTGCTTATTAAATTATATTAATAGATAATCATTAATATTTTTAATAATTTATGATTGCATTATTTTTATATTCATTTACATGATTAATATAAATATAATATATTTATATTAATTTTCGTATATAAATTTAAATACAATCGATTATATTCTTGTTTAATTGAAATCCATGTATACCAATATGCAGTGATAATATTTAAAAAATTAATTGACTACGTTAATATAAAATCACATAAATTTTATATCAATTGTATGAATTAGGATAGAAAATAACTCAATCATACATTAATAAGTATATAAATGAATACGCATTTATATAATTTTATAAGCACTAATGTTAATATTACCATATTATTATTACGAAAGTATCGTTATTCCAGAAAATTCAACTAAAAATAAAAAATAATCATCAATAAATACTTTTCAACAAATTGTTCACCAAGTTTTTTTCCAATTATTTAAATTATATAAATCTTTCACTAATTGATTACTTCTTCTCATTGAGTTGAATAAAAATTGTTCGAGTTCGTCCGGGTTGAAAAATGAAAAACCACGGGACTTAGAGTTACCCAATCGATCAAAAATTTGAGAGATCCTCAAATTCTTCGCATCTCACGTTGATTTTTCACTTATCCTTCTACCCTAAAAAACCTTGCACCCTAAAAAAATTCGATCATGTCCCCAAACTCAATCACAGTCACTATGAATCGTCGAGCCAACTTTTCGTGGTCAATCTTCATTCATACTCGCAGGATCTGCCGATAAAAAAAGAGCCTCTAAACTAGCCAGCAAAATAATCGTCGACTAATAAAATTTCGATAAATTTAATTTAGATTTCGATCAATTTCGATCAGATTCAGATTCGTTTTTAACCATTTAAGATTTCAATCACATAAATATCGACTTTTATCAATGAATCTTCACAATCTTTCGAAAATTGATAACGACGCATCGAATCCGAGTCACTTTTATTCCGAAAAATACGAATTTTTACGACCGGACGCCCTTAAGGTTAGTTTCACTGATCAAACAACTTTGCGAGGCTGTACTCGCCTTTTTTGGTGCACAAATCCAATGAGAAAATGCAGACGAGTCCAACGATCATTTGAGGATTCACCGTCAGGTCCAAATTCACACCAAGTCTTCCTCGCACACTTTGTGCACTTCGATAGACGAGTATTTGCGCGTACACGAGGAGCACGACAATATCGCGATGCAGTGTGCGGCGCATCTAAAGCTTCGTGTTCGCCTACCTGTTCGGATCCATCGCTACGTAATTACTTCACTCTTAATGCCTCATGATTTATGTGCTACTCCCAAGCGAATTAGGTGAATCGTGAGAGCAATGCGAACCCACGCGCACGGTGTTAAACGACCTATCGTGTGTAAACACGTAATATACTGTATCCCTGCCTGATAGGAATACATTCCCAAAGTTACTCAGAGCTTACGAATTTTAATAGGTGTAGAAGAACAATAAACCTCTAATAAACGAAAGGCAATCTCAATAGAAAGAAAGGTAGGGAAAGAGGTAGTACATATCGGATACTTTTATTTGAAATTGAAAAAAAGTGAACATTTCTGAATATTGAAATTGCAGACTGAAATTGAGAATTGATAATTAAAAAATCAAACTGAAAATTCAATTGAAATTTGAAAAATCAAACAATTGCTGAGATTTTCAAATTTTACGGTTTTATAATATAAACAAGATGCTTATAATTTTCTTACACGTTACATTTAAATATTTTGAGTTATATTGTGTTGCGCAAAAATGACAGAAATCATGGTTTTCAAAAAGGTTGACTATAATCGGGTATCCGATATGAGGGCCCAAACTCCATTTTTCTTGTATCTGATATTAGAGCACTATTTTAATATAAAATAAGACAAAACGTTTGTTGGTTTACCTCTGTAATTATAATCAGACAATTGGTCTTTGTGAGTCAATCTTTGATTAGGTTGGTACATTTTGCCACAAACGGATATCCAATATTAAGCTTGATTAATTATCCGATATTAAGATTTGAAATGGTCGACTATAAACACTAATATTCCTGTACATACGTAAAAAAAGTATTTGTACACGTCGTCTTGTTCAAATGATCACACGAACAAAATTAAACGCTTTAATAAGTTTCTGTGTTCGATAGCTAACCATAAATATACACGGTGTCTGCTTAGAAAGATCTTGGGAAAATAAAGACAAATAAAGACAAATTAACAACAGTTTCGTGTGAGATGTACAAATTCTTTTTTTACCCACCGTATTGCTATTTTTGCGAACATTATATAATCATTAAATGAAAGAAATGGTACAGTTAATAAAAAATAACATAAACATTGATCACTGCGACTTACCGCAATAAAAACAACACTTTTTAACACGAAAAATATTTTTTTCACGCCGGCGTGAAGATCACTGTTGTGCCATTTTTGTTGCTAGACATTGAACATTTTTGCAGTGACGACATCTTATGACGAGCTATTAGTGTGTAAAATAAAAAATAGATGTCGGTATAGGAAAACTCGAAATAGTCCACTATGCGATATATAAGCAACTATCTGATAAACGACGCTTCTCCCCTAATCTCAAAAATATTTAACTAGCAATATCTTTCTCAAATATCCTCAACATTGTCGGGAATTTATTTTCCCCCATCGCAAAATAAATTGTGTTTTTTTTTCAATCAATGTAAAATTCAAAATTGCGAGGGGGGAAGATCACGCAAATTTTTTTTTCACGTGAATGGTTTCTATATATGTTTATATGATCGATAAAAAATAATAAACTATAAATTAACATATGAATATGGATTAATATTGGTTATTAATATACATTTACACTTCGTATGTAATATTATATATAATTAATATATATTATTACTGGCTATTAAAATATATGTATCAATAACTAGTAAAAGAATTTTTTAATTTCCTATTTGATTTTTTAATTAATCGACTGAGTTAATATAAAACTATATAAATGTGGCGAATAACAGTAATTTGTATTCCCCCTGAAAATGGGGATCCCAAATAGTTTCTGGTTTTTTTTTCAACCGTTGTAAAATCTGAAATTGTGATGGCGGAAAATTATGGTAAAATTCTTGTTTACGAAAGCGGGGCTCCAGAAAAAAGTAGCCATATTTCGTCATCGCGCAAATTGGAATTTCACATTTCATGTGCAGTGGTAGGATTTGAATAATTACCTAAGGATTAAATTAACTCTAACTCTAACGCTTTTAACATGAAGAGAATAGTGACTCTTTTTAGAGAGGATTACGTAACATGTGCAGCACAACCTGGAGCCAAACAAATTGGAAGAAAATTTTTCGTCGAAAAAAAAAAACTTATCTACCCTATCTTTATGTCTTGCAGCGATATATATATACATATATATATATATATATATATATATATATATATATATATATATATATATATATATATATATAGTGTGTGTATGCGTGTGTATATTTGTGTTACAAATATTTTCATTTTTCGTAATCGATTTCTAGTAGTATCGCGCTAAATAAATTTCTAGTAATTCCTTGATAGTTTTTTTGTGTTTTTTACATGAGATTGTTTATTTATCATTTCATTTCAATTTTTCACTCCAAAAAATAAAAATATATATGCGATAACAGTGCACACACACACAAGCATATATTCAAATTTCCGCAGATTTTCGGTAAACATCCAGAAACATACATGCATATATATAGGCCTAAAAACCTTCAGGAAAAAAGTATATAACATATAATGAATAAATAATCTCCTCTAATAATAAAAAAAAGATCGACAAATTCCCAGAACCAACTCCAAACTCGCATGAAATTTGATTTCGGTAATTCGATATTAATCATTTTTCTGTATGGAATCGCGCGTTATTGCAAATTCAATTTCAGTCATTAATCCAGAGCCCTCATGATGTATCTGCTTACACGTGTTTGCATGTTCATATCAGCATGTGGAGAAAAGAAAAAGTGGCAGATGCACGATATCCACATTTTATGCATTAACCAATTGGCGACTCGCGACGATAATCCGTCGCGTGGTCTTTGACACGATACGTTGTGCATGGAAAGTTTGAAACGATTGCTTACCGAGGAGCATCATTTTGCTTTATATCGCGTCACGTATGAGCAGCACAGGGGCGATGATAATATTTTATAGAAAATTTACTAACGGCGACAAGGTCTGTTAAACATTTAATGATGCTCCAAAACGATCGATCAGCTGTATCCACCGATGATGCGGTGTGGCTTGCGGCCCCCACGGGGAAGCCCGATAATATCAATTCTCACCCTGCACCGATCTCGCTCTTCTCCAGCACCCCCCAACCCCCCCCCCCCCCCTCGCGCCCCCGCAATCAACCCTCACCGGGTAGTCGTTTTCTACATGTATAGTACGGTGCACATAGTACAAGCCAACTATAGCTCGACGGATGCTCGTAGCGGCCTCGTGAAAGCTTGTATGGCATATGTATAGATATATATATGTATATACATGCTGCACCCACGCGCGTGGTGAATTCCCACCACGCTTGGCGATGCGTTAATGGCATCAAAGAGCTTACACGTAGAGTCACGTGATTCTCTTGCGGAAAATCTCCACTTATCCGCCACTACCGATAATGTGCAGGTCAATATACAGAGTGAATATATATATATATGTGTGTGTGTGTGTGTATATATATATATATATATATATATGTGTGTGTGTATATATATATATATACATACACACACACACACACACATACATCTCTCTCTCTCTCTCTCTCTCTCTCTCTTTCTGTGTGTGTGTGTGTGTGTGTGTGTGTGTGTGAGGCACTCCACGTCACTTCAACCAGTAAAAAAAAATCCACAAATAATATTGAAAAATCGAGTTACTTTATTGAAAAATATTCACCGAGGGTCGACATTTTTGCAAAATTTCTGACGTTTTTTCTCGTTGATTACCTTTTTTTTATATTTTTCCATTCAAATGGCTGTATCTTTGGCAGGATTCGACGTATTTACAATCGTAAAAAACGAAAATGCGCGTCTTTTTCTACCCTTCCAGAAAAACATTAATTTAGATTTTATTGAGCAAGTCAAACGTCCGTTTCAGAGCAAACATGCAAAAATAGTTTTTTTTTTCTCAAAGAAAGACACTCGTTATTTTGTTTTTAAGAATTTCCCCGAATTGTGAACACGAAAAACGGATTTTTGGTATTTTTTATATTATGGGATTCCTAAACACCTATTTTTATTTAAAATTTTTTTTATTAATATTCGATTGAAGAGTGTGGAGCACTCGCTGTATGTTTACCAGGTTTTTGAAATACATATGACATATATGTCATATGGATTGGAGCCCTGGAGTGCTCCACACTCTTCAATCGAATATTAATAATAAAAAAATAAAAATAGCTGTTACTTCACGGTGTTTAGGAATCCCATAATATAAAAAATACCAAAAATCCGTCTTTCGTATTTACAATTCAGGGAAATTTAAAAAAATAAAATAACGAGTGTCTTTCTTTGAGAAAAAAAATATTTTTACATAATTTGCCCTGAAACGGACGTTCGACTTGCTCAATAAAATCTAAATTAATTTTTTTCTGGAAGGCTATAAAAAGATGCACATTTTCGTTTTTTACGAAGGTACGTACGTCAAATCCTGCCATAGATACAGCCATTTGAATGCAAAAATGTTAAAAAATAGTAATCAAAGAGAAAAAAAGTCAGAATTTTTTTAAAAATTTCGGCACTCGGTAAATATTTTTCAATAAAGTAACTCGAATTTTCAAAATTATTTGTGGATTTTTTTTTACCGGCTGAAGTGACGTGAATGCCTCATATATATATATATATATCATTCGATGATTATTGCTAAAGTAGCCGAATATTCCAAATTTGAGAAGAGGATGTCAATTCGAATGACAACTTATACGTACGGCTGCGTTATTATTAGCCGTTCAATTACATTTGTATATTTATCATTTGCATGAATGAAATATTTATCTCCTATTTGATGAATATCAATATTAAAATTGATTCTGTTGATCAAATACAGTGAAACTTCAGTTATACGTTCTTGAAGAGTTACATAACATATGACGTATAAGTGAAAATAACGTGGAAGCGGAATACAGTATGTATCTGAAACTCTTGAACATTTGAAAATGGCGATTGGTGCATAATTTCCGATGTTTTTCAATAGCAGTACCTCTGTCATGTGAATGTTTGGTTTCCCAATCGAAAATTTTATTGCTAATCATTGAGTAACGAGCCAACTCAAGTTTTCGAAGTTCCGTTTTAAACTTTTATTTAATGCAAGTTTGTAATACGTTTGACGTTTTAGACTAGTAAATAACAGACAGGTTCGTATTGATAAGAGATATGTAATCCAAGTACATGCATACATAGTCGAGGTCAGAAACATCGAAACATCGAAACATCAAAACATCATCAAAACGCAATCACATGAAATTTTCTCACGACCCTGGGGAACGAAATTAATAACGTATAAGCGCGAAGAACGTATAAGTGAAAAACGTAGAAATGAAATGTATTACCATCTTCGTGAACGGAATCTGCCGGGGCTAGAGAAACTTGACGTATAAATGATAAAAACGTATAAGTACAAAATGTATAAATGAGGTTTCACTGTATTAATAAATAGTAGTAGGTGTAGTGTAGTATAAACAAATATTAAAATACGTATCTACTATTAATGAAATGGTAATATTCATATGAGGAAATATTTTTATGAGGAAATATTTAAATAAAAATATATAAAAATATTTCCTCATATGAGGAAATATACATATGATGAAATATTTTTAAATGTATCTTGTTATTGAATATTATTGAATATTATTATTATAACAGAATTTAAAATAAAGGTATTTTCTATTAATTAAATATTTATATTAAAATATGAAAAAAATATTTAAAAATTTTACTTTCATTTATTGAATATTAACCTTAAAAGCTGAAGAAAATATTAAAAAATATATCTTCTATTAATTGAACATTAATATTAAAATTGTAAAAAGATTTAAACGTTTATCTTTTATTGATCAAATAATAATATTATAATAAGAACAATCATTTAATATTTCTCATCTTCTAATGCTTCGATATGCTTTTTTTTACTCTGTGGTGTTTTTTCGCTCGTCCGATGTTAGCGTGCGACCAATTTTTCATAAGCCTTGTCCATTATTTTCGTAAAAAATGTTTCGTTGTTGCGGATCTCCTATTTTTTTTATCTATTTTTGTGCCGATGATTTTTTGTTGGTACGGAAAGTGTAAAATTAATTAATAAAGGTTCAATTAATGTTAGCAAAGAGAGAGAGATAGAGAGAGAGAGAGAGAGAGACAGAGAAACTCTCTCTTGACCACCTATCGCATAGATAAGAAATCAAATTACGAAAGATCGATAAAAAAAATGTCAACCAACATCAACTCCTCTCAGCATCGATTCCCATTGGAAAGATCATCAAATGGAAAATACTTGAGTATATGAAAAAAAAAAAATACATTTCGATACAGATAACCCACAATCGTTTTTGGAAAAATAGAAACGCAGTCTCTTTCTACCTGCACTTTGGGCTTAGATTTATCGAATTTTTTTTGTCGATTTAGCTGACGTGCGCACGTGCGCCAGAGCTTGCAGTCTAGCATGGAGTGGCCGTTGATTGTGCGGTATGCGCATTATGGCCGTCCATATGGGAAATGGAGTACTGGGAGGGCAAGGGAGTTGGAGAGACGGAGAGAGAGAGAGAGAGAGAGAGATAGAGATCGAGGGAGATTCGATCCAATCGAGGGACGAAGGGACATTGGAACGCGCGTACGTAGAATAACGGACCAGCGTGCATGCATATGTACACATATTAGGTACATATTGGAGATATCTTGACGTATGTAGACGAGAAGATCCGCATTTCGATCGCCGTTTCTCTCCACTTTGCGCTCCCTTCTTTTGACGTAGCCACTGCTCCGAATCCACCCCACGGTCCGAAATGCATTCTTCCTCTTACATACGTGCATACATGCACATACCGATCAACTACATATGATTTTGATCAATTATGCCTACGACGAAATTGATTAATGGAAGTTTATCGACATAACGATGACAGTGGATGGCGCCTCGGTGTGCCACTTGATCGCCTTGATCGAGCAGTGCATGAGCAAGGCTACTTGGCTGTTTCCGAGAATTGTTCGTTTTTTTTCTATGATAACCTTATCAGAAAGGAGCAATTGTTAAAAAAAACCATCTTTAAAATTGCTTTTCGAAAGACTTATTTTGTCATCGTGAGTTGTCAAAAGCTGTTGGGTACATTTTTGAACCAGTTTCATGTGGCTGCGGTACGGAATTTTTTTGGTGTTTCTTAGGACAACCTCATTAGACGGGAGTATATGTACATTAATCTTCAATCATCGTCAAAAATACTTTTCGAAAAGGATTAACTTTCTCATCGTGAGTTCCCAAAAACTGTTAGGTACATTTTTTCATCAAGTTCCATATGGTTGCGGTACGGAATTGTTTGGTGTATTGATGATAGCCTCATGAAAAAAGAGTCGTGCATTGATCTTCAATTATATTGAAAAATACTTCTCGAAAAAGATTACTTTCTCATCGTGAGTTCTCAAAGGCTATTAGGTACATTGTTCAACTCAGTTCCATGTGGTTGCGTTACGGATTTTTTTTAAAATAAATATAACCTCATCATAAAAGAGTAATTGTATATTGATGTGGAATTATTATTTTTTAAAACTTTTTGGAAAAGATTAATTTCTTATCGTGAGTTTTCGAAAGCTGTTAGGTACATTTTTAATCTAGTTCGTTGTCGTTACGGTACGGAATTCTTTGATTTTGTCCATGCTAACCTCATGAGAAAAGGGAAACTGTACATTAACCTTCAATTACATTTAAAAATACTTCTCGAAAAAGATTAGTTGCTCATCGCAAGTTCTGAAAAGCTGCAAGGCTAATTTTTTATGAAGTGCTATGTGGTTGCGTAAAGGAATTCTTTGGTTTTTTAAAATAACCTCATGAAAAAGGAGTAGGTGTACATTGATCTTCAATTATCATTGAAGAAACTTTTCGAAAACGATTAATTTCTTATCGTGAGTTCTCAAAAGCTGTTGGGTACATTTGGAAATTCACTCCCATGTGGTTGGGATACGGAATTCTTTTGTGCTTTTATAATCATAAAAGAGGAGTAATTTCACATTGAAGAATTTCATTGAAGAATTTCACATTCTCATGAAAGAGGAGTAATTTCACATTAATCTTTAATTATCATAAAAAAATACTTTTCAAAAAATATTAATTTCTCTTCGTGAGTTCCAAAAATCTATTAGATACGTTTTTTTAAAACCAGTTTCATTTGGTTGCATTACAATTCAAAATAAACAAGGAAATTAAAAAATGGGACTCAAATGAAATTAGAAATAACAGCAAATAAACAATCGAATCTAAAAATAGTTGTTTTTCTTTTCCACATAATCAATCAAAAGTTCATGTTCAATTGATAAAAGCCCGAGTAATCAATGAGTAACGTAATTCAGGGTAGGAAAAGTTTGTCAAGTAATTTCCGTCATTCGGTTCCGAGCACTTGTCCTACGATTGCAAAAACTGTTATTTTTGTGTTCGACCTAATCCATAAAAAAGTTTGTTCATTAATAAAAACCGACCAGCAGACGATGAGTAGCGCGATCAGGTATCGGCAAAGTTTCGCAGCCAATTAATCAGTTCTCGCTATTTTATTTCTCCGTTTTTTTTTTGTAATTTTATAAAACAGACACTTCTCTCGATCGTAACTCGAAACACTCCGCGAGGGTGGCCTATCGTTGATCGCATAGCTGGTACCTACGCCTATCGATGTGAAATTTATGCGTCCGCGTACGCGATATCTCGTGCGTTTATAAATCGTCGCCAGTCGCGAGAGCGAGGCAATCCTGGCGTTTTTGCGATGGAGTTATTATTTTTTATGTTCTTTTCGTTTTGTCGTTGTTGTTTCATCCACAGGCGCGGTAAAGTATATTCGGGTGGGTGGATTTTTATGTTTACGGATATTGCATCTACGTGTGTACACCGAGTTGCATACACGTGGACCATGGGGACATGCGAGCAAGGGGAGTGAAAGCGAGGATGGTTGAATCGAGCGGTCGAACGTCCGAAGCAGAGAATTTATAATACGGAATAAAAAAGCTTCGAGGCTCGACCTCAGCCGGATCGCAAAAGCTCTGGGGAAAATGCGAGTCGGCGAGCGGACGAGGGGTCGAGGGGGTAGATTTCGTAATGGAAATCACGGGCAGGCATTCGCCGGGGGATTGTCGCCATTCCAATCGGACGATTCGATATGGACGGATGGGCTGTTTCGCAAAGGAGAATCGTATAGGCTGCTAAAGTATCGACGTTGCCTATAAATAGACGATCATCGTGGAGAATCTCATTTTCTATTCTCCTAATACTTTTTGTTTTCCGTTACTGACGTTCTCCTTCGCGTGGCGTCGCGGGCTTCTTTGGGTTTGCTTGGTTTTGTTTCGTTCGAGGCTCCTTTGGTTTTGGGTTCCTCGGGGACATACCTAATCACTCCACTTAGGACAATACTGATCACTCCGCGAAGTTTTTTGTCTGCGTTAGTTTGTATTTGCTGGTTTCGAGGTTCACTTGGGTTTGGGTTCCAGATGAACGCCGCATTTTTGCTCACCCATAAAATCCGCGACCGGAAGACAATCCTAACCTCATCCAGTCTTTCCACGGCAAATTCATCCGCACTCGGGATCTCTCGTGTTAACGCGGCTTGAATTACGATTCGGAGGCGGATCCCGGGGATTCTTCGGAGCTCGCATGCAAATCATTTGCAACTCTCTCTCTCTCTCTCTCTCTCTCTCTCTCTCTCTCTCTCTCTCTCTCTCTCTCTCTCTCTCTCTCTTTCTCTCTCTCTCTCTCTCTCTCTCTCTCTCTCTCTCTCTCTCTCTCTCTCTCTCTCTCTCTCTCTCTCTCTCTCCTCTCTCTCTCCCTCTCTTGGCAAGGACGGCTCCGATGGAAATCCGCGATACGCCTTTGTATAGTAAGGGAGAGAGAGCGAGAGAGAGAGAGAGAGAGAGAGAGAGAGAGAGAGAGAGAGAGAGAGAGAGAGAGAGAGAGAGAGAGAGAGAGAGAGCAAGGATAGTGACGAACCCGCTCTGCTTGCATTCCTAATCGGTCCTTTCTTCTTCTCCTTTGCTGTGCTCGTCTCGTTGCTGAGCGGTCCTCTCAAGCTTCGCTTCTTCATCCGATGCAATGTCGCCGAAGCAACTTTGCATAGTTATATAAATTAAGGTCTCTTCTCGCTTCGAAGCTGACGGTAAACTGCGTCTTGGTCTCTCTCTCTCTCTCTCTCTCTCTCTCTCTCTCTCCCTCTCTCGCCCTCGCCCTCGCCCTCGCTCTCGCTCCCCATCCGTCTTTCTCTCCACAATCGTCCTTGCTCCGGAATATATCTGTACATAGAATGTCCTGGGTTACTGAGCAAGGACGATCCTGCATGCATATATATGACGCGTGAGAAGAGATAGGGAGGAGAGGTCGGGAGACCGGGTTCGAATCGTTACGATGAGAAACTAGCACCGCAAGCACGAGGACGGACAAATGCCTTCGACCATGGTCGTCCTTCAGGAATCTCGGGAGTTTCGTCGTTGCCGCAAAATCCTTCTCTGCGTCTCTAATTGGCGCATTCAACTTCGGGGCCTCGTTGACGTGTATATCGAAACCCTCTCGTCGTGGGGTTCGTCCACCGTCCACGTCGGTTTCGGGACCCCGATCGGTCACGATGTAGCGAGCAATGCGTCACGAAAATTCCATCGGTGTCATGATACGTGTGTATTTCGTATGTAGAAGAAAATGCGATTTTGAAGACATTCGAATTCGAGGATCGTTCACGCAGTGGCCCGTGGTTCCGGTACTTGACATCATGTAAACCCTAAAGTCTTGAAAATATCCTTCCAACATTTGGAAGACCATCCTGTACCCGAAATCAGCGATTCGTTTGAAATAATTTTAACGACCGTCTTCAAAACGGCTGGGCCAGCTGATTACTGGTATTAGATGAATGTTCATTATATGAACATCATGTGAAGGGTTCCTAGTTCAGGTATGAACTATATAATGAGATGAATAGTAATAATATGAAATATGTATGCACTACATAATAAGTTAGTTCGCGAGTTGTATGAACCAACTTAGGGTTCATTATATGAAACATTGGATGAACATTATATGAAGGATTTCAAATTTATTATACGGATTATATAATGAAATTGATAATATTATGAAATATAAATGAACGACATAATAACTTAGTTCATATAGGTATATGAACTAACTAACGGTTTATTGTATGAACTATAAAATGGAATAAATAATATTGTGGAATATGTATAATCCATATGACAGCTTAGTTCATATAAATGAACGAACTAACCAATGGTTCATTATATGAAATATTAAATGAACTTCATATGAAGAGTTCCGAGTTCATTATACGAACTGTATAATGAAATTAAAAATATTATGAAAAATATATGGACTATACAATAATTGAGCTCCGTAATTATATGAACCAACTATGAGTCCATAATATGAACATTATATAAAGGGTTTTTAGTTCATTGCATGAACTTTACAATGAAATAAATACTATTATGAATTATATATGAACTACATAATAAAAAAAATAATAGTAAGAAAAATATATAAGCGATATGGTAACTTATTTCATATACTTATATGAACTGACCAAGGGTTCATTATATGAACTGTATAATAAAACACATAATAACTCCGTCAGTTAATATCATTCCATGAACTAACTAACGATTCATTACATGAACATTATATGAAACCCTCTATACACATGACGTCTAGGCTAGGTGCAGCCCCGAAAAGGATTCCCATACATCGTTCTTCAGAAGTACTTCACCCATTCGGTGAAGTCAACGATTTGTCATTGCCTACTCTTTCTCACTATTAAAAACACACAATGATTCGTCCCCATTTCGAATGACGCGCCACCCGCGCCCCCTTGCGTCCCTTGTCCGCAACCTCTCCAGCTCCTGCCGTCATTATCAAGCATCAGATCAGGGCATTTTGATTGTTCGCAGTGCACAGACACGATCGTCGTTGAAACGCGATTTGTGCAAGGCGTATCGCCACCACCACCCCCCCCCCCCGGCTTCTCTCGCAAAGAGGCATGGAAATTTTTTCGCCTTTCCCTCGTATTTTTCCATCGGCGATTAAACACGACGAGCTACATCCTGCTGTGTTTTTTTGCCTTTTCTTCTCTCTTATTTTCGCTCTTTCTTTCTTTGCCTCCCCGACTCTCGGGGTCCGGAATGCAACGACACATAAGCGAGACGCACGAACAATCGTTTCTGTCCTTCCGCTATAGTTTTGAGCGTGTATTGAGCCTCGCGGGGATTTACCGTACCTATATATGTATACATCTCTCTTTCCCCGTCGCTCGTTTCCTCGCGTAGTCAGGATCGGAAAGGGACAAGATGGGTGCGGGGCATTTAGATATATCGAGCACCAATCACCACGCATAATCTTCGTCCTCATTACTGCTACGACTGCATGGGGAATACAAGAAGTGAGTTTCGCATATGAGACATTCCACGTCACTTCAGGCAGTAAAAAAAATCGACAAATAATTTTAAAGAATCGAGTTACTTTATTGAAAAATATTCACCGAGTGTCGACATTTTTTTCAAATGTCGGACGTATTTTCTCGTTGATTACCATTTTTTTACATGTTTCCATTCAAATGGCTGTATCTTTGGCAGGATTTGACGTATTTACATTCGTAAAAAACGAAAATGTACGTCTTTTTCTAGACTTCGAGAAAAAAAATTCGATTTTATTGAGCAAGTCGAACGTCCGTTTCAGGGCAAAATATGCAACAATATTTTTTTCCTCAAGGAAAGACACTCGTTATTTTATTTTTTTAAATTTACCCGAATTGTGAATATGAAAAACGGATTTTTGGTATTTTTTATATTATGGGATTCCTAAACACCGTGAAGTAACAGCTATTTTTATTTATTTTATTTTTTTATTAATATTCGATTGAAGAGTGTGGAGCACTCCAAGGCTCCAATACATATGACATATATGTCATATGTATTTATAAAACTTGGTAAACATACAGCGAGTGCTCCACACTCTTCAATCGAATATTAATAAAAAAAATTTCTAAATAAAAATAGCTGTTACTTCACGGTGTTTAGGAATCCCATAATATAAAAAATACCAAAAATCCGTTTTTCGTATTCTCAATTCGGGGAAATTCTTAAAAATAAAATAACAAGTGTCGTTCCTTGAGAAGAAAAATGTTTTTGCATATTTTGCCCTGAAACGGACGTTTGACTTGCTTAATAAAATCTACATTAATTTTTTTCTCGAAGGCTAGAAAAAGACGCACATTTTCGTTTTTTACGAATGTAAATACGTCATTCCTGCCAAAGATACAGCCATTTGAATGGAAAAATATTAAAAAATGGTAATCACCGAGAAAATACGTTCGACATTTTAAAAAAATGTCGACCATCGGTGAATATTTTTCAATAAAGTAACTCGATTTTTCAATATTATTTGTGGATTTTTGTTACTGGCTGAAGTGACGTGGAATGCCTTATATACATATTTTCGAAAAAATGATTTTGAGGACATTGACCGATTACCGTTCTCCCGGCAGCCAAATGTCCTCTTATTCAACATTATATGAACTACAATCTCACCCCAATTACCTCTGTATAAATGCAAGCGTATTTACGAGGCCATTCCGAGGACCCGTGCCCAAAATTGACAATTTCCTTTAAGGGGCTATACAAGTGTGGACGCTGAAAATTTGTGTGATTTTCGGGAATTTTTTGGAAGAAAAGTACTCAACTAAATGTTTCGGAAAATTCAGAATATATTTGGCTATATTTGACCTATATTATATAATTTTTTCATAAAAAATATTGACATCCAAGCGACTTATGTGCTGCCTTCGGAGGCGCCAAAAAAAAGTTCCTCCACTGCTGACATGATGCCGGCCGATGGAGCAGCTGAAACCGAAAAAGGAAAAAATGTCGTTAAGCTGGAAGGTATTTTCTGTACAATGACGTAGGATTTTCGAAAAATATCAAAATCTAACAAAATGGCGTAGTTATGAAAAAAGTCTGTTTTCTTGCCTATAAAATGGTCGTTTTTTTCATTGCCGAATCGTCAATTTTCATCAAATCAAAAATATCCTACGTCATTTTAGAGTAAATAAATTCAGTTCAAATTTCAAGTCGATCGGATAATTTCTCTTTGAGTCACAATCTCCGCAAATTTGAACAATCTCGTTTCGAGAAAAACGCGTTTAAAGATTTAACTATCGATTTTTGCAAGATAAAATAATTAGAGATACAACCTTGAAATTTTTACAGGATATTCTAGAAAGTATAAACTGTCGAAAAAGGCAAAAAAATCGATTTTTTTAAAGTGTCACACTGGTGTAGCCCCTTAAAATCATTCGTGGACCGTCCTCGAAATAGCCGGATGCGCCGATAGTCAACCTCGCATATGTATAACAAGGTCAAAATAAGCATTCCCATACACATCCATACATTTGAATTTAGCAAGCTGAAAACATCAATAAATTTTTGATCGAAAAAAAACAGTGAATCTGGCGATTTCAAAAATGGATAAATATATTA
Organism: Ophion slaviceki; assembly: GCA_944452715.1. Lineage (NCBI taxonomy): Eukaryota > Metazoa > Arthropoda > Insecta > Hymenoptera > Ichneumonidae > Ophion > Ophion slaviceki. Next base: position 6,376,900 of record OX101788.1, on the reverse strand, counting down.
ACCTAAAAGGACCATCAATCTATTAATCTAAAAAACTTGTAATCTAAAAAATCAATAAACGGATTAATCAAAATAAATCAGTGAATGTATTAGTCCAAAAAAATCAATAAATTTGATCATCAAAAAAAGAAATAAACTGATAAATCTAGAAAAATCAATAAATTTATTTCCCTGGCGAAAATCATATTCGCTTACGACATACAGATTCAAAGATTTTGTATGCGTGTGTGAGGGATGGAGAGACAGAGAGAGAGAGAAAGAGCGTTCATTACGAAGACGACATATGCAAGCATTGTTTGCACAATGAGAGAAGGGTGACCGACGACGCCGATGACGGCAACGACGACAACGAGCCTGTACATGCTCCCCTTAATGCGTACATTCTCCCTCTCTTTCCTGTCTCGCGTAATCGCTCCCACGCGACGCATATACACCGTCTCGTCGCGACGTGCTTGACGCGAGCCACGGCATTCTTTCGTACTACACGGCATCGCAGCATCGCTCCGTGTCTCTGCATATATACAACTTCCCTAGCCTCGGGCATCTGCTGAATCCTCCGGGACGAATCCTCTCCGAAACCCAACTCACCGACGGAACACTCGCGGAACTGAACTACTTAAATATGGATGATGCATTGCTTATGGATCATGATTTTACATTGGATATTTATGCTTATATATATAAAACATTTAAATGATAATAATAATAATAATAGTAACATACGTCCTTATAATGAGAACATAATAAATCAATCAATAAATCATAATGAATAAAAAATCAATAAATTTAGCAATCTATAAGAATACAAATATGGACTAATCCAGCGAAATCATTACATTTATTAATCTAAATAATTAAATAAATGTATCGATCTTAAAAATTCCATAAACTTATTAATGTGAAACATCAATAAATTTATTTAACTAAAAAAATGTATAAGTTTATTGATCTATAAAATCCCATAAATTTATTTTTCTGGCGAAAATCATATTTATTGACTGAACCCATTCTGTAACTGTTATTTTTATTTACGATGTGAAAAATCGTTATTTTAAGCGGAGATTCAGAAAATTTCAAAAAATGACACGTTTTACTTTTTAACATGGACTTGTAAGATTTTTTTTCCCTAAACGTTTGTTTCTGTCGTATACTAGCATTTTTTGCTGACTTACATGTAACTATAAAACCGACACATATACACACACACACACACACACACACACACACACACACACACACACACACACACACACACACACACACACACACGCGCGCGCGCGCGCGCGCGCGCGCGCACGCACGCACGCACACACGCGCACACACACACACATATATATATATATATATATCCGATATTCTATATTCTATATTCTATTTTCTATTATTTTTATTTCCGACGTCAAAAAATAATTATTTCAAGCGGAAATTCAGAAAATACAAGAAAATACTTACTTCACTTTTTTTAAATAAACTTATAGGACTTTTTTCCTAAAAATTTCTTTCTATCGTATACTTGCTTTTCTAACTGTGACTTATATGTAACTATGAGACTCACACATATGTTTTACATGTATATATATATGTTTTAAAGTTTAACACATCTATATATCCATACGGCAGACCAATTATACCTTTACATACATATCGCTTTATTACATGTATTATTTACGCACAAACAAACATATATGTATATGTTATGTATATAAAAAATATATATTCACAGCGTCATTATTTAGCCGACACCGATAAGGTAGACTTTAATTAACGCTCTTGGGTAATAAGTGACGTTTGTAATTGGAACACGTGCGCGGAAGTGCCCGTGGATATTCACAAGATCGACATAAGCATACAATCGACCACGATCGGCCCACACACGCTGATAGTTATCGAAATCGGCACAACTCTCGAAGCTGCATTCTTTTCCATAATACGTCTGTTACCACGAGTACGTAATTCGCGAGATTTTAGTGTCTCACCGCAAACGGCACAGTTGCGCAAACACTGCTGCAAAACAGTGATAACAATAGCAATATATGCTTTCATTCTGTCCTTAAGGGGTTATCCCCACTTGCGATTTTGAAAAAAATCGATTTTTGTATTGCATTTTTTTGAAGTGCAATTTGAAGTGCAGTTTTTTTTTGACGCCCGGAATAGATGACTCTATGAAAGTTTACAAAAAAAATATTTTCTTCGTGTAAACTGAAATTGAAACTTTAAACGCGTTTTTCTCAAAATGGTATTTCTGAAGTCGGTGACCAAGATTACTCGAACACTAATGAACCGATCTTCTTGAAATTTTGCAGGCTTATTTAATACACAAAAATGTAGTTTTGAATCGTTCGATTTTATTTTCGAAAAAAATGGCCGTTTTATAGCCAAAAAACGGCCGTTTTTTTCGTTAAAATCGAACCATTAAATTTGACTGTCCGCCATTTTGTGAAAAATGAATATTTTTTAAAATCCTTCGATTAAAGACTACTTTATACTTATAGTTGACTAAATCCATCCGCATTTTTTTTTCAGATGATCCACTTCGCCGCAATGTTGGTCACCGCAAACCGTTTATATAAAAACATTATTTCATTGACGGCCATTTGCCACTAAACAATGTAATATTTTTCAATAAAAAAATTACTGAAAGTTCTTCAAGATGTGTTCTTTAAGATGGTATATTGATCGATTAAAGAAGTTTTGTAGTTTTCTTTAAAAAAATTCATGAAAAAGCCCTTTTTTTCGCTACAAGTGGGGGTAACGCCTTAAGAGGTGTATGGCTGGAGTACTCATTTTTTAATGGTGTCCGGTAGGTGGCCTAACAAATTCACCTACTAATGACGATTTCACTCTTTATCGATTCGAGCCCTTATTTTCTTTGAAATCCGAATTATTGTGATTTTTGTGCTATCGTTTGGGAGGAGAGGAAATGATTTCTTTGCGCCATGCAGAGAGTTCGATAAATGACATGGCATTCATTTCCATGAGTTACGAGGTGAGATAAAGAGGGAGGGGGAGGATACATGGAAGGAGAGATTCAGCAGTCGAGATCCGGTAGTTCACAGAGTAACAATCAAGCAGTGTAATTATGAATGCGGTTGCTCATGAATAATGGCAAATATGAGAGAGAGAGAGAGAGAGAGAGAGAGAGAGGAGGGGGAGAAGCAGGAAAGAGAGAGTACACGTGTTTGCCTCCATCCATACGCCTTCGTCTTCTTTGATATTCCTCTCTCGACTATTCCCATCATTTGAAAGTGTCGATCACTACTCGGTATTAACGAGAATCCATACAGTGGGAAAAAATAATTATTCAAATTCCTGCATGACACTGATGGGTGTCATCATATTTCCCGATGTGGAAGTTTTCTTCGGTTATGTTCTTTCCTCTGAAACACGACCATCCGTCCATCCATGAGAGGGACAGTGTAGAGCCCGGCAAACAGGTGCATTTCGACATTTTTTAACGAATGACCAGTTCATAAAATGGAAATTCCGCTTGGTGGCTTTTATTCTGCATATCTTGAAGTTTGTTTACAAATTTTTTCACTGGATTTTGTAAGAAACACTATCGGACAAATGTGACTCGCTTCAACAAGCTTCAGCGCCGCCATTTTCTTACAAAATTTGTAAACATACTTTAAGATATGTAGAAAAAACGCCACTAAATGGAATTTTCATTCTATCAACTGGGTATCCAGAATTTTTTTTCGAAATTCACCTCTTTCGGGCTTCAAGCTGGTAGACTCGCTTAATATCTTGCGTCTTTATTCTCGGCACTATCCGTCGCAATTGTCTCCTGCACATCCCTGCGTTTGATCCCATTCGAATTCTTTTCAATTCCGGTGGTTTAAGGTTGCAAGAAAAATGTCAAATCAATTGGTAAAGAATTGGCGATGTAATCGCCAATGTTGTCTGCCGCAAGACACTATCAGACAAAGTGACTCGCTTCAACCAGCTTCAGCGCCGCCATTTTCTTACAAAATGTTGTGAAAAAATTTGTAAAGATACTCAAAGATATATAGAACAAACTCCACTGAGAGGAATTTTCATTCTATCAACTGGGTATGCATGAAAAATTGTCGAAATTTCTTTCGTGAACATCGAATTCTTTTTTATTCCGACCGAAGACCACCCGGACAATTGACACGACCCGCTGACAAGACAAAATTAGGTCAGGATTTTGCACCGTGGAAAATGTCGCGTGAATAATGCAAACATGTCCATTTATAAATGAAGGACAAAAAAAGAAAGCACAAATCGGTTTTCCCTTCGACACTTGGGTCGATATGTGGACCAAAAAGCAATGGTACCAAATGGACCTTCTTGCTGCACAAATCGATCGTTTCTTCGAAATAAATATTAGTCCTGCCACGAATAATCGAGTTTCTAACGGAGAAAACTCGTACAGGCGAGAGAGTCAAGTATAGAAGTAACCAATGAACATTTATGACGGCGCATTCCCCATCTCTCACGGATTTTATGTCTAAAGGGTGTCTCAAAGTGACCTGACATATTTTATTATTGATAAAACGTATTATTTATTTAAAAAGTACGAATATTTTTGTTTCAATATAAAATACAAACATGGAGGTTATGTGTGGAACACTATATCCGATAAATGGCCATCTCGTCCCTGTTTGCAAATGTTCACTCTTTTGACGAAATGTTCAGTAACATTTTGGCATAATTGCGGATTAATTTCATTAAGGCCTTACAAACACTGAAGGGACGTGATTTTCTTGATTTTTTTTTCTCGACGGGACAATAAATGTTTATTGAAAAACTGTGCACAACATCGATTAGTACATATTTTCATGTACTTGTAAACTTTTTTTTATTCAAAAATATTTCAAAACGGCGGAACTCCAGCTGTCTTCCAGGAGCGCCTTCTTTTGAGCATCAGTTGCGGTGGACATAATAACTGGAGAACGGTTCATCTGAAATCAGAATTTGAAAAAGATTTAATTAGCATATTGCATTGGCTTGGGCCTGCACGAAGGATTTGTAAAAATTTTGATTTAAAAAAAAATGACGATAATTTTAACAAAAAAATCATTTTTTGAAATGTTAATTTTTCGGTTTTTTTTACAAGAATTTTTTTTTTCACCATCTTGGTGGCCAATTCACATCGCCGCGGCGCGAGATAACACGACCAAGAAACATCGTCTGCAACAACAATGCAGTAACAATGCAGCAAAATGCGATGGTGTAATTCTTCATGACTAAACTTCAATACTTCCTGATGCCAGTTGTCAAAGATTAGTACTCTACGTTGGCCACAAAAAAGGTGCGCTATTTAAAATGTCAGGTCATTTTGAGACACCCTTTATATGTGGATGAAAACAAGATTTACAGGGTGTCCTAGAACTGAATGCGTTCCCCGCAATGGGGGGTTGGGGGTGAAATTCTGAGTCGATTGATATAAGCATGTGTGGGTCTCAGATCAAGCCCTGAATTATTATGAATTTTTAAAGGCGGGCCAATCAGGTGCGCCCGATGAGCCAGCGTACGTCGCTGAGCTGATTGGCCCGCCTTTAAAAATTAATAACAATTCAGGGCTTGATCTGAGACCCACACATGCTTATATCAATCGACTCAGAATTTCACCCCCAACCCCCCATTTCAGGTAACGCATTCAGTTCTGGGACACCCTGTATATATTTCCGCGGTTACGCCGATATATACATATAGACACCCATATGCAATGTGGAAAGCCCGAATCGGGCGTGCGCATAATTTATTCCGTGTCCTGATTAATCCGCAGGATCGATAATCGTTCGCTTTTGCTTGTGCACTTGGAATATCGTTTGTATCCACCGCGCGCGTTTCCCACGTTAGTGATATCGCCCCCTTATCTAAGAGATAGTGTTGCGGCTCGATGTTGGCGTCGGGAGGGGGCGGGGCGGACAAGTATCGCGGGAATTCGATTTGTGGGAGAAAGTTAAATCGGTGAACAGCTAATACATACCCGTATGGATGAATAAAAATGTATATCTAATAGATAGCGTGAAAGCAAACAAGAGAAAATTATTATTTCTAATTACGACTGTCAAAAAGAAAACCATTCGTAATAAAAACGAAATACATTGATAATGTTGACGTTGATATTTGCATCGTTCAAACGCAATTATTTTTTTCGTCGTTTTTTCTTCGTTTATCTTTATTAGTATGAAAAACGAAGGTATCGATGGTCAATGGAAAAATCGCTTTATTTTCGTTGACAAAATAACTATGCATCGATAAAAAAATGTTCTTCCATCAAGCACTGCTTTCTGATATGTAAAAGAGGCTTGTGAAATATAAACTTGATCGGTGCAGGGATGTTTGAGATATCGTATCGACTTGACATTTACGGAGAATATTTTTGAAATCGTATATATTTCCAGAATCCATCAAAGACCAAAAATCGAAATTTTCAAAAATGTCTACTATTATCAAAATTTCAAACCCTATTTTTCTCGCTCGCAAAATCTCCGCGCCAGACCCTTGAAAAGCCTATGGCCATTCTATAATCGTCACCATTCATATACCGGGTGTCCCTCTTATCTCTGCCACCCGAAATAACTCGCTAACTATCGACATCACAAAAAAATATTCAAGACAATAGTTGTACGGTGTGAAGGGGGCCATCAAATGCGACCAATTTCTCTTTATTTCGGTGGAAGCGCTGACGCACAGTGAAGGTCACCTCCACTTTTTAAAATGGAATGGTACATTTTTTTCAACCATATTGTGGAGCTCCTCAAGCCGCATAAAAAACATTAGGGAGTCAAAGTCGTTCAAGGTCATTCAAGGTCAGTATCGATTATACAAATCTAAATATCTCGTATCACAATCAAATATTTGGTAGTCATCCGAGATATTGCGATCTGTATTTCATATTAATATGTGACCTTGAATGAGCTTGAACGACTTTGACCCCCTAATGTTTTTTATGCAGCTTGAGGTGCTCCACATGATGGTTGAAAAAAAATGTACCATTCCATTTAAAAAACTGGAGGTGACCTTCACTGTGCGTCAGCGCCTCTACGAAAATAAAAAAAATTGGTCGCATTTGATGGGCCCCTTCATACCGTGCAACTTTTGTCTGGAACATTTTTTTGTGATGTCGATAATTACCGAGTTATTTCGGGTGGCAGAGGAGAGGGTCACCCTGTATTTATATGTATGGAGGGTGACACTTATAAGATGGCCATGTGCTTTTTAATTTTAACATTCAATATACATATACATATACATATATACATACATACATACATACATATATATATATATATATATATATATATATATATATATATATATATACACACACACATATACATATATATACATATATAAATGTAATCTGCCACAGGCGTCCAGCTTGCGCAGATTTGCAGAGAACACAAAGTCCCACACGCATGCATTGGTAAATACACCCATAGCAAGTAAATCCGCGGACACAAACGCTACGGCAAGCGCATACAGCAGCAACGCGGATGATAATGAACGGCCGCGACTGTATCGCGACGCAATCTGCGCATACTTAACCGCGGAAACTGCATATTCATGCAGTGTGCTTCGCGCGCAAGCGAGATCGTCGTGTGAGAATAGGACCGCGATGCGAGGTAGGGCGACGAGGGGATGAGCCGTCTGCGATTAAAGCAATTTTTTTTGCATCTCTTATCACATTTTCGTGTCAAATCGAGCCTTCTTTTGTGTTAGTCTTCCGACATTTTTTTTCAGTTTGGTCTTTTTTTGTTGCGTACGTCGATATGCTCGAAATGGAGCAGATTTAGAAATTAATTAACCAAGCCGTTGAACAAAGTTTTAGATTCAAGGATAATTGGGAAAAAGTCAAGAGAGAATAGCACAAACAAAATCAGGCGGTTCGAGTTCGTGACTCACCGCAGATGACACGAGCCTCGAGATTGAATTTTTCGAAGAATAAGTACATTTTGCAATAATAAAATACCTTTTTTTTATTTTCAAGAACACTCAGGGTCATGTTTTAGACAATAAGGTTAGGCAGATTTATCCCAAGTTTCACGAGAATCGGTCGATTAGTTTTTTAGCTATACGTCGCGCGAGTTTTGAAAATGCAGTTCACACGACGGTGCCATACCTTCGTCACTTTTGGAGATTAATAAATTTAAAAAATACCATGTAACAGTGAAAAGTAGTCATGAAAAATACTCTGAGTCTCAAAAGTGTTGAAGAGACCTTTTGTTAAAAAAAAAAATCATGAATGAGAGCAAATTTTTTTCCTTGCCTAAAGGTATTAATAATGCTGTTTTAAAACCTCAAAGCCTACAGGGTGCATATTAGCCGCAAATCGCGATGAGTTTATATTCGACGAGTCACTTTCTCCTCTGACGACGCTTTCGCGGATGTTCCCCCTGTCTACGTTGCGGATGACTTCTCGTGTGCATCGAAAAGCTTTTAGCGCGTATGAGCGCCACCCAAGAACTGCCGACCGGATATATTGTACCCGGATTAGCAATCTGAAAATATTATTTTTAACGGCTGGATCTTTTCGAGTTTTCGACTCTGTCTCTCGCTGTCTATGTCTCCCTGTCTTTTTCTTTCGTTCGCTCTCTCTCTCTCTCTCTCTCTCTATATATATATATATATGTATATGTATATATATGTATATATATATATGTGTGTGTGTGTGTGTGTGTGTGTGTGTGTGTGTGTGTGTGTGTGTGTGTGTGTGTGTGTGTGTGTGTGTGTGTGTGTGTGTGTGTGTGTGTGTGTGTATATATATATATATATAGTCTCCCGCTGCTGCACCCCGAGTGCACTCGCGTTTAACCCAGTGACTCGACTTTCTCAAACTCCTTCTCCCTCGACAAATGGATAAAATCGAACGCAACGAAGAGCAAGGGAGAGGAGGGAGAGAGAGAGAAAGAGAGAGAGAGAGAGAGAGAGAGAGAGAGAGAGAGAGAGAAGCTTTCGCTTGACAAAGACGTCGTCGACGAATGAGGGAAAAAGCACAAGATAGTATATACAGTGCTTTCGTGACGTCGTCGAGACACTTCATCGCGGAAAGCTTCGGAATTAGTGGCCAAGTTCAAGTCTTGATTATTTATTGCAACACAATAGATGTGGATGTAGACATAGATTCAAATTTTCATTTTAAAAATCGATTTTTTTTTGTTTACGTCTCACCCATGATTTTTACGCTTTATAATTTTTAAATTAACCTCGCGAAAAATTTAGCCGGTCAATGAATATTTAGTGGTCGCTCAAGAGCTTTGAAATTTCCAATTTTCGCCAACTTTTTTTTTGGGTCATCTCACTCTAAATTTGACGCTTTGTAAAACTTCGAAAACAATTAATCGTTTTTCTTTTTAAACAGATTTTTAATATTGACCTCACACTACTAACCCAATAATTATAATCTTTGTTCTCATAAAATAATTCTTTAAAGCTCTTGTCCGTAAACAAAATGATGGGTCCCCCGTTTTATGGGGTTAGAAGTGTGAGGTAAATTTAACAAATCCGATTCTAAAGAAAAAAATGGTTAATTGTTTCGAAAATTTTACAAAGTGTTAAATTTATGAGCGAGAAGAGAAAAAAAATCGTGACAATTGGACATTTCGAAGCTCTTGAGCGACCACTAAATATTCATTGGTCGGCAAGAGCTTTTGCGAGGTAAATTTAAAGATTACAAAGCGCAATATTCATGTATGAGGAATGAACGACAAAAAAAATTTTTTTATGAAAATTTGAATTTTTGGGTGGCTTGAGCGACCTCTAATTATTTTTTGACCGCTCGCAGCTTTCGCGACAATTTTTTTCCTTTAAAGTAGATAATTGCATGATAAGAAAAAGGAAAAAAATAGAGCTCAAATTTGTGCCACCCTAATATATATACACATATATGTATATATATATATTCAAAACATATGAATATAGACATAAACACATATGATTGTATTGGGTCATCCCATAAATAATGCGGTTTTTTCCATTGCGTGAACTGAAAGTCGAGGGGGAGGGACAATATAATAAATACCTTCATCAACTCGCCATAAAAGCAGATAGTAAATTTAAATTAAGGCGAGTATATTTTAGATTACAAAGAATTTTGTTTACCTTGATTTTTAAAAATAAAAAAAGTATCAAAAACCGCGTTATTCGTGGGATCACCGATTTTTATATTGTTTATTAGTATTTATTATTAAGTGCTGAGAATTTAATATTGATAATATCAATATTTAAATATTATATAACATAATTTATACACATTATATACCATATAAATCATGCTGTATGCCTATATCCATATGTATATATATGTATAGTACCTGCACAGCTGAATTTCATCGGCGTTGAAATTCCATTGATGGCCAAACTACCCCTCCAATTTGATTTTTCTTTCAATTTTTTATGTAATTGTGGAGCATCGTACACGATAATGAGAAGAGACCGCGCTACCTCACTTTGTGTGATTTTAAACCACCAAAAGTTCTCACTCGCCCTGCCCAGCCCGCCACTTGTAATTTATCTCTTCAAAACTGCGAACAAAGCACCCCTCACAGTTTTATTGTACGGAGACATCGATATTTACAGATCAACATACAAATTATGCCTTATTATTAGTAAATGTTAGCAACCTCCTTAATTCAATCGCATGTCGAAGGTTTTTTTTTCATGATATACAACCTTTACAGAAAGTAATAACAAACTGCAAAGACCATTCACGAAAACGAAATTATTACCCACACGATCATGCGTGGTTTTTTCCCCTTCGTTCGTTTGTTCATTTATTCATTCATCCGTGCACCTTTTGTTCAATACGATTTTCGTTACCTTTGTTTATTGCGACTGTAATTACTACTGCCGCCTTCGAGTTGTGCTTCTGTTAAAGACTCATGGAAATGTATTCAGTAGTTCTTGAGGTATAAACGAAATATTTCTAGACCTACCCCCCCCCCCCCCCCGGGTTCTAGGGGTGGGGGTACGACTTAATTTTTGGGCTTGTGCGTAGTTCTCGAAGTATGAACGAACAAACATGAGGATTCTACAGTTTTACTATACGTACGAAGATCGTACTTATATTTACGAAGATCATAGAGACCCGAACCTCTTCTCCGCCCCCTGCATACCCCTTTTTCCCCGATCACCTTCCCGAAAGCAGATGCAACCCCAGTTACCACACGTCGACAGAACTCACCACTCGGGACTTCTTGGAGAGTGGAATTCCGACGAGGACGAACTTCAAGCACAAAAATTACCCCCCCCCCCCCCGGGGGGCGTACAACTTTATAAGAGCGGGGGGGGGGGTGGCTCTGCTTTCTGTCCCCGCGTTGATACCGCGCTTTTCTCGCGCTCATGAGTCATCGCGCGCGGCTCCACGTTTTATAGTCTGTCGTGGTGGGGCAAGGGGGCCAAAGGGGGGGTGCGGCATTGGTCGTCGAGGGTTATATACGCCGCGGGTTCTCTCGTCGACGATAATTGTCTGTGCACACCGAACTCATTGACCTCGGTAGTATTGATTTTTTGTTCGAGACACCCTACTCGTCCGAGGGGCCTTGCATTAAAATCGATCCCCCCCCCCCCCCCCCGCCCCATTACGCCTACGCAACGTAATAGCAATGTACAGCACCTACAACACATACACCCACACATGTGTATGTTTATAAATTTGAGTACACAAGCTGCCGGGTTTCGTATCGTGCTCTTGGGGGGGGGGGGGGGGGGGGTCGATAAGCGTAACACGATACAACGAGAGCTCATTACAGCTCTAATTCGAAAGTTTCACCCTCTCTGGGTCTCTCCGCGTGTCCGGATCCCTCGCTTCCCACTGTAGTTGGCAGAATCGGTTGCAAAAGGATTACACGTATATATAAATATATATGGGGGATGGCGATTTTGAAGGCATTCGTCTTCGTAGACCGTCCTCGTAGTAGCCAGTTGTCCCCATACTCAACGTTATGTAAGTCGGAGGGCCTTCAAAATCACGTGTTGATCGGAATGTAGGCATATGAGTATGAAGGTCATTTCGAGGACCGTGGTCCGAACCAGGGCTTTGTTTCAAAAATGTTCAGGTTTGGCCTCAAAACAGCCGGATGCGCTGATACAATAATGAGATTGACGTTGGAACGCAACGGAAATGATTCTCTTTTGACGGGTGACAACCAGCACGTGGCCGAAAAAAAGAGGAACGTACGTGATTTTTTTTTCGGGGAAACGCCGTGCAGGTTTTCTTTTTTTGAATATTTTTGAGTATGGTTCTGAGTACATTCAGCAATTTTTTTTATCAAAAAACATTCATATATGTGGTAGATACAATGGTTTGTTTGGATGGCTGCTGCTCGGAAAAGAATCGTCCGTCATAAAAAAACCAAGGAGATTTCGTTTTTGCATGAAATTGTCCAGTGCTTGGACAAAGGATTTTATGAAATACTGATTTTTGGAAAAAAGGCCGCTATCCAAAATGCAAGTATCAATTTCCGACGAAAAGAACGCTCTATTTTCGTTGATATAAAACAAAAATATGATTTGGCAAAATTAATCCTTTCGTTCAGGGACTGCTTTCTGATATGTAAATGAAGCTTGGAAAATTTGAAGTTGACCGGCGTAGTGATTTTCGAAATATCGTAGACACGGATTTCGAAACAGTTCTTTTGAGAAAAACGCATTGAAAGTTCGCCGTTTCGCGGGACCTATCTATAAACACCCATAATTCCCTCAATTTTAAACGGATCCACTTGACATTTACAGAGAATATTTTTGAAACGTTATATTTTAAGAAACCGTCGAAAACCAAAAGGCGAAATATTCGAAAATATTAACTAGGTGTGAGCCCTTTATTGCTTGAATTACTTTTCGCACATAATAGCGACGAAAATCCCGCAACTATTTTTTCAACTGCTCATTTGAATGCAGTATCTAAAACTGGAAAACAGATTTTGAGGAATTTTTGAATGACACGAGACGAAATCAAAATAATACAAGGAAGAATTTTGATTGCATTCCAACGATACAAATTTCAACACCTTTCGATGTAACCGATTCAAATTATACTTTACCATATAGGGCTATACGTCTTTCTCTTTCTATCTTTATCTGTACTTGAATCGCCCCCGCGCGCGGGTTCGTGTTTCGTTTTGTCTCTCATACTCAACCCTGCCGCAACCCTTTCTATGCATCTCGCCTTGTGCTACGGAACCCTTCCTGCCTCCCGCTAATCAACGCCCTACGTCATTTGCATCTGTATATATATATGCATACACACGCGCACACGCACACGCACACACACACACACACACACACACACACACACACACACACACACACACACACACACACACACACATATACACAACGGACGTTGTGTATATATATATATAAAATATACATATATACATGTATGTATGTATATATATTTTACTCCGTCCGTTGTCCACCGGCTTCCAGTTGTTCCAGCTCTCTCTTAGCCACCACCGCGCCAACGCGGCCACCCCTTTCTCGTCCGCGAGGGATCGTGGCCCCTCGATCCCCTTGCCAATTTATACTACTTCCAATCCGGTAAAACAAAGGAAAAAAACAAGCTTTTCCGCTTTTTTTGTGTATTCCGGCACTGCTCTGCCCCCCCTGCCTCCCCTCCCGCGCACGTTGCGTTTTTACATCGCGACGGACGAACACCCTTCCTGCTTTATCTTTCGGCCCTTTCTGTGTTTGTGCGTGTGTAAGTGTGTGCCTGGCTCCTGCAGCTAAATATTTGTCTCGAACTCGTGAAATATAGAATGGAAATCGAGGATGTAATAGGGCCGGGTGACCAATACGCGAGAGGTGTGCTCGAGGGTGTCCCCCCTAAATGCACGATAAAGGGGGAGTGACAGGGGGAGAGAGAGAAAGGGAAAGAGAACGAGTGGGAGGGAGACAGAGATTGGATGAGAGTGACGGGGTGGAGAATTATTGGTACAGTGGAGATCGACTATGAAGGGGTGTTTTTGTAAAATTGTTTTTCAATAATAGTAGTTTTTTAAGTTATTTATACTAGTTTTATAATTTATTCACTTATTACATGTGTATGTGTATATATATAAATATACTAGGTGTAGTAAAAAGAAATCGATTATTTTTGCCTTCAATTTCATGCAAAAATAATGGATTTCTTTTTACTACACCTAGTATATATGTATACACATACATATGTAATAAGTGAATAAATTATAAAATTAGTATAAATAATTTAAAAAACTACTTTTGTTAAAAAATAATTTTTCAAAAACACCCCTTCATATTCGATCTCCACATCTTCATATATATATATATATATATACACAGGGTATCCTGTTCTGAATGGATAATCCTGCAACTGTCGATAGGCCAGATCATGTCCTACTATATCCTGGAATTTCAGTTAAGTAAAAGTCCCACGGTTTTCGAGGTTTTGGGCTTATGTGATTTCTTAAAAATCATCTGCTTTTTGTTTTTCGCATGCCATTTCTACAAATGATGTGAATCGACAATAACTACGCAACTTTTTAAAGTAATTGGCACGATATGTGTGGTACATTTTTTTTCACCGCAGGCTATCAAAGTGAGATGTTCGAATTGGGTTGTATGAAAATTCTCCACACGATCTTTTTTCATAAATTTTCTTCATCATTTATGGTTAAAATGAAGACTTTTCTAGATAAAACAAACAACAATAGTATTTTTTTTAAACCGGGTCAAAAAAGTTACACTTGTGGAAACAGTATGCGTAAAACCAAAACCAGATGATTTTTATATAGAAAATCGTGGGACTTTTACTAAACTGAAATTTCAGCATATATAGTAGGACATGGCGTTATCTATTGACAGTTGCAGGATTATCCATTCGTAATAGGACACCCTGTGTACGCACACATACTGCTGGTGAAATGTTAAATATTCGATCGGGCCGCAAACAAACCCCGATATAATAAGTAAAAAAAAACTTGCTCCCTCGTGTTTCTTAAAATTCTTCACCACCTTATGAACCGTCATTTCATTTTTTTCCGGAAATCCCAACACAAATTCCTTTTCCCGCAGGAACTTATAAATCCCGAGATTCGCCTCCAATTCGCCATCAAAATTTTTATTTTTTCCACTTTCTTTGCACAAGGTAATTCAGGTTTTCACGAGGTAGTGCAGCTTTTGGAAAACGTACTGTCACCCGAGAAAATTGTAAATCTAAAATAAAACACCTAGAAACGAACTAATTAAAAAATTCACTAAAATTTCGTATTTTCTGACTGCTTCTGGTCGAAAAAGCGCGCACGCATACTTGTCCCTGGTCGTGTATATATGTATATATTTCTTGAGTTCCAAAGCATGCCCTTGCGGCTTTTTACGTATTGCCCTTCCCAATTGAACCCTTTCCCATCACTCCCTACTCGCACTTCGTCAATCCAGCCCAACGTTCCGTTGCGTCCACAGCCGTCTCAAGCTGTACTGTACGGTACTTTCCAAGGGTACGGGGAAAGTGTGGAAAACCCGTACCAGAATAGATGGCCCCATATTCTTCTGATTCTCTGGTGCACATACGTTTGGCTCAATTGTCTACACCAAGGTATCAGACGTATTGGCCTTCCGCTAACTGGTTATATATATATATATATATATATATATATATATATATATATATATATATATATATATATATATATATATATATATATATATATATATATATATATATATATATATATATATATATGAAAGAATCATCAAAGCTTATTTACCAATTATCTCTAAGAACGTTTATAATAAATAAATATTTCATAAACCATAAATAAAATAAATTAAAAGCCAATAAGTTGGTATGCTGTAGAGTCGTACTTCTCAGGCCGTATAGATCACCCATTTTTGTACCACTGTACACTCGTGGTATATGCGTTCTGTATCAATGGCGACAAGTGAGGGGGGGGGGGTGGCAGTGAGCCGTGAAAAACGTCAGTGTTCAATGAGAAATAAAACACAGAGGCCGATACTCCTTGGTTTTCTCATTATTATGCATTTTCGCACCTCCAACCTTCAAATCGCCGGTCCTCCCGGCTGGCGTCTCTCGCCAACCTTCTCCTCCTATCTCGTGAACTTTTTCCCCCTTTCGCCCTTCTCTAAACTTCCACAATTTTTTTCTCGATAATCTTCCCGGATACTTTATTTTCTATTTCCTTTTTCGAGCATCTATTTTCATCGTTTGTGTATCGTTGTTGAGTCAAGCCGAGAAAAATATTCGTCTTGTATTGTGTGTCTTCGCGCATGTTATTTCATCAATATTAATAATCATAATAATATGAAATGGAAATAACAATTTTAAAAGATATGTAAAAAAAAAATGTTTAACGTCAATACAATAAAATAAAAATATCAATAAATAATAATTACATTTAAAAACCGAAATAATAATAATAATAAACCAAAATAAGATTCTCCCTAACCCACCGGGATAGACGAAAGCCAGTGCAATCCGAGCCTGCCCGTCGCCCGGAGCAATAAAATCTTATAATAATAATAATAATAATAATAATAATAAAGGGGCGAATTACATAAACACGATTACATTATTACCTTTGTCAATGTTAACAAAAGTCTCGAGGATCGCTATGATAATTGTTTTTCTATTCTTTTTCGGTCACCTTGTAAACCTTACCTTCAACACAACACTCGGAGTAGGCGAACACAACTCTTGTTTTTCGTCAACCTAGGGTTGACAAAAGAGACCCGTGTCACTGTAAAAATTGAAAAACGTTGCGAACCATTAGAGTTCCTCGTCCGAAGATTGCGGAGAAGTCATATTGCGCTTACGTGAGAAGCTTCGACTTTTTTTTTCTTCTTTTTTCTTTGCGTATAATTAAATATGGCGACTCGATGTCCCGAACAATGGCCGCGAATACTCTTCAATTAAGAACGAATGAGCGCGTAAGCGAGAGCAGCAAAAAAAGGGGGAATCTGTGTTCGAGTCCGAGGGTTTGTCCAACCGGAGCTTCGAATTGAAAAATTCATCCCTCAACTTGTATGGGATCGGCGCTATCTTCGAGTATCCTTTGCGGCTTTTCTCTTGCTCTCCCTTCTTCTCTTTTTCCACGTTTATGCATTGACATTCGTAAGGGCATGTTTAAATGTACATATACATACAGGATATTAGGTAGGTCGATGCGAAGTCTTAAAGGGGTGATAGGTCATCTCATTATGAACATACCTAACCTAAGTTACCTTAGTCCAAAGTCTAAGGATTTCGAGTTATCATGCTAAGTATGATTTTTGGAAAATTTCCCAAAATTAGGTACTAACTCGTTCATAATGTTCAAACAGACAATTAGCAACTGAAAGCTTATTTGCGTCTTAGCTTAATGTATATTCAATCGACAAACGCCAATACAATCGTCTTTATCCAAACAACTAACTAAATGCAACGTGTTGAATAATTAAAAAACTTGTCCAAAAATAAACATACCTCTCATGTTAAAGCTATTTAAAAAACAAACAGCATTGACACAAGAGGTAAGCGAGTTGTACCTAATTTTGGGAAATTTTCCAAAAGTCATACTTACCATGATAACTCGAAATCCTTAGACTTTGGACTAAGGTAACCTAGGTTAGATATGTTCCAAACGAGGTTACTTATCACCCCCTTAAGGCTTTGCATCGACTTTGCTAACACCCTGTATATATGTAAGTATACATGCGATACGAGTTACCAATCGTACAGAGGGTTCAAGAGAGACCATGAGAGAGAGAGAGAGAGAGAGGAGAGAGAGAGAGAGAGAGAGGAGAGAGAGAGACCGCCGCGTATCAACGTAAGCGCAGGCACGGACATTCATCCGGACATAACGGGGGTGAAAGGGGGCGCGGCGGGCGAGCAACGAGGGTGGCGATAGATAGACCATACACAGAGAAATTCCAGTAGAAAAAGCGAGCGGACGTGCGAGAGTTCGAACGAAAAGTGATGCATAAGAGCGAGAGAGAGCGGGAGAAAGAGAGGAGAGAGAGAGAGAGAGAGAGAGAGAGAGAGAGAGAGAGAGAGAGAGAGAGAGAGAGAGAGAGAGAGAGAGAGAGAGAGAGAGAGAGAGGGAGAGAGGGAGAGAGAGAGAGAGAGAGAGAGAGAGAGAGAGAGAGAGAGAGATCGAAGAGCGTACGAACGAATGAACGACCGGACGAACTAACAGGTTCGGGACCGGTTCTAGATCGCCGCTGGTCATCACTCTCTCTCTCTCTCTCTCTCTCTCTCTCTCTCTCTCTCTCTCTCTCTCTCTCTCTCTCTCTCTCTCTCTCTCTCTCGCTCGTATAAATCAGCTATGCTTATCGGTCTTTCATCGTCCCGAGCCGCCAGAGAGTGCAAGAGAGAGAGAGAGAGAGAGAAGGAAAGAAAAAGCTTCGATTGTGATGGCGGTAGTAGGCGGTGGTAGCATCAGCAGCAGCAGCAGGGCGGAGGTGAATTCATTCCATTCTCCCTCTAAATACGAATTCTTTTTTTCCACCCTCCCATCTGCACCCGTCTGTGTGTTTCAATCGTATATATATATATATATATATATATTCACTATATATATGCGTATATATATACTATATATATACGCATATGTACACACTAAGCGAAAACCTATTTCGATTAAAATGGCGCTATCCGGAATCGCTTTTTTTTCTTTCTTTTTTTGCATTTTGTCGGATTATGAAAGGTAGGATCGAAAACCCCCGACAACGTCGATTCGTTTTTCCGCAGGACAGCGCGTTTATCGTGTGTGAGTGTGTGTCTGCGTGTGGATGTAAATGCGGTTGTACGTGCGGTCTTTGTCCCTTGCGCCTTCTATCTACAATAATGGCCGCATATATATGCGAACAGAACGCGGCAACGCTCTTGCGTCTCATTATAAAAATATCGGAGCCTGTCCATAATAAATGGACTCGGAAGTGCGTGCACACATAGTCCTCAACAGTGATAGAATTTATCACTTATCTCTTTATGACATCATATCAGCATTTCTGTGATTTAACTACGAGTGCTTTTAATTTATATGAAGGGACAATTTATAACAGCGAAAACGTGAGAGAGGAAAGGAGGCATGTATTGGGGTTGAGATTTGTTTTTTCTTCTTTTTTATGTATCGGTAAAGAAATGGGGAATCCAAGGGTGTTCTACTTGAATTTTGTATGATGGAATTTTACTTAACATTTATTTGGCGGAATTCGTTTTTTACATTTTTATGACATCATATCAGTTTTTTTTAATTTAACTACGAGTATTTTGAATTTATATAAAGGAATAATTTATGACAGCGAAAATATCAGGGAGGAAAGGGAGGATGTATCGGGATGGGGTTTGGGTTTTTTTTTCTTCGTTTTTCATGTATAGCTAAAAAATGAAAAATCGAAGGGTATTTTGCTTGAATTTTAATCGACGGAGTTTTACTTAAAAGAATTTTTTAGTTATATCTTTATCACATCATATCGGCATTTCATTGATTTAACTACGACTGTATTTATTGGAAATTTGTAACACCGAGAATATAAGGGAGGAAAGGGAGGATGGTTTGGGACGGAACTTGTTTTTTTTCTTACTTTAAAAAAATGTATAGCCGAAAAAATGGTGAATTGAAGGGTATTTTACTTTGATCGAGGCTGACTGGATTTTTGTTTGATATTGAATGAAAGGGTGTATTCACGTTAGAGAGCTATTTGATTTTGATAAAATTTCAATCGAGTTTAATAGACTTTTTCGGATGAATAAAAATTGTGTAGGTAGGGGAATGTTTTAGGGGAGGATTGGGAAACTGATTTTAATGAAAAAATGTACGTCTGAGTCTGATAGCGTTTTGTTCCGGTCTGATAACCTGGGGTTTTGAGGTTGTTGGTAGAGGATCATTAGTGCGGGACGCGATCTACTTAAGACTGCTGAACATTGACATGGATTGAGTCTGATGAATCGTCAAGTGGATTAATAAATACTTCAAGGTGATATTTATTTTACTCGGTCAAATTATTGCAGCGATGCTAACAAACCTGACGAAAGTTAATGGAATTTTGTTTCGAAACCACTCCCCTGGTTCAAATTCAATCATTGCTTCGAGTCTGAGAAAAATTCTGGTAGGAGAAAATAAAAAGATAATTGTCGGAGAGTAAAAGAAGGATTACAGTCGCTTGTTTGAAGGTGCATGAGCTTCGGGCCCAAAAAACAAGTCGGTTTTCAATATTTTTTTCTGATGAGAGTATTGAGGTGACGAGGTCGGAATTTTACACACGATTAATCCATAGTCTTGTCAAGTTTAAGTTTTTAAAATTAAAAAACGTTTATAAACAATGACGTTGTTATTATTTTAACAAAGTACCGCCATTGCTGCATGGTCAATCGGTGTAGATAGTTCTGGCAACTAGGATCATCTGAAATGAAAAATGAAGAAAATTTACTTTTATTATGATAATAAAATTTTCGTATGTCCGGATACTTTTTGGAAATTTTTATAATAAAAAAATTGGTAAGATGTAGATAAAAAAACGTTACATTTTCGACCAAAAGTCAATTTCAATATTTTTTATTAACCAATGGATAAACGTATCAAAAAATCATCCGGTCATACTATAGAAAATAGAAGTCTGTGCTCCGCCCGAATGTGATTCGCGAAAAACGCTAAAGAAAAAAGGATAAATCGTAGCGCAGAGGGCGGCTCGTCACAAAAACCGTCATAACTCGGTCAATTTTTCGAATTTTCACAAAATCTTCGTTGCGAATTAAAGTTAAAACCCTAGGCCATAAAACTGTGCGATAAAAATCCACATTCTCAAAATTTCAAGCTCATGCAGCGCCCTCAAAAAAAATTCTCCGCGTCAATTCTTTCCCACCTTGACAGAGCGGATCCTCGACATTTTTCCATCGCCGTAATTTCATTAGCAAGCGCAGAAAAAAGGGCAATAGAAAAAAAAATCACGACCTTGCTGAAAGTCCGGAGGCTGCAGCAATCAGACCTCTTCCCTGCGCGAGTGAGGACACTAAATTTCATTGAAATTCCAAATACGTCGTTGGACGCACTAATATTACGCCATTTTATCGTTCGCTAGAATTCTTCCCTGTTTGCTCAACCCATCAAATATGATCCGCGATGAGCTTGCGCGCGCGTCTATATCTTGGTAAAATCGACATATTTTTTTTTGACACATTTGAACACACCGGACGAGCTTGACGAGCGGGACGTCTTGCTCCGCCCCTCTCGTTATGCCCAAATTTCACGGGGCTGAGTCCGAAATTCGGAAGAAATTTCTGACTGCAGCCTCGAGAATTGGATGAACGAGAACGATGAAAAAGAAGGGTGAGTGGGTTGAGGTGGGGATTGGGGGAGGGAAACAAATATAAAAATGAAGACTGGAGTGTCGGACGTGTCGTCAATGAAATTAGTCGCAGGATTACCTTCCGATTCTTGCGGGGTCGAGGGGGCTATGCACACGCAGCTGTGCCATTAATTGGGAGAATGGTGCGAGACAGCATTCTCTCTCTCTCTCTCTCTCTCTCTCTCCTCTCCTCTCCTCTCCTCTCCTCTCCTCTCCTCTCCTCTCCTCTCCTCTCCTCTCTTTCGCAGGTGTTCGTTTGTCTCTCACATCTCGTTTCACATTTCGTAAAAACGAGTTACATCCGGTCTTGCCTTTTTTGCGAAAAGTCTAAACGATCCCGAGCGATGAGCAATCCCCTTTTTATTTTTTCCCTTCCCCATGCATTACCATTAGCAACTCCTGTCGAAAAAACACCCTCGGAACTTGAAATCCTTTGTGCACAACGTAGCAGTGCTAGTATATTTTGAAATTACTACTGAATTCGAAATTTCAGTACTACTTTTAGAATTCAGTACCTTTTTTTTTTGATAGAGGAAAAATCTTTTGAAGACACCGTATCTTGCGATTTCCTCCCACTGAAAAACCCCTATTCATCGCTATTCCGGAACCGCTGGACAAGCATATCGTCAGGATGGCTGCTGGCTCTTCCGCATTCTGGCTGTATTCGCACTTCTCTCTCATCAGATATTTTCCTTTCTATTATTTTGGTCATCAAATCGGTAATTATGTCCCGTTTCTGTTTATGTCCTATTAGTTCATCCACTGGGTTTTCGACGGTCAGCTTGGTCCCCAGTCTGCAGTGCGCTTCACGCCTTAGTCTCTCCCATCTCCCTCCATGGAAGAAAGTGTGTTCTGCTGTATCTGGTTGATTACAGTTATAGACTAGGGTGGCACAAGATTGAGCCCTATTTTTTTCCCTTTTCTCACCATCCAATTATCTTCTTTTAAAAAAATAAAAATTATCGCGAAATCGGCGAGCGGTCCAAAAATATTTAGAGGTCGCTCAAGTCTCCAAAAAATTCAAATTTTCATTAAAAAATCGTTTTTTTTTGTTCACTTCTCACCCATGAATTTTACGCTTTATAATTTTTAAATTAACCTCGCGAAAGCTCTAGCCGGTGAATGAATATTTAGAGGTCGCTCAAGAGCTTCGAAATTTTCAATTTTCGCTATTTTTTTTATTTTTCTCACTAATACTTGAAACTGTTTCCTTTTATGTTCCTCCTGTCGATTTGTCGAAATACCAGTCGTTTTGGATTTACTGTTCCATTTTTATTTTTATACGCCTTTTAACTTTGTCCTCTATTCGTTCCACATTCTTACTTCTGATTGCCTGCCATATTCTTCCTTCCTGGTTTGACAAGTTTTCATTGATAATTCCTCTTACTTCTTCTTTAAGGGAGCACATACTTTTAGGCGAGGAAAAAATGCTGGTTTTCATGATTTTTTTTTAAAGGAACGATATTCAAATGACTTCGCGATCACTTCGCCATTTTTAAAACTTAGGGTATGTTTTATTTCTGGCTGTTACATGGTATTTTATTTTTATTAATCTTTAAAAATGGCGGCGGTATGGCACGGTCTTTAAAACGGATTACGGCGAATGCTGTCAGACGGCGTGAAACGTAGCGTCGGCGGGATTAATCTGAAAAAAAAACAACGCACATTTTTCTTTCATTACCACTAATACGCAGAATATGAACCAAGAAAAAGTGAGAAATGTTAAGACTTGATGAACTGGCACCCTTTGAAACAAAAATATTGAATTTTCCGTATAAATTTCTATATTTAGCAATCAAAAAAATACTTTTGTTTTAATTTTCAAAAACATTGAGCGTCATGTTTTAGACGATAAGGTTAGAAAGATTTATATCAAAATTCATCAAAAGCGGTTGATTAATTCTTTAACTATTCGTCACGCTAGTGTTGAAAATGCACTTTACAAGACCGTAACATACTTCCGCCATTTTCAAGGATCAATAAAAAAAAACAAAATACCATTTATCAGCCAAAAGTAATGATAAAACCCACGGTAAGTCTAAAAAAATGACAATATTTCCTTTTAAAAAAATCATGAAAGGAAGCTAATTTTTTTCTTCCCAAAAGAAATCCCCCCCCCCCCCAAGGCACGCCTTCGGCCACCTTCCTTCTTCCATCTGTGCAAAATGATGCATTTCGCGCGAATTTATCTTTACGATTTACTCGTGATGTTCGATTAAAATGGAACGACCCGTCTATACTCAAGACGTCGCAATTCCAGAAAAAAAATTCAAAACAGTATCTAGTTTTATAATTTTATAAAAAACGCATTTTCTATTATCCATTTCCGATCAGCCTAGTCGCCCACCTACACCGATCGGCCACGCAGCAACGGTGACACTTTCTTCAAATAATAATAACTCCATTGTTTATCGAAATTTTCCAACGAAAAAAAAACTAAACCTCGGCAAGCCTACGGAACAATTGTGTGTAAAATCCCGACTTCGTCATTGCAATACTTTCGTCACAGTAAAAAATCGAAAATCGACCTGTTCTTTGGGACCCCAAGCCTATGCAGACCCGTTGAAATGGAACACACTGTACACGTATGTAGGCGATAATATACGTAATATCCGAACGCGATCGTGCGGGACTGTTCCGTGCGGGTTTCGGTGTGTGCGCGATCCGTGCGGTTGCGCTAGTACATAATAACCAACTTACAGGCTCTTCTCGTAAATTAGAGTTCGACTCGGCCGCCCGTATACCCCGCAGGTACATGCTATAGATATATGTTTTACCCGTTGGCACTATAGCTCACGGCACGAAGAGCTTCTGAAATGATGCCGTGTCAGCCCAGCTTGGCGAAGACCAGTGGCGGTGCGATGGTAGCAGGGGGCACGGGAGGGGGGGGGGGGGGTCGGAAGAGGACGCCGATGATACTCGCGTCGGATGAAATCGTAATGGGGGTGTCGAGGGGTGAGATCGCGATTGAAGCGAGGTAAACGAGCCTCGACGATAATTTATATACTGATTGATTCACATTCGGGAAAAAGATTTTCCATAGCGACGATCAGTTAGAAACGAGGGCTTGGAGGGGGGTCATTGAGTGACGATTGGAAGACTGCTTGATTGGGTGCATCTTTATTGGAAGTTGATGTGTTGATGAGGGGTGAAGTGGAGAGAGAGAGAGATTTATTGATTTATTAATAATGTTTATTATGTCATAGTACAATTCTCGTGCACATATAAAGTTACTAACGAAATGTAGAAAAAGTATCGACAGAAATTTAATGAAATTATATTTCGACGCGAGACAAAAATAAACAGGAATTATCTAAATAAGAATTCGATATGAAAATAAAAAATATGAGATGCGATGTGATAGAAAATAAAAAATATTAACCGAAATAAAGTATTTAAGGCATTACCCCCACTTGTAGCGCAAAAAAGGCCTTTTTCATGAATTTTTTTTTAGAAAACTACAAAACTTTTTTAATCGATCAATATACCATCTTAAAGAACACATCTTGAAGAACTTTCAGTAATTTTTTTATTGAAAAATATTACATTGTTTAGTGGCAAATGGCCGTCAATGAAATAATGCTTTTATATACACGGTTTGCGGTGACCAACATTGCGGCGAAGTGGATCATCTGAAAAAAAAAATGCGGATGGATTTAGTCAAATATAAGTATAAACTAGTCTTTAATCGAAGGATTTTAAAAAATATTCATTTTTCACAAAATGGCGGACAGTCAAAGTTAATGGTTCGATTTTAACGAAAAAAAACGGCCGTTTTTTTGCTATAAAACGGCCATTTTTTTCGAAAAAAGAAATCGAACGATTAAAGACTACATTTTTATGTATTAAATAAGCCTGCAAAATTTCAAGAAGATCGGTTCATTAGTGTTCGAGTAATCTTGGTCACCGACTTCAGAAATGCCATTTTGAGAAAAACGCGTTTAAAGTTTCAATTTTAGTTTACACAAAGAAAATACTTTTTTTTGTAAACTTACATGGAGTCATCTATTCCGGGCCCATACTTCCGTATGGGCCCGGATACTTATACTTCAAAAAAATGCAATAAAAAAAATCGATTTTTTCAAAATCGCAAGTGGGGGTAACCCCTTAAGAGAAAAAAAACGGACTAAAACAACAATGAGAGAGAGGGAGGGTTGGAGGGAGAGATCTCCCAGTAAAACGTGCTCTATTTAGTAAACAAAAATTAACAAGAATGATGGAAATGAGTGACGCACTCTCTTCCGAGCCACGGCGAGTAGTGGGTGGAGAGTGTCCAACGATGAGTCGGCGATTACCTGAAAAGTTTTTATGTTTGAGGTATTTTGTGGGTCCTGAAAAGGACCGCGTTCACAAAAATGCCGCTTCCGTGGGCAAAGCCCCGGAAGTCGGAGAGAGTCTGAAAATAGAAAGTAGGAGGGGGTAGTTGGAGAGAGGGATAGGGAAGAAAGGAAGGGTTTTACGCCGAGGGGGGAAGCTCGAGGAGGGGTTGCCTACCTCGAGGGTTGGTGGGCGTCGGACGAGGACGAGTCGGGATGCGGGAGGGGATGTACTCTGGAGCGGTTGTTGCGGTGCGGCGGGAGGCAGAAGGGATGGGTTTCTCTACCTCCCGGGCCAGGGACTCATAGAGTTCCTCGAATTCAGTGTCCGAGGACCACGGGGAGACGGGAGGAGAGTCAAGCGTCGGAGGAAGGTTTTCCTCGTTGCCGACGGTGCTGGCTTCCTCCGGCCTCTCTGCGTCCACGGGCGTACGAATTCGGGGGTCTGCAGACACTGCCTGGGGGGTAGAGCGAAGGGATGCTATGAATTGGGAGAGAGGAGGGAGTTTCTCGCCCTGGAGGAGGGTTCGCTGTGCCCACTGGAAATGCGCCTCGTAACTATCCTCCTCGACGGGAGCTAGAGGTAGGCGTGGATCCGGGCGATGTTGGGTGAATGTAGGGATGGGAGTGTAAGGAAGCCCGGCGGTCTTCCGTTGGAGTTGTCTCCGAATGAGGGCCGGGTTTCGTGGATTTTTCGGCATAGGAGGTTTTTTTTTCTCCTTTTTAAATGGATAAAACAGAAAAAAAAAGAAATCAAGAAATGGTAAGGTTTTTTAATGAAAAAAAAGACTATTTTAAAACTGAGAAACAGTTATTACAAAAATAATAAAGGATAATATATATATATATATATAAAGGAAATAAAAAGATGGAAGTTTTTTGGAGAGGTAGGAGTTTTTTGGAGCCTTTTTCTCTTCGACACGGGACTGCGTCAAAAGAGAAGAAAGAAACGCGATTTTTCTCTTCTACACCGTACGGCGTAAAAAGAGGAAAAATGCTAGGCTTGGATACAGAGAGGTAACGGGTCTGCGACACTCTCCGACGCGTGCACGAACTGCGAACGCGTCTGTTTTTTCCAGCACGGATCGTAGCCGGTGGTCGGGTTATATTCCCGACCGAAGCTACCAATGGTTATGGGAAAGCGCGGAACAGGGCGCCGACCCTCGGGCGCTACGCGAACTACGCGCGACCATCGGTCGTCGCGTGCGGCCGAGGTGGGTCGAGCGCGGTCGCCGGGAGCCGAGCGCGCTGCCGTGTGCCGAGCGCGGCCGACGGGAGCCGAGCGTGCTGCCGTGTACCGAGCGCGCCATGTGCTCCGCGAGGGAAAGGTTGGGGTACAAAGTTTTTACAATGGCGGTGCCGCGGAACGCCGGGCACCCGTTTAGCTAGCCTATGACACGCGGGTAACCCCGAGCTGTCATAGGCGAGCTGTACACTCATTTCGCGAAGTTTTTATCGATACATTCGGTGCGCGTGATTCTTTTTTTCCTCGTTTAGGTAGATTATCGGCGATCGTCGAGGGATTTCGCCCGCGTACCTGGTAAGTGTGCGCGGGCTCGTCGCGTGCGCCGGTAAGTTTTTATACTTCTAATAATTAAAAGAAAAGGAAAGTTGTGAGGGGAAGGGAGGGTTATTTACACGCGTTTTTCTAATACCAAGGGGCGGGGGGAAGTCATGACTCGATTATTAAGGGGAGGAGATAAAAGTGACAGCGGGAGGTTATATACAGAGAGGGGATTTATTTACAGGGGAATAAACCGGTGGATGAATGTCGGGTGTCGACATGGTCATCTGCGAGGTTTTAATCTTTTCTTGACCCTTCCAGGCGCAGTGGCAGTGTCTGGGGTCTTCGCGAGGACTCTACGCAGAGAGGCAAGCCGATACGTCCCCAGAGACGTCCCCGGCGAGGGCCTGCTTTCCTCGGAGGAAGCCATCGGTCGTCGAAGGACTCGTCGAGGGACTTCGCTGTAGGAGATTTGCCCCGGAGGGCTTGCCGAGGGGACTTATGGATACGAGCAGCCATGGACGCATGGTGCTTCGGTGCTCTGATCTTCTATCGGCCAGAGGGTCGTTCCGGAGGAAATTAGGGGTATATGGGCCGTAGGAAACGTGCGGACAACAAATGCCCCCCCCTAATGATCCGGTCGATCCCTGGCCGATGGTTGATTTCGTGGTTTCCTCGGTCGCAGCTGGTACCGGGGGCTGCGATGCTCGGGAATTCCAGTATTTAGCGTGGACGGAAATTCGTTCTTGCGTCCTCTTGGCCGGCCTCTTTTGCGCGGCCGGTTCAGTGGTGTTGGCACCTCAATCGGTGCCTGGTGACATTCCTCAGAGCTTGCCTTAAGGTTCAGCTCGTCTCTGGGGAAAGTGTCGTGGTGGAGAACCTCAATCGGTTCCCGGGTGTTTCCCGATGACTCCATCCCCTGGTTTGATGGGTCTGTTGTGGGAGTGGTGGTGGGGAGGACCTCCATCGGCCCTTCCACGTGCTCCGGAGGGTCGGGTGTCGACTGCTGGAGACTGGTGGAGGATTGAGTCAGTCCTGGCTCGTTCGTGGTGTGGTGAGTTGCAGATTCGTCCGTCTGCATTGCTGAGTGTGCAGGCTTTAGGAGATTGCCGTGCACTTTACGGGCGTCGTTGTCCCGCTGGATTGTGTAGATTTCCGCTCCAAGGACCGCGCGGATTTGGTATGGTCCATTCCATACCGGCGCGAATCCTGCGTGAAACCCTTCGGACGCCTTTGACAGTGGGTGTTGCCTGGCGTATACCCAGTCGCCTACTTGGTAGTGACTGGTGGTTGGGCTGGCAGCGTACCGCTGCTGGTACTTGTGCTGTCGATCCCGGATGACCCGAATCCTTCGTTCGTGGTCGGTGCTTGCATTAGTGTCGTCGTTGGGGAACTGCCAATCCCCGGGGCGTCGGAGGTTTTTCCCCAGGAGGGCCTCGCTGGGAGTGAGCCCGGTGGCAGCGTTCTGCCTCGTTCGAAGTCCGAATAAGACCTTCGGCAGACAGAGGTCCCAGTCCCGATGAGGCTGGTCCCGTAGATGTAGTCTCAAACCCTTTTTCAGTTCCTGGTTCCGCCGTTCCGTGGGGTTGGCGCGGGGATGGTAGATAGCCGTCGTCCAGTGCTGGACATGCCACCGATCGCACGCGTCCTTCCACTTTTGGCTGGTGAATTGGGGCCCGTTGTCGCTGAGGAGGGACTTAGGATACCCCCAGCGGGCGAAGATCTCGTTTTCCAGGAGTTTCGTGATGTGGCGGGTCTCGGACGATCCTAGGGGGAAGGCTTCTACCCACCTCGTCATAAGATCGGTGACCACCAGTAAGAACCGTTTTCCCCTTCCGGATCGGGGGTACGGGCCCATAAGGTCCAGGGCGACCGTTGACCAGGGTTTAGTAGGCCGGTGTGGTCGAAGTTGATCTTTGTGCCCCGGGCGGGAAGCTTTCGTGCAAGCGCACAGATGGCACCGGCGAACATACTCGCGCACGTCCCTACGCATGTGGACCCACGTAAATCGCTGCTGTATGGCCCGCAGAGTTTCGTCGGCACCCGGATGACCGGCCAACGGTGCGTCGTGATATTCGTAGAGTATCTTGGATTTGGTAGCTTCCGGCACTAGGATCCTCCAGTCGTCCCAGATCCGCTTGTGGAGTCCACCGTCGATAATTTGATAGTCGTGATTGAAATCTTGGCCGTTCAGGATGGCGACAATTCGGCATATCAAGGGGTCTGTCTGCTGATCCTGGATAGCGGTATCGACCACGGTAGGGCCGGTGATGCCGAAGATATCGGGAACCAGAGTTTGATGCGACGGTTGGACGTTTTCCGGTGGGAGGACATTATCCACTTCCGGTTGGCTTTCCAGAGTCGGTTCCTCGGGGTGATTTGACAGGGCGCCGGGTAATTCCCGCGCTCGTCCCGGTACGTGCTCGATGGTGAATTTCAATTCCTCCAGCAGAATAAACCAACGGCTGAGTTTCGGTTTTTCGTTTTTGAGGCGATGTAGCCAGGTGAGCGCACGTTTATCGGCGCGCAACACGAACGGTTGGTCTTCGAGATAGCTGCGATACCTTTTGACGGCCCAGATTATCGCGAGGCAGTCCTGCTCATAGGTGTTATATCGGGCCTGGGTGCCATCGTATTTGGCACTGGCGTAGCTGATGACGAGTTTTTCCTTATTCGAGTTTTCCTGGTACAGCACAGCGCTCATCCCGATTTTGCTCGTGCTCGTCTGCAGGATGAACATGAGGTCGGGATTGGGCCGGCTGAGCGCGAGGGGTTTCTGGACTTCCCTCCTGATTGCTTCCAGTGCGTTTTCGGCATCGGGAGTCCAGATGAATTTTTGCTTCCCCGCCAGGAGAGAGGTAATTGGTGATGCCAGGGTGGCAAAATTCGGAATGTATTCCCGAAGCCAGTTACACGTCCCTATAAACTTTTGGACGTCACGTCTCGTTTTGGGCGTATCGAATTTTAGTAGAGCGTTGACGTGCTCGTCTTGGGCTTTATTGCCGTCGGTGGAGACCGTGTGCCCCAGGTAGGCCAATTCCGTTTTACCGAAGTGACATTTGCTGACGGAGCAGGTTAGTTGGTGGATCGCCAAGCGCTCGAAGACTATCGCCAGATGGCGAAGGTGGTTCTCCCAAGTGTCGGAGTAAATAATTATATCGTCTAGGTAGACGATACAAATGGTACCGACGCACCCGACGAGCACTTCCTGACTCATCAAGCGCTGGAATGTGTTTGGAGCGTTCTTGAGCCCGAACGGCATCACTCGGAATTGGAAGGTGGCGCCGTCGGGCGTCGTGAAGGCAGTCAGCCTTTTTGCGTCCGGATCCATGGGTATTTGCCAATACCCGCTCTTCAGGTCTATTGTCGAGAAGATGTTTGCCGTTCCCAGAGCCTTCAGAGCATCATGGATCTTTGGTATGGGTTGCAAAACGTCCTCGGTGATGGAGTTCAGTCTGCGGTAATCCACGCAGAACCGTGGTTCACCATCCCTTTTAGTTACTATAACTATAGGTGAGTTATAGGGGGAGGTACATGGCTCGATAATCCCTTCATCGAGCATGGAGGATACTTGCTCCCGTATGATTCGCCGTTTGGCGGCGGAGTATCCGTATGGTGCAAGCCGGAACGTCTGATCGGTGGTCAGCTTGATCGTGTGCTTGGTGCTCTGAATTTGAGATAAGCCGTTGGCGGAATCAAAGATTTTGTCGTAGGTTCGCAGGAGAGCCTGGAACTCGGGTTGATATTCGGGGGGGAAGCCATGCTGTACGGATTCCAGGTCGAAACCGCTAGTTCTCGGCTGTGGTATGGAAGCGTTTACCAGCTTCACCGAGAAACGCTCGTGACTGCCGAGATATAATATGTCGTTTCCCAGGTCGGCGATGGTTCTCTGTTGTTTCAGCCAAGGATGCCCTAGGATGAGGGGCTCTCGAGCTTCCGGTGCTACCCATGCGTCCGCGTCGAACTGGTGCCCCTGAATGGCGAAGCTGATTCGTGTTAACCCCGTGAGTGCCATTTTATTGTTTCGCCCGGCCAGATTGGCGGTGGATGAGCCCGAAGTGATCGGGTGGCCGGGGGGTAGATAGTTCGGATGAACGAAGCAGTGGCTCGCGAAGGTGTCCACGGCGGCGCATACCTCCTTGCCATGGATGATGACCCAGACATGGGGTAGTTCGTGTTGCCCCGTAGAGGTATCTGTGATCCCTACTTCTGGTTGGAGGCGGCGGGGCGGGGTTGATCCGCCGCCCGAGGCGAGTTTCCCGACTCCTGACTGGCAGCCTTCCGTTGGGCGAGAACTGGGCAGTCACGGTGAAAATGTTTTTCTGGGCAGTGCCAACATTGAGGCCGAGAAGTAGAGTCTGCGTGGGATTTCGTTGGTCTTTCAATTTTGATCGGATCCTCCCTCTTTGGCCGCGATGGTGGAAGGGGCTCGGTCCAATCATATTCGGCCTCCATAGCCTTCGTCATCAGGGCGGTGAGGGTTTTCGGACTTGACGGCCGAATTGCCATCCGGAGGTTCGGTCGAAGGAGCTCGAGGAGCGTTGCGACCCTCATGGTCTCAGGTTCGTCGGCCCGGATCCGTTGATATAGGAGATATTTTTGCTGTAGAAATATTCCGGCTCCCTCACGTTCGCCTTGTTTCCGAGAGAATAGCTGCCCGTTTAATCTGGAGATGATGACGGGGCTATCGTAACGGCCGAGAAGGAGTTCCTTGAATTTCGACCAGTCGAAGTCTAAGGGCTGATAGACGGTCCACCACCGTTCGGCGTCTCCACGGAGACCGTTAGTAGCGGTTTGAGTTCGACTGATGGCCGGTGTGCTGGTTGCAGAGAAGTATTCCTGGCATCGACGTAGAAATAGTTTCGGATCCTCGTAGTCGCTTCCGCTGTATGTGGGCATTGGCGGTGGAGGTGGTGCCCCGTGTTGGAGGAGGCGCAACAAGGGTTCCCATGTGTTGAATGCGTCTAGAGGTGGCGCTGTTGGAGTGGTGATGCAAGGGTTAACCGTTGCTCCTTGCGCCTCTCCGTGGAGAGGCATTTTCCCCGAAGCGTCCTGGTTGGCCATGCTAGGCGTAATTGGCCGAGACGATGAGGCGGTAAAAGTGTTGGGCGCCACCGGGTTTTTAATCACGCCCGGAAGTGATTGCTCTTGGGAAGAGTGGAGTTCCGCGAGGCGTTCCGAAGTCCGAGTAGGTGTTCTCTTCATCGGGATTTTGCGAGGACGTCCGACAGGCCGTCGAGGTACATCCTCGGGTGTGGTTGGAGTGAGCATGAATCTCATAGGTGTTGGTGGGTAGGTGATTTAGCCATTTAAACCGTTGTGCCCCACGTTGGGCGCCAATTTGACGCACTCTCTTCCGAGCCACGGCGAGTAGTGGGTGGAGAGTGTCCAACGATGAGTCGGCGATTACCTGAAAAGTTTTTATGTTTGAGGTATTTTGTGGGTCCTGAAAAGGACCGCGTTCACAAAAATGCCGCTTCCGTGGGCAAAGCCCCGGAAGTCGGAGAGAGTCTGAAAATAGAAAGTAGGAGGGGGTAGTTGGAGAGAGGGATAGGGAAGAAAGGAAGGGTTTTACGCCGAGGGGGGAAGCTCGAGGAGGGGTTGCCTACCTCGAGGGTTGGTGGGCGTCGGACGAGGACGAGTCGGGATGCGGGAGGGGATGTACTCTGGAGCGGTTGTTGCGGTGCGGCGGGAGGCAGAAGGGATGGGTTTCTCTACCTCCCGGGCCAGGGACTCATAGAGTTCCTCGAATTCAGTGTCCGAGGACCACGGGGAGACGGGAGGAGAGTCAAGCGTCGGAGGAAGGTTTTCCTCGTTGCCGACGGTGCTGGCTTCCTCCGGCCTCTCTGCGTCCACGGGCGTACGAATTCGGGGGTCTGCAGACACTGCCTGGGGGGTAGAGCGAAGGGATGCTATGAATTGGGAGAGAGGAGGGAGTTTCTCGCCCTGGAGGAGGGTTCGCTGTGCCCACTGGAAATGCGCCTCGTAACTATCCTCCTCGACGGGAGCTAGAGGTAGGCGTGGATCCGGGCGATGTTGGGTGAATGTAGGGATGGGAGTGTAAGGAAGCCCGGCGGTCTTCCGTTGGAGTTGTCTCCGAATGAGGGCCGGGTTTCGTGGATTTTTCGGCATAGGAGGTTTTTTTTTCTCCTTTTTAAATGGATAAAACAGAAAAAAAAGAAATCAAGAAATGGTAAGGTTTTTTAATGAAAAAAAAGACTATTTTAAAACTGAGAAACAGTTATTACAAAAATAATAAAGGATAATATATATATATATATAAAGGAAATAAAAAGATGGAAGTTTTTTGGAGAGGTAGGAGTTTTTTGGAGCCTTTTTCTCTTCGACACGGGACTGCGTCAAAAGAGAAGAAAGAAACGCGATTTTTCTCTTCTACACCGTACGGCGTAAAAAGAGGAAAAATGCTAGGCTTGGATACAGAGAGGTAACGGGTCTGCGACACTCTCCGACGCGTGCACGAACTGCGAACGCGTCTGTTTTTTCCAGCACGGATCGTAGCCGGTGGTCGGGTTATATTCCCGACCGAAGCTACCAATGGTTATGGGAAAGCGCGGAACAGGGCGCCGACCCTCGGGCGCTACGCGAACTACGCGCGACCATCGGTCGTCGCGTGCGGCCGAGGTGGGTCGAGCGCGGTCGCCGGGAGCCGAGCGCGCTGCCGTGTGCCGAGCGCGGCCGACGGGAGCCGAGCGTGCTGCCGTGTACCGAGCGCGCCATGTGCTCCGCGAGGGAAAGGTTGGGGTACAAAGTTTTTACAATGGCGGTGCCGCGGAACGCCGGGCACCCGTTTAGCTAGCCTATGACACGCGGGTAACCCCGAGCTGTCATAGGCGAGCTGTACACTCATTTCGCGAAGTTTTTATCGATACATTCGGTGCGCGTGATTCTTTTTTTCCTCGTTTAGGTAGATTATCGGCGATCGTCGAGGGATTTCGCCCGCGTACCTGGTAAGTGTGCGCGGGCTCGTCGCGTGCGCCGGTAAGTTTTTATACTTCTAATAATTAAAAGAAAAGGAAAGTTGTGAGGGGAAGGGAGGGTTATTTACACGCGTTTTTCTAATACCAAGGGGCGGGGGGAAGTCATGACTCGATTATTAAGGGGAGGAGATAAAAGTGACAGCGGGAGGTTATATACAGAGAGGGGATTTATTTACAGGGGAATAAACCGGTGGATGAATGTCGGGTGTCGACATGGTCATCTGCGAGGTTTTAATCTTTTCTTGACCCTTCCAGGCGCAGTGGCAGTGTCTGGGGTCTTCGCGAGGACTCTACGCAGAGAGGCAAGCCGATACGTCCCCAGAGACGTCCCCGGCGAGGGCCTGCTTTCCTCGGAGGAAGCCATCGGTCGTCGAAGGACTCGTCGAGGGACTTCGCTGTAGGAGATTTGCCCCGGAGGGCTTGCCGAGGGGACTTATGGATACGAGCAGCCATGGACGCATGGTGCTTCGGTGCTCTGATCTTCTATCGGCCAGAGGGTCGTTCCGGAGGAAATTAGGGGTATATGGGCCGTAGGAAACGTGCGGACAACATGAGGATTTGATATAATATAAAAATAAACAGAAATCCAAGCACTAATTGTATGGTATCAAAACGAAAGTGACCAATATAAGATGTAGTAAAGTAGGAAATAAAATATAATAATAAAGATAAAGTATTTTGAAAAAACGAAAGAGAGAGCGAGAGAGAGAGAGAGAGAGAGAGAGAGAGAGAGAGAGAGAGAGAAAGTGGGAGGAAGAGATATCAGGGTAAAACGTGCTCTATCAAACAAAAATAAATCGGAATTATAGAAACGAGGATTCGACATATAATATAGAATTGAACAGCAATTAAAGAACTAAGGCTTCGATATAAAAACAAAATAAACACTATAAGAGGCGATAAAATAGACAATAAAGTATAACAATAAAAGTAACATATTTGAAAATAAAACGACATAAAATGGAAGGGACAGAGGGAGAAAGAGATCTCCGAGTAAAACGTGCTCTATTGAACGGAATGCCACGTGAGAACGTACGGATGAGAGAGAGAGAGAGAGAGAGAGAGAGAGAGAGAGAGAGAGAGAGAGAGAGAGAGAGAGAGAGAAATATCATTACGGAACGCCAAGTCACGAAACCGGCTATTCCATCGCCCTATTAAAATATTTAAACACCTCGTCCAGCCCCAGGGAGCCCGGTGTGTGTGTGCGTGGGTGTGTGTGCTGGCATAGAGTGTGAAAAAAATAAATCTACCTTGTCATGCACAGAGGCTACCTCTCGCTTTTCATCTCCTCGCTCTCTCCCCCTCTCTTCTCGTTGTCTCGCTATATCCGCGATGGGAGAAAGCAAAAGCTTTGAAACTCGCTACTCATGAGCCAAAACAGCAAAACACCTAAAAGCACCACTTTTTTTCCAACTCGGATTATTACCCGAATGATTTTCCACCCACCCTGTCATATGACGAAACGACACAAAATGCCATCGAAAAAAGGAATGAAATATCGTTAATGTTGAAAAAACCATTTCGTGGACTTTTAGCAACTTTTGAATTATTGGTATTTATTTTTCTTCCCGAATGGAGAGAATTTTTTGATTTTCTTTTTTTCCAATAAACTGTTCGGTTTTCGTTGAACTTGTTCGTATTTCCGAAGGTAAAACCGTGGGAGCTCGTAGCCATCGCCACTCGGGGGCTATTTCGATCTCGCTGGACTTGTCCAGTCGCTCATCAGTCAGAGTCATTACTGGGATAATTAATTACATTTGCCCCCTCGTCTCTTTCTCTCTCTCTCTCTCTCTCTCTCTCTCTCTCTCTCTCTCTCTCTCTCTCTCTCTCTCTCTCTCTCTCTCTCTCTCTCTCTCTCTCTCTCTCCTCGACCTTCCTCCCTTTCCCTCCACGTCTCATACTGCGACCAACTCATTTCGTTCCTCGTGTACCCCTTCTCATCATCCCCCCTGACTCCTACCCCTTTCTCGGTCTCTCTCTCTCTCTCTCTCTCTTTCTCTCTCTCCCTCTCTCCCTCTCTCCCCCCTTTCTTCCTTCGTTCACAGGCCCCCTCGCCTCATCGTCGTATTAACGTGGAGCAAATGAATCGACGTGAAAAATATAGAATTACTGGTTACGCAGACGAGCGAGAATCCTGATGACGTTGCCGTTTGATCTACTCGATGGACCACGAAGCGTTTTCGACGCGTGTAATTTCCATCCCCTCTCCTCCTTCACCCTTCTCCCTGCGCTTTTTTACATTTTTTTCACCGTAGTCGTTGGAAAATTCGCGCGATAAGCCGCCACAAAATTGACTATAATGAAAGATCGACAACCTTTGGATGAAAAAAATTAACCCTTGAACATTCGATAAATGTTTATCGGATGAAAAAAAAATCCTGGTAAATTTGAACTCTCCAAGGCAAGTCTCAGGAGCGCTGAATAGTTTTTTTGTCATGATCTTCCATTTTTGTTTCCATTTTATTCACACGGAAAATTCGTTCGTTATCTTCAAATTTCAATAATTCAACAAATAATTGATCGCCGTCAAGTCCGCTTAAATATCTTTACAGCTGAGTCTTGCAGCTTCGAAATACTTTTTTTTTAATTTCGATGTCGTTAATTCACATAAATTACAGCCACTTGAAAAATGCCTGTATGTTGAAAATTTAATAAAGGCAGTTTTCGAATACCTCGACTTTGTTGAAAAATAATGATACAGAGATTCAAAAATAAGTTTTCCGAAGCTGTGAAGGCTAGCTTCATGATTTTTTCAACGTGACTTGATGAATATTGATAAATTATTGAGTTGCTCCAGTTTTAACGTAACGAAGTTTCCGTAATACGAAAATGGGGAAAATTATTCATCCTTATCAATTGGATTCCAGCTGGAGAGTTCAAATTTAGTACACTTTTTTTTAAACCCGATAATATTGCGTGAAACGGTGAGAGTTGATATGAAGTCATTCGTTTTTTTATTGGCATAAATACTAGTGGTGCCAGTACTCGGTATTTATATTATTTTCTATTGTATATCTATATACACAACATACACACACATATATATCAGGTGAAGCAACAACTATTAGCAGGAGAAATATTTTGTATCATATCAGACTTAGCCGAAAACGTTTCCTACAAAAGTTGGATGGTTTACAGAGTCTCATCGAGTGGTGGCTACCAGGTTCATCCAGGAGGAATCGCTTCGGAGATTTCGTGGCCACCTCCTTTTCTTTGCAAGGGACGTCTTTTTTCACAACTTTATCAAACAACTAAAAATAAGTTGACACACGAAATTTCGAGATGATCGATCAAGATTTAGTATAACAAATCGATAAAAAAGAAATTGAAATTCCTTCGAAATTTCGTCTCTTTTTTCGAATTAATTATTCATAAAAAATAGAAAAAAAATGGGCCCACGATGAGACTAGTCTTAAAAATAATAGAACGGGTCACTCTGTTTTAGAGAATTTTTCAAAAATAAATAAAAAAGGCAATCATCTTTTAAAAAGTAGTTTTCACTTTAGATGCAAAAAAACGTTGACATTGATGATTGATAACTTTTTAAATATTTTTCACCGCAAGTATGCTTCAAAATGAAAAAAAAATGATATAGTGACATTTGTCGATATCATAATTAGTTCGGGAGTTATCAGCGTTTAAACGTTTCTAAAACTACCGCAATCGACATTTTTTGGAAAATTATAACTCCTAAAAGCGAAAAGATAAAAAAACTAAAAATGGGTGTGGGTATTTCTTTCATGGGGTACAATTTTATAAAAAAAATCAGGGCCAGCAATGGTCGGAGTCACGGGATAGGTGAAATGGCGTGGAATTTCCCATATGTACATATATGGACAAAACTACGGGTATCGACTTCTTCGAGTCTTCGAGTTAATATATCCACGCTGCTTACGAAAAGTAGCATCCCAAATAGGGTTTTACAATCGGCACAGTAATGGCCCACGTCTGGTTGCCAGAGAACAAACGATGGCGCGGTAATGGCTATGTAAACGGGCCAGATCGGCACCATGCATAGTTGGTAATGGTAAACCATGAATGGCTGCTAAGACTTGGCCAACTATCAGACGCCCATATTGGCCCAGCAACGGCTGCCGGTTCTTCTGCCGGAAATGAAAAACACAAAATTGACAAATTATGAATATAAAAATTCTGGTAGTATCTTTTTTGTTTTCTTATGCTCTACTGGTGTCCATGTACATAGAATAATTGCATTAAAAACGCTTTCTGCATTCAAGTTTTTACCTTTCATCGGGATCGAACCTGCGCCTTTCGTTCTAGTGTCGAGCGCCCTACCCACTTAGCCATTCTAACACTTACACAATCCATCGTTTGTTCGTTTCTTACTTTTATTCCGATAATTTTATTCGTGACATTAAAGTTGACCGACAATTTTTTTGGTCCATTTAGGCTGTAAAAATAACTCGCTCGTTTTGGGTGAAGTTCCGAAAAGCATACTCCTCTGATCGAGCTGAAATTTTGCACCGAACTTCCTCTCATTATCCTAAGAGAAACCGTTAACGGATTTTTGACGACTAGCAATAGTTTTCGATATATCGCATTGTAAAGTTTATTATTTCACGCCATACGAGTATATCTATATATCCGATAGATACCCCCCACTCCTCCGGTCGCGCTGCTTCCTAGCAAACAGTGCTCGCCCGTATGTGCATATCACTCGCCATGTGGGATGGGTTTGTTTGGGTTTATTTAATATAGTAGAAGCGCAGTACAATAAATAACTTTCAATATACGATATATCGAAAACTATTGCTAGTCGCCAATATCCTTTTAAAGGTTCTCTTAAAATATTGAAAAGAAGGTCGGTGCAAAATTTCAGCTTCATCAGTGGGATATGCTTTTCGAAACGTTATCCCTTGTTTTTACGTGTTACAGTTTAACGACCTGCATTTGCAAAACGCCCAAAAACAAACCATCAATGGCTGTAATAGATCTGGCAAGCCGTTCATCCGCCTACGATAGCCCAATGCTGATCGCCATATTATCGGTGCGATGGTATTGGCCCACCAATGGCTGGCATAGATCTGGCAAGCCGTTCATCCGCCTACGATAGCCCAATGCTGATCGCCATATTATCGGTGCGATGGTATTGGCCCACCA
This sequence comes from Ophion slaviceki, assembly GCA_944452715.1. Classification (NCBI taxonomy): domain Eukaryota; kingdom Metazoa; phylum Arthropoda; class Insecta; order Hymenoptera; family Ichneumonidae; genus Ophion; species Ophion slaviceki. Next base: position 6,337,682 of record OX101788.1, on the reverse strand, counting down.
ATGGCTGGCATAGATCTGGCAAGCCGTTCATCCGCCTACAGTACCCCAATGCTGGTCGATGAATTATTGGCCGATTATCAGCAAACCGTTTAATGGCTGAATGCTGGCATTTTTGTTACGACAGGCGACCCTATATGGGATGTTTCAGAATTCTCACGAAAACAAGCACGTTTGATATCACCGCGAAGACTAGCATGTTTTGGCTTCCGACACGAAAACTAGCAAGTTTCGGTTTTCGCTACGAAAACTGGCACCTATCGATATTCAACGCGAAAACTAGCACGTTTCGGCTTTCATCACGAAAAGGAGCAGATTTCGGTATTCACCGCGAAAATTACTATGTTTCAATAACACTGGAATTGTGTCCGACTTCTCTTCCATGCTTTTTCACGCCTTGCCTATATTTTTTTACTCCAATTCCTTTGACCGCAATCGAAAATTTACGATTTTTTAGACCACTCAAAAAATTTCAATCGGACTCCAATTAAAATTGCAAGTATTCGGGAAATATCCATTCAACCTCACGTCGGTACAATCCACGTTAAATATGATTTTGACCAAGAAGGACGAGAGATGGAAATATTTAAAAAAAAACACACACAAAAACATAGATGATGTTCGAATGTTCCAATTAAAACAGACGTCAGATCAAAAATTGCCTCTTGCACCAAGAAAAAAAGAAGATTTACAGGCCATGCTTGACAGAGGTTTAATTCCAATCGAACATCAGCAAGATTTTTCAAACATATTCGACGATAACCATCTGTTAGATTACAGTAAATTTGTTGAATGATATTTTCAATAACGTAATTTTTTGAATAGAAAATCACAATAAATATTTCATTATATGTACAATTTCGATATTATTTTTTTATACAAATTACTACTATCGATTTTAATTGATAATTTTTATCAAAATGTTAATAAAAGCAACGAGTATAAAATTAAAATGTCATCACGCCAAAAATTGTCATATTAAAAAAAAATACTAATAGTTTATTTTTCCAGATTTTTACCTGAGCACGAAGGACTTTAAATTCTCACCAAAACTCTTTTTGGTTAGATTGTACGAGCGATGAGATCCTTAAGGTTTTAATCTTACTCCTTTTACACTAGTTTTTGCAGTGAAAATCAAAAGAGCTAGTTTTCGCGGCGAAAGCATAATCATGCTAGTTTTCGTAATAACTTTGAATCTTGCTACTTTTCGTAAGCAGCATCGATATACGGGAAAAACGTGGGTGGTCTCCTCGAGTCAAAACGGCGCCAGCAACGATACCAAAAATACTGTTAAGGCGTTACCCCCACTTGTAGCGCAAAAAAGGCCTTTTTCATGAATTTTTTTTAAAGAAAACTACAAAACTTTTTTAATCGATTAATATACCATCTTAAAGAACACATCTTGAAGAACTTTCAGTAATTTTTTTATTGAAAAATATTACATTGTTTAGTGGCAAATGGCCGTCAATGAAATAATGTTTTTATATACACGGTTTGCGGTAACCAACATTGCGGCGAAGTGGATCATCTGAAAAAAAAAATGCGGATGGATTTAGTCAAATATAAGTATAAACTAGTCTTTAATCGAAGGATTTTAAAAAAATATTAATTTTTCACAAAATGGCGGACAGTCAAAGTTAATGGTTCGATTTTAACGAAAAAAAAACGGCCGTTTTTTGGCTATAAAACGGCCATTTTTTCGAAAAAAAATATCGAACGATTAAAGACTACATTTTTATGTATTAAATAAGCCTGCAAAATTTCAAGAAGATCGGTTCATTAGTGTTCGAGTAATCTTGGTCACCGACTTCAGAAATGCCATTTTGAGAAAAACGCGTTTAAAGTTTCAATTTCAGTTTACACGAAGAAAATATTTTTTTTTGTAAACTTACATAGAGTCATTTATTCCGGGCATAAAAAAAACTGCACTTCAAATTGCACTTCAAAAAAATGCAATAAAAAAAATCGATTTTCTCAAAATCGCAAGTGGGGGTAACCCCTTAAGGGGAGGGCAGAGGTTTCAGCGTGAAAAAAAAACACTTTTTTGCGATTTTTTTTTCATCTATATGGATAGAGTAAATTTATTGAAACCTTTGTACATCGTTAAGTGTCATTTGAAGAACATTCCGTGAAATTTGCGCGCGAAAATATCCACAAACAAGCCGGTGACAGAGTTTTTCCAAGAACGCCTTTGGAAAAACACGATTTGCGGTGTTCACTGTATCTCAGCTAGAAATTATCTGAAATCAAGTACCATTAAAATGTAGTCAAAGTATCATCAAATCCTCCCCCCAACGGTCTATGATAATTTTTTTTTCATTTCTAAATTTTTGGTGGTCATGTAAAGTGAAAAGTGCTATTTTTCACGAAAAATTCCGCCATTTTCTGGGTGGAAAACCCCCTCAATGTAAAAAATCTCAAACTAACCCTTGGAGGGAGGTATTTTATATGTAGAAAGTGTGTACCATGTTTGAGATAAATCGGTCATGTAGTTTTCAAATGGCAGTGAACACGGACTTTGAAAAATTGGTTTCGAGAAAAACGCGGCTCCGGCTTGTTTGTGGATATTTCCGCGTACAAATTTCACGGAATGTTCTTGAAATGACACTTAACAATGTACAACAAATTTCAATAAATTTACTCTATCCATATCGATGAAAAAAATGCGCAAAAAAGTGTTTTTTTTTCACGCCGAAAAACCCCTACCCTCCCCTTAAAATCGCTTACCAGAAATGCACATGAAATTTAGTACAGTCCTCAAGGCGTATAAGGATATTTCCTTCAATGGAAGAGGGTATATCGGGGGGAAGAAGCAGAAGAAGAAGAATCCAGAGGTCGAGGCACAGAATGAAAATCTGTTGAAAACTCGACTCCTTCTTTAATTAATTATGCAAATGGCCCCAGGGCTTCCATGCTTAAACTTTTCGTCTGAGACCTCCGTGCCTGCTACTTCTCTTGCTCTCTCACTTTCTCCCACCCTCTCTCTCTCTCTCTCTCTCTCTCTCTCTCTCTTTTGCATTTTGCCACCACATCCTCAATCCCGTTCGCGTTCACCGTCCGTTCTCTTCCCCCCGGACCCGAATCGTCTTGTGCCCTCCCACCCCTTCCTGGATTTCTCGAGCTGGCGTTAATTATACACCGAATAATAACAATTATTACAATTACCACCCGCAGCGCTGCAGCAAGACTCGCGCGAACGGAATACGAATTCTTTTCCGCGTCGCCCTCGGCTGCCATCCCTCTTTTTTCTACTTATGTTTCCCCTTTCTCTTTCTCTCTCTTTCTCTCCCTCCGGGTCCTTGCTTTGTATTGTCTATATACAGCGTTTAAATAACCCGAGGTTCCGTGATTCCAGAATTCAGTGTGAAGTTATATATATCTGTTTAATGTTTCTTCCGTATAAATAGGAGATGAGGGGAGAGGCAGACTAAGAACACGGTGGGGGGGGGGGGGGGCGATAACCTCGGAAAAAACGCGAGAGACTTTTTTCGAGTCGATGGTCCATCGCGAATCTTAATATAAACCGGGCTGTTACTTTACCCCCACAAAAAGTGGGGGGGGGGGCTGCGAACAATTGTTGAACCCTGCCCCAATATCGATGAATTAATTAAAAAATTACGAGCAACGATCGCCGATTTTTGTCGCGGGAAAATTGATCGATGTTCGAGGGGTCGGGAAGGAAGAATCATTGGCGACCAACTCCGCGGTGCAGACAGAATTTTGAGTTCCCTGGACAAGATTTGGAAAATTCGAAAAAAGGGGTATTGAAAAATTGAAGTATAGTGGATTGTTCACCACTTTGAAGGGGAATTCTGAAAAAAAAGAATTGTTGAACAATGCACTCGGTGAATTATTGTAATGTGTGATCACAATGTGATGAGTAATACGATGATAAGTGCGAATTATAGGTATAAATAAAGGTTAATGTTGAGTAGCGTTCTCGGAAAATAGTTGTCGATCGATCTGCGAGAATACTGTACAACAATTCTTCCTTTTCATATTCCCTTCTATGTAATTTTGTAATATTTTAGAATTTTCTGTATTTTGTAAATTCATACCGTTACTTTATGCTTCTTTTGTACTTCAATGTTATAATTTTGTACTATTTTATCATTATTTTCTATTTTATAATGTGATACTTCCATTTCATACTTTTTAATACTATAATATTATCGTTTTATACTATTTTATATAATAATTAGTTTCTAATTTCAAATGTGATACCTTCACTTTATACTCGTTTATACTATAATATCAGCATTTTATCAGCATATTATACTACTTTATAGTTATTTTCTATTTTATAATGTGATAGCGTCACTTTATACTCTTTTCATACTATCATTTCATCATTTTACAATATCTAACGAAATTGTTCTATCTCAAAATAAGATGCTGTTACTTTACACGTTTTTATACTATACTATTCAACATTTAAAAATATTCTACTATAGTTTTATCTTTAAACATATGATACTCTCACTTTTCTCATGATCCAGTACTAGCATTGTATACTATTTATTTTTTTCAAACATCATAACTTGCATAAATTTCTCATGATTCGTATAATTCTTATGATACTTATAATTTTTTTTTCTTCATCCCACAATTTTCATCGCTTCGATCCATCAACGTTACAATTACAATTTAACCATTAATCTTTCATATAAAAACAGCGTCTGCGCAAAAAATCGTATTGTACAAGTGACTATAGTGTGTCGGTAGGTTGATTATAATATTGTGTCAGCCTTATAATGATTGGCCTGCCAGTATGTTGTAGTTTCACTTGTCCTATCTTTACTATGGACGCTTGTTGTTAATACCAGGGGGGTTTCTCTCGACATTTATATACATACATATATGTGTGTAGATATATATATATATATATATATATATATATATGTTTTTTTTGTGTCTGACATAAAGAACAGGACGTTCGAACAATTTTAGAACGTTTATGGTCTGAAAACATGGCCTCGTGAAAAGCCTCGAGGCTTATGAGAGACCGACTACCCGGAGCCATATATATACATACATACATATATATATACACATATATATGGGGCATTCTACGCCATTTCACCTAGCTACATATATATGCTGAATTTAACGAAAAAAAAATTTTTCATTGAAAATATTTTTTTTTCGTTAAATTCAGCACAAATAAAAAATAAACCGTTTCAGGCCTGTCAAAGCCGAATTGGAAATCGCAAAAACATTAATAGCATTATTGGAGATTAAAATGATAAAAATCTTCTCAAGAAAATATGATTAATTCGAAAAAAAAGGAAGGAAAAATGGGCCCACGATGAGACTAGTCTTAAAAGTCATAGAATGGATCACTCTATTTTAAAGCATTTTTTGAAAAAAAAATAATAAAAGTTAATCATATGAAAAAAAAAGTTTTCACTTTGGAAGCAAAAAAACGTTGACATTGATAATTGATCATTTTTTCATATTTTTTAACAAAAGCGTGCTTCAAAGTGAAAAAAAGTTATATATCGACATTTGTCCATATCTCAATTAGTTCAGGAGTTATCAGCATTTAATCGTTTCCAAAACTTACGAAATCGGATTTTTTTGGAAAATTATAACTTCTGAAAGAGAAGAGAAAAAAATCTAAAAATTGGTGTCGATACTCCTTAAATGGGGTACAATTTTACAAAAAAAAAATCAGGAAAATAAAAAATGGTAGGAGTCACGGGCTAGGTGAAATGGCGTGGAATATCCCATATATATATATATATATATATATATATATATATATATATACATGTTTATAAGTTGAAATACGAGGGAGTTACAAGAGCGCAGATAGACTGAAACAGGCAGAGTGTGATCGCTTCGTATGTACTACGATCAAATGTACGGTAGCTTGGTTATTCGACAAGGACGCGAATAAAATTATAACGCGCGTGACGTGTTATCGTGAACGTTTGTGCAATTCAATCGGGGATAGTAAAAATGAGAAAAAAAAAGAGAACGCACAGCAAGAGAGTGCTGCCGTGGCTGTTTTTTCTTGTCTCGAGACGACAAGCCATCTCGAATACTTTAGAGGCTCGTACATTTCACGAGTTTCATCGAGGGCGCCCGAACACGTGGAGGCGGCTCTCGATGTTTTTACGAGAAATTTCATACATCGTGCAGTAAATAATAATAATTAATAATCATGAGAAACAGAGATTAGGATCGAACGACTTTTATTGACGTATAATTTTTCTACTATTTTTAGATTCCTGGAAGACGAGAGGGGAGAGGTAACTGGGAGGAAAAAATGAAAAACACTTTTAGGAAATAATATAATTGTGTTTATTAATTTAAAAAAAATGACAGCTAAAACAAATACGTTGGGAAAAAGTAGATTTTTATTTATTTAGCTTTAGTGTTATGTGTCATAACATTAAATAACTTCTCTGTTTTAGAAAAAATATCAAATTTTCGTATTTAGAAGGCCATCCAAAAAAAAAGTCAAAATGCGTACGAAAAATTGAAGTTTTTTCCACAGTTCTCGAAAACGTCATACCAGCTTATTATCGACACACAAAATCGCAAGATGGTCCCTCAGGACCTTCGTCCACCTTCCCGAGTTCTAAGCCACCAGTGACAATAATAACGAAAAATACGTAAACCCAAACAATAACGAAAAAACACTAATAATAACCATAACAACGGTACCCCACAACTGATAATTAATATTTCAATAATCTTCGGTCGCTCTCTGTACTGCGGCACTTGCAGAGGGTCACGGGAGGGGCACAATTAATTTGAATCGTCGATGGACTATTAGCCAGGCGAAGTGGTCAATTCTGCTTGGGTGTGGGACGTGGCAGGGCGGCCGAGGCGGTAGACTAAGGACGAAGATCCACCTACCGTTTTCCCGACTATACAAGCGCGCAAATCGCACTATTACGATTTTTTTTTTTTTTTTTGGTCTGTGCGCAGCTTCCCGATATTTGTATTCAATTGCTGACAATTATACGTCGGCAAAACTTTTCAAACCTTGGATAAACATCCGTAGATGTAGATATACGTATTGGGTTGTTCGGAAAGTTCGCGATTGAGGTGGCACAGTGAAAAATCGGCACGAACTTTCTGCGCACCCCAATATATATATATATATATATATATATATATATATATATACACATAACATAGACATTCGGTGTCCCGAACGATCGAATTTAAGTTGCAGCAATTGAAAGTTTTATCGCGTGCGATTGCCCATCAGGCTGTAGATGTGCAAAATGTTTTTTTTGCTTACTATGAGCCACGACAAAATTGTTGAATCGTCGCCACGATTGTTATCCATTATTTTTGCCACGATTTTACAAGCATACGCCTCGTCGTGACCTCTTCAAAATTTCATAAGCAACGTGTTCCGCAAGGTATACGCGAGACGAATTAAAATGCTCTTCCGACCCTCTGCCTTTTTGATCTATACAGGGTGTCCCTCTTATCTCTGCCACCCGAAATAACTCGGTAATTATCGACGTCACAGAGAACTATTCTACACAAAAGTTGTACGGTGTGAAGGGGGACATCAAATGCGACCAATTTTTTAAATTTTGGTCGAGGTGCTGACGCACAGTGAAGGTAACCTCCTTTTTTTTTAATGGAATGGTACATTTTTTTAACCATCTTGTGGAGCACCTCAAGCCGCATAAAAAAAATATTAGGGGATCAAAGTCGTTCAAGGTCATTCAAAGTCACCTATTAGAAGAAAATACAAATCTAAATATCTCGGATCACTACCAAATGTTTGGGATCCGATTTTCAACCATCTTGTGGAGCAAGATGGTTGAAAAAAATGTATCATTCCATTTAAAATAGTGGAGGTGACCATCACTATGCGTCAGCGTCTCCATTGAAATTAAAAAAAAATCGCCGCATTTGGTGGCCTCCTTCACACCGAGCAACTTGTGTCTGGAACATTTTCTTGTGACGTCGATAATTACCGAGTTCTTTCGGGTGGCAGAGATAAGAGGGACACCCTGTATATAGGGTGGCCCGGAAAGTGACGTCGAAAAGAAAAATCTAGATACCTCGTATCCCACCTATCCGAATCAACCTCCATGTTTGTTCTACGGTCTTTTTTAGTTTTCTAGAAGAAAAAGTATTTTTTTCGACTTTTCCTGTAGTGGAGGTTTGTTTTTCTGCTTTGTATATGTACTTTCCTTTTTTTTTAGGCGTTACCCCCACTTGTAGCGCAAAAAAGGCCTTTTTCATGAATTTTTTAAAAGAAAACTACAAAACTTTTTTAATCGATCAATATACCATCTTAAAGAATACATCTTGAAAAACTTTCAGTATTTTTTTTATTGAAAAATATTACATTGTTTAGTGGCAAATGGCCGTCAATGAAATAATGTTTTTATATACACGGTTTGCGGTGACCAACATTGCGGCGAAGTGGATCATCTGAAAAAAAAATGCGGATGGATTTAGTCAAATATAAGTATAAACTAGTATTTAATCGAAGGATTTTAAAAAATATTCATTTTTCACAAAATGGCGGACAGTCAAAGTTAATGGTTCGATTTTGACGAAAAAAAACGGCCGTTTTTGGCTATAAAACGGCCATTTTTTTCGAAAAAAAAATCGAACGATTAAAGACTACATTTTTATGTATTAAATAAGCCTGCAAAATTTCAAGAAGATCGGTTCATTAGTGTTCGAGTAATCTTGGTCACCGACTTCAGAAATGCTATTTTGAGAAAAACGCGTTTAAAGTTTCAATTTCAGTTTACACGAAGAAAATATTTTTTTTTGTAAACTTAAATAGAGTCATCTATTCCGGGCATAAAAAAAACTGCACTTCAAATTGCACTTCAATAAAATGCAACAAAAAAAAATCGATTTTTTTTAAATCGCAAGTGGGGGTAACCCCTTAAGCTATTGCGAGTCATTTAGACTGATGTAAGTATTCATTAAGTTTTTTATATTTGATAAAAATCTATTTTTTAACTTTTGATAAAAATGTAAGGCATTTACGTTAATATTCACTTGCGCGTTTATTTAATGCTTAACAATGCACTTAATAATGATAGCTCGGGTAAAGAAAATCGGGAGGAAAGTACATACACAGAAGAGAAGAAAAAAAATTGTTTTTGCTCGATAACTACAAACGATCATAGAATACAGATGGGTATTAACAAGTGTCATCTGGATTTTCCTTTTGAGGGTAACTTCTCGGTTACTTTGCTTTAAAAATGACTGAGAGTTTTTTCGGCTAGTATAAGTATTTTTTTTTATCATCTGAACTTTAGTGACTTATCGCATAAAATCGGCGAATAAAAATTCTCGATCACTAAAAAACAATGTTTTTATTCTTCTCATTTGTGTATACACTTTCCCTGCGATTTTTTAAAACTGGTGTTATTGTTATGACGTGCACTGTCGAGCAATAAATATACGACTAACTGATCACTAACGTAAATGACATAGATTTTTATCGAAAGTCCAATCGAGGAGTTCAATATGAAAGGGTCAGTCACTAGAGTTCAGATGATAAAAAAATATATTTGTATTAGTCGAAATGATCTTTTATTACTTCCAAAAGCTGCTAAAAGGAAAATACACGCGAAAAAGAAAAATAAAGCAAAAAACTTACGCTACGTGAAAAAATGCTGTTTTCTCGGAAACTAAAAAGTATTGTAGAACCTACATAGGGATGATTCGGATAGGTATTGATACAAAGGATCTAAATTTTCCTTTTGGGCGCCATATTCCGGTTACATCACTTTCAAAATAATCGAGAGTCGTTTAGACTAGAACAAGTATGTTTTTCTTCATCTGAGCTTTATTAACTAATCGCATAAAATCGAAAAATAAAACTTCTCGATAAGTAGTAAAAGCTTTTTTTTATTTTCTCTTTTGTGTACGCACTATCCCATTTTCCCTTTGAACCTCACTTTTCCCGCCACTGTGTACATACAGGGTGTTAGGGAAGTCGATGCTTTAAGGGGGTGATAGATCACCTCGTTAGAAAGATATCTAACCTGGGTTACCTCAGTCCAACGTCTAAGGATTTCGAGTTATCATGGTGAGTATGATTTTGGGAAAATTACCCAAAATTTGGTACTGACTCGTTCAAAATGTTCAACCAGACAATATTTGGTAACTAAAAACTTATTTGCGTCTTAGCTTAAGGTGTTACCCCCACGTGCGATTTTGAACAAATCGATTTTTTTATTGCATTTTTTGAAGTGCAATTTGAAGTGCAGTTTTTTTGATGCCCGGAATAGATGACTCTATGTAAGTTTACAAAAAAAAAAAATTTTCTTCGCGTAAACTGAAATTGAAACTTTAAACGCGTTTTTCTCAAAATGGCATTTCTGAAGACGGTGACCAAGATTACTCGAACACTAATGAACCAATCTTCTTGAAATTTTGCAGGCTTATTTAATACATAAAAATGTAATCTTTATCGTTCGATTTTTTTTTCGAAAAAAATGGCCGTTTTATAGCCAAAAAACGGCCGTTTTTTTCGTTAAAATCGAACCATTAACTTTGACTGTCCGCCATTTTGTGAAAAATGAATATTTTTTAAAATCCTTCGATTAAAGACTAGTTTATACTTATATTTGACTAAATCCATCCGCATTTTTTTTTCAGATGATCCACTTCGCCGCAATGTTGGTCACCGCAAACCGTGTATATAAAAACATTATTTCATTGACGGCCATTTGCCACTAAACAATGTAATATTTTTCAATAAAAAAATTACTGAAAGTTCTTCAAGATGTGTTCTTTAAGATGGTATATTGATCGATTAAAAAAGTTTTGTAGTTTTCTTTAAAAAAATTCATGAAAAAGGCCTTTTTTGCGCTACAAGTGGGGGTAACGCCTTAATGCGTATTCAATCGATAAACACCAATGCAATCATCTGTATCCACACAACTAACTAAATGGGACATGTTGAATAATTAAAAACTTGTCAAAAAATAAAAATACCTCTTACGTAAATGCTATTTTTTCAAAATATCATTAACATGAGAAGTGAACGAGTTAGTACCCAATTTTGGGAATTTTTCCAAAAATCATACTTACCATGATAACTCGGAATCCTTAGACTTTGGACTAAGGTAACCTAGGTTAGATATGTTCCTAACGAAGTGACCTATCACCCCTTTAAGGCATTGCATCGACCTTCCTAACACCCTGTATAAAGATGGCAGAGAATGAAGAATATTATCTACACACACACACACATGCATATCCAAATGTGTACGTACGTATACATGGTTTAAGTAGATTTATAAAAAAAGCGGAAAGTCCTGGAAGAAATAATTACGCCGGGTAAAAATCTCATTCTCCACACGGCTCGAAGCTGACGCAAAGGGCTACGTTTCCTTTCTCATTAGGCGTCTGTTGAAAGGGAGCAAAGCAAAAAAAAATACAAGAGAAGCAAACAACATCTACAAGGATCCCGTTACTAATTAGTAAAAGGAAAAGAAACGAGAAAAGGATCCGGCAGCTTCGTATGAACGTGCTTTATACGGAGGGCATTTGGCATTCGTCGTGGTTGATATATGAGACATACTTTTACGGCGATGCGTCGTTTTGGGCAGATGCGTTCCTTACGAAGCTCCAGACCGTTTTCTCCATCGTCTTTGCCTTTCGCGGCTCCGTAAGGTCGAGAAGACGATTTTTCGTGATGAAAGAAATTTTTCGCGCGATTCCGTTTTGCTCATTGGATGAAAAAGTTGTATGATGACGTTCATGCTTGATGGTCTTGTCCACTCGAGTCTCACACGAAGAAAGCAATCGAAATCGCGTATTTTGGTGGTGTGAAACAAAAAACATTATTCATGAACGAAATTGAAAGAGGCAGAGCAGTCTTACTCGGCGAAATAATTAAATAGTTGAAAAAAATAATCAAATAATCAAGTGAATAAATATGGTGTTGCAGTAAAACTTGGGGCAATTTTTCTCCTCTCAAATCATAATTCAAATAAATGACTCGGTTATTATTTTTGATATTTTTGCTGTTAATTGATTTTTTATTGGTATTATCGTTAATATGTTGTCATTATTAATAATGTTATGTTGTTGACATGTTGTTCTTAGTATTAATGTTATTACTATTAATAAATTAATTATACAATTATTGATCATAATACAATATTAAATTATCCGAAGAAAGGCTTATCTATACTAGTATTGATATGGTTATTATTATCAGTGTTTATAATAATATACTGGGTGTCATATATATTTATTTGTTATTATTTTTTTTATTGTAGCTTTCATTGTATGGGCTCCTTCCCCTATTACATTTCCCACCATATTCCACTTCACATTTCCACCTGGGCTGTCATAAATATTATAATGTATAATAAATTACACAAGCATAAATGTAGGCGCTTCTTCGAAATAAGCAGTGTCGTGTATGGCCGATACTCGGAGCGGTGACCGCTTAACCGTGCACCAGTCGGCGTATCAACCAGTGAGCGGGAGGCCATTACTCCTAAGACCTTGGTCTAGATACTCGAGTTAAAGTCTGTGCATCAGAGAGTCAAAAGAATATGGGGCCATCTATTCTGGTACGGGTTTTCCACACTTTCCCCATACCCTCGGCAAACGCGGTATAGCGCAACTTGAGACGGCTGTGGACGCAACGAAACGTCATTAGCAAAGACAAGATTAGCAAAGCGCGGGTAGGGAGTAAGATGAAATTCTTCAATTGGGAAGGGACCCTAAAAACCCGCAAGGGAGTACGTTGCAAATCATGAAAAAAAATGTTTACGAAAATTCTCAAATATTCATTTAACGCTGTTACAAATACTACTAATATTATTATTATAATAATAAGTATATATTATTATTATCGATCGTTCACAAATGCAATGTTTCAATTGTCGAATCCCGAGTGCTGCTGAGTCTTATCACCAATAATCGTTCGGCGCCTCCCCCTCCCTCTCGCCCCCTCCTTCGCGCTCTCTCAAGTCGTCAGCTACGTGTAACCATCGCGGCCTCGTATAATATACGGCAATCAACGGGGACATACAGTATACGATAACGGTTCTATATACACGAAACGGTTGCGAACCGTAGCGGCGATAAATTGTCGTATAATTATGCGTCTCCGCGGAATCCCCTTTCCCCGACTCGTCGCGGGCTCGCGGGGGTGGTGGGGGGTGGCGAATTGACGATTCAGAGAGACTGAATTGCACGACGGGAGGGGCGCTGTTTGTAGGCTGTGGAGACACAAAAGGGAATAGAGTACCAGGCTGTGTAATATTTTGTCGCTAACTACACCAAGATCAATTTTCTTATTTTTCCGAGCGTCCGTTTCGTCATCGATCGACAGGTCACCGCGGAGGGGAAAAAAACGATAGGGTTATACGATTTCGTAACGTCTGCTGCAAAGATGGCGAGGGAGAGAGAGAGGGAGAGAGAGAGCACTAGGCAGGCATTGGGAGTCTCATATAAACGCTTTCATTTGCGAATTAATAGCATGTAAAGCTACCCACGTATGTATATATGCCTTGGTCTATTCGTAGGCAGAAAAGTTTTCGAAAGGGTTGTAAAGACCGCTGCGACACGCTATACGCGAATCCTCCATTTTTCTTACATATCTAACGTGTAGTTAAATTATTAGCCGAACAAAACAGAGTGCATGAGTATAGCTATATGTATGTCGATGTATATCCATGTGCATATGCCAGCTGGACAATTATATATTTCCAGGTACGGTGAACTTACTCCCGCAGGGTCCTCATAGCAGCACAGATAGACACACGATAGTCACATTGTATATCTTTCGACTGTTTTTATGCTTCCCTTTCTCACCCTGCCAGCTCTCTCTCTCTCTCTCTCTCTCTCTCTCTCTCTCTCTCTCTCTCTCTCTCTCTCTCTCTCCCCCCCCTCTTCTCCACCTCGCTCGCCGCTCTGCCACTTTCGTTGTTCGACCCTCTGAGCGCGAGCGCGACACTCACCCCCCGGATTTTTCGATGGCTGGCGACGATGACGTACAGCTGGGGACACGCGACTCCTGGGGCGGGGGGTGGGGGGTGGGGGGTCGGACGATACTCTTGTTTTGTAACAATTTTTGGTCCCCGTCTCGCACACGCCTTCGTGATATAGACCGAGAGGGTAACCCCGACTGGCCCTGTGAGCGAATCGCAGCCGAAATGGACAAAAAAAGGCACCCCCTCGTCGCGAGGCGACTGAACACAACGAGCGCGCTCCTACTTTAAAGATGTTTCTCTCGCGTACGCGGCTTTCCGAGACCGAATCGCTACAATCGTCACTTAATTTGAGGGTTTCCGTTTCATCGAAGGGCAAGAAATGTAAGGGTGACAACCCTTACATTTCGAGGGCAAAACTCAAACCCATACATTGCGAGGGCATTGACCCTCTTACGAAAAATGACAAAGTTATCTCTATTGTCCTCGTTATTATTATTGCTTCGTTATGATGATCATTTGGGTTATTATTGTTTGTTGTGATTTACGGTATTGTTTTGACTATTGTATTTATCCCACGATTTTGATGATCGTTTTTATTGTTATTATTATTGTTATTACGCTGTGGTGAACGCCTTTTAATAGACAAGTGCCCTCCCTCAACAGTTCTAGATGTGAAACTATAAAAAAATCGATTTTGGGCAAAATATCGTGAAAATGTTATTGAGTATTGTCGAGGAATGTATTATAAAAATATGTGATAATATAAGGAGTGTCTAAAAAACTGAGGATTTCATGTGTAATTTATATATACAGGGTGGCCTCTTATGAATGGATAATTCTGCAACTGTCGATAGGTCAGATAATGTCCTCATATGTGCTAGAATTTCAGTTTAGTAAAAGTCCCACGGTTTTCAAAGTTTTGTGCTTAATGTTATTTTAAAAAATCATCTGATTTCGGTTTTTCGCATGCCATTTCTAAAAATGATATGAATCGACAATAATTAAGCAACTTTTTAAAGTAATTGACACGATATGCCTAGTACGTTTTTTTCACACCGCAGACAATCAAAGTCAGATGTTCGAATTGGTTTGTATGTAAATTCTGCATAAGATCTTTTTTTACAAAGTTTCCTTAAGATTTATGGCTATAAAGAAGACTTTCGTAGATAAAACAAATAATCAAGAGTATTAAAAAACCGGGTCAAAAAAGTTTTTATTTGTACAATTGGCATGCGAAAAACGAAGAGCAGATTATTTTTATTTACTAAACTGAAATTCCAGCATATAGTAGGACACGATCTGACTGATCGTCAGTTGGAGGATTATCCATTCAA
This sequence comes from Ophion slaviceki, assembly GCA_944452715.1. Lineage (NCBI taxonomy): Eukaryota > Metazoa > Arthropoda > Insecta > Hymenoptera > Ichneumonidae > Ophion > Ophion slaviceki. Next base: position 6,322,438 of record OX101788.1, on the reverse strand, counting down.
AACAGGATACCCTGTACATATATATATATATAATAAAATACACATTGGAGATATCAGAAATAAAATGAAAGGAATATCTTGTAAAACATTCTTTACAGTCTTGACACCCTGTGAAGGCACTAAAACGCGTATTAATATAAATTATTACTTATTATTTAAAAAGCTAGGGAATTCATATATATAGATATATATATACATATACATACATACATACATACATACATACATACATACATATACATATATATATATATATATATATATATATATATATATATATATATATATATATATATAATACTGCACAAAAGCTGAGGAATATATATCATACGCATTGGATATACGAGATTGTTAATTAAAATGAAAGGAATATCTTGCAAACATTTTAAAAAGTCGTGACACATTGTGAGAACTCTAAAATGCTTATTTATGCTACGATACCCATTTTGCGTATCTCCTTGCACTTCTGCCACATGATACTTTTTTTGTTTTCTACATTACTTATAGTACTTTGCAACCTTCTATTTTAATATATTTTTTCCCTCGAATTGATAGTTCTTTTACTTAGATTAGTACCACTATACTGTTTATTTTTCGTTATTATTACTATAATTATTATTATAACCACCATTGTTATTATTTTTTATAACTCCTTCTATTATGTTTATTTATTCATTTTATACATTAATTTTCTACGAACTGTACACACCACGTATTACATTGCCTCAAGGTTCCGACCAAGGCATAAAATACATCAATCAATCAATCATCTTACTTATAATTTTATACCTTATTTCACAAGGATTTTTTTTTAATATTTGTTTTATACTTTTATACTTGATTTATATTAATTTTATCCATAACACTCATTTCACGCATAATAATCTGTATCTGTTTTACTCATAATAATGTCATACATTAATAATTTGCACGTAATTAATAATAAAGTCCTCGTTTTCAAATAAAAGTACACATTTCGGGTGGAACGTTACTCCACATTTGTCCGCCGAACTTTTCGGTGAACACTTGAAAAATTTGTGCGTATGCGGGCGTGCAACGAGACTTTTTATTTTACACGCGGGCTTTTTCAACAATGCCCGGAAATATGAATTATCGTGAATCGGGTGACCGAGTTAGCGAGGAATGTCCTGTAGACGGAGAGACGCAACAATCCTTATATACGCGTGCATATTTGAATCCCGGTGCTTCTGGCTGACAGCAGAATGTGTACGCGAGGTTTGCCGGTGAGTGGGGTCAAGAGAGCACCACGAGCATGCACACACACACCGATATCAATATAAAGATACAGATACAAACATATATATATATATATATATATATATATATATATATGTATGTATATATGTTTCTATGTATATTTATTATTATTATGTTACATATTTCCTATATATAGGAATAATATGATATAATATCAATAATAAATGAAAATTTGGTCAGCCCATAAATAATTCGGTTTTTTGTACTTCTAAAATTAAGACAAACAAAATTCTTTTTTAATCTAAAATATCTTTCATTTTCCACAATTTTCTTCCATCTTTCTCGTAGACTTTCACGGCCTCTCTTCCAGAAGTTACTTGTCCATGACGAAAAATGCAATTAAAAACAATACGTTATGTATAGGATGACCCAAAATCTATAGGAAAAAGGTATTTTGAACTCGTTACATCCGTTAAATGTTTGCTATCAGCTGATCTGGTTATTTTGAGGACGGTCCTTGAATTAGCCGTCGCAGAAAAATGCTCACATATATCCAAAGGGCTTTTTAAAGATATTGGAGGTGGGTTAATGTTGATTACGATGACAATTGGCCACCATGATGGCCACTATCGAAATCGAATGTCATTAAAATCGCTTTTTCTCATATAGATATATGTATGTATGTATAGGTATATATGGAAACTATATATATATATATATATATTCGTAAAGTACGAGGAGGAAGCTGCGTCGAGATCGAGTGAAAAAGAGCGGCAACGAGTGTGGCGCGCGGGGTCGCGCGAGAGCAGCCGCTGGAGGGTGTACCGACATGGGTGATGGTAATACTTTTTTCGGATGTAATTTTTTATCAACACGGAAGCATTGAGCGACAGAGGCAGAGAGAGAGAGAGAGAGAGAGAGAGAGAGAGAGAGAGAGAGAGAGAGCCAGCGAGGGGGAAAGGAGAGGGCTTTGACCAATCCCTGATTCCCCTCGCTGCTCCATTCCTCTTGCAACTTGATCCCTACAATTCGGCTCCCTTTTGCCCGCGACCATAACCCCTCCGACGTTCTCTTCGCCCTCATCCTCCAACTCGAAATTCCTCCAGGATTGCACGTTCCTGCTCTCCCCCCTCCTCTCTCTCTCTCTCTCTCTCTCTCTCTCTCTCTCTCTCTCTCTCTGTCGATAGGTCCTGCATTTTTTTCCAAATGTTTTCACCCCTCCCATTTGTTCCTTTCGGGCTCTTCCTCCCTATATACCTATATGGAGGGACCCATCACCAATTCCGCCGTATCGGTGCTCAATCACATTTGCGATGCATTTTTTTTCATAAAGTTGGATTATAATTGCATCGCCCGAGAGAAAGAGCGAGGGCGAATGGCGGAAGGGCGGGGGGTTGAAGGGAGAATGCTGAACGGAAAAAAAATAGTCGAAGTGGCGGGATCGTCGATACCGAGAGAGAGAGAGAGAGAGAGAGGGTGACCGGGTGGTGGTTTTGCACAGGAGCTGCATAGGTGCTGCACACGTGGATCCGCCAATGGCGACGAACTCGTAGGGAGAGAATAAAATTTAAAAAAATTCGAAAAAAAAGCGTAAAAAAAGACCGATGAGGTTTGGAGCCGGCTGATTGGTAGGTTGAGAGTAGGCAAATGTATATGTACTATTTCTATATACGTGTTTATATATAATTCGAAATATACCGAGGACTGTAGAGTACATCCCTCTGTACGCCTATTGCATTCCGATGTATCAAACCTTCTCTCTCTCTCTCTCTCTCTCTCTCTCTCTCTCTCTCTCTCTCTCTCTCTCTCTCTCTCTCTCTCTCTCTCTCTCTCTCTCTCGTTTACTGTCTTTCTTTTTTTTCAGCCCCTATGCCGCTTGTATTCTCGTATGTATACGCGCGTTGTACGTTTTCCCGTACGTCACATCGTACATCGTATCTGTACATTGTGCCCTCGCACATTGGCGACTGCGAGCCATCCATCGGTCCATATCTCCATCCGCACCGCGATCAACGTCTGTATATTCGCATCGAATATTCCTCGGATACATCGTTAACCCATTAAAATTGGCTTCGATATATGTGTATCGGCGAATTTCTGCATGGCGGAGTCTCGTCGGTATATTCGTCAACGACAATGCCACTCTGACACACTCGATAATGTTTATTTTTCGATACGTTGCATCAAGATATGTCGGAGAAATAAAAAGACTACGATCCTAATTCGTCGGATTTTTTTGACTATTGAAATATCGTACGCCTGGATTTTCACGAACATCGCTGTCTTCGTTGCCCTTTGGGGTAGTAGGGGGAACTTGGTTTAGTCCGTGGGTATTTTTGTGGGGATTTTTTCTGACATTGGCAATATTTTCAATTGGGGATGAAGGGGTTAGAGTACTTGTAAAGTGCGTTGTTTCATTAATGTTGTTATGGAGTATAGAATGCATGTATTGGAGTAGGGAAATAGAAATTCGATAACTGTTGAAGACATTTATTGGTCGGGGGTAGAATGAGGGCGGGTGAGTTACTTACAACTTTTACGAGGAATCATCTTTATTCGCGATATATATATATATATATATATATATATATATATATATATATATATATATATATATATATATATATATATATATATATATATATATATATATATATATATATAAAAGGAATAAAGGAATATTAGGAATAGGAATATATATATATATATAGATATATATATATATATATATATATGTTAGGAAGCAAGGTCTTAAGGGGGCGATAGGTCTCCTCGTTAGGAACATATCTAATCTAGGTTACCTTAGTCCAAAGTTCAAAGATTTCGAGTTATCATGGTGAGTATGATTTTTTGAAAATTTCCCAAAGTTAGGTACTAACTCGTTCATAATGCTTAAACAGACAATAATTAGGAACTAAAAACTTATTTGCGTCTTAAGGGGAGATATACACCTACGAGCCGGAAAAAAAGGTCATTTTTGTGAATGTTTTCAAGGAAAACTATTTAAAATTTCGTATTGGGGTTTTAATTATCTAAAAGTACATACATTCAAAAATATGTTTAATTTCCTTTATTTAAAAATATCAAAAATATACAAGGATATTGTATGATCCTTGGATCCACTGGCGTTTCTGCAAAAATCATCTGACAAAAAACCAAAAAAATTATTAAATTAGATACTATAATCTAGTACTTGTCATAGCCGATTTTGAAAATATCGATTTATGACAAAATGGCGGACGTTTGAACATAAATAGTGATTTTTGGGCCAAAAATTAGTTATTATTTTGCCTATAAAACAAAAACTAAGTAACGGAAAAAAAATCCTATGACAATTACTAGATAATGGTGTGTAAAATAACCACAAAAAACCTCAAGGCAATCGGTTCATTGGTTTTCGAGAAATTTTGGGCACCGGTTTGAAAAACGTGGTTTTGAGAAGAACGCGTTTGAAAATTTGGGAATGAATAAATCATGATATTTGTCAACTTACATGGAATCATCGATACCAGGCCCATAGTGTAGGTCTTCTACGGTCGACGGAATGTTCATAGCTTCTAAATCCTCGACCTCGACAATCTAGGTGTATATCTCCCCTTAACTTAATGTGTATTTAATCGACAAACACCAATACAATCATCTGTATCCACACAACTAACTAAATGGGACGTGTAAAATAATTAAAAACTTGTCAAAAAATAAAAATACCTCTTATGTTAATGCTATTTGAAGAAAAATTACATAAGAGGTAATTTTTAGTACCTAATTTTGCGTACTACATAAGAGGTAATTTTTTGTACCTAATTTTGCCTAATTACATAAGAGGTAACGAGTTAGTACCTAATTTTGGGACATTTTCCAAAAATC
>OX101788.1:6292353-6314853 GCA_944452715.1 Ophion slaviceki | reverse complement strand
ATTATTCGTTGAAATATTAATGTTTTATTTTGATTGAAAAATATTGAGCAAATGTCTGAATTGGTTAAAAAATTATGCGAAAATAAAATTTGTTTCTTGTGCATTTGGTTGAAAAAAATCAACCAAATCATGGCCGAGCGCCACCGAAATTATGGGTGTGAGGAAACCCGTAGTTTGCGGAGTAACCGCTAGAAGCCGCACGCGCGCTCGTTTCTCGCGAGCGGAGCGCGAACCGAAAATCTACTTAAACGCCGAAGAACCGCTAAAGAGTATCGCTTCTTGGCCTGTGGCTAAGATCAAAGTGTAGTATCTGTTCTTATCAGTTGAATATCTGATATTCTCTCCATGGATATTCCATTGGCTTTTTGATATTCTCTCCACTATCATCGCGGATGATCATTCTAATGCTCACTTTTTATTTAAGATTTAAAAGAAATTGAAAAAATTTCAATTTTTTTATTAAATTGAATTCGATCAAACACTTAATTGTGACAGTTCTATCCTATTCCAAAGAACTGCATGCGATTTTTTAAATATTTTCAGCAATACTCGTGAGTGTACATTTATTTGAACCAACAATCAAGAAACGTTTGCAAGTGCACATAGAATCACATTAAAACATGACTTCTCGAATTCACAAATATATTCTTTTGATTTCAATGAACATTTATTTCATCGAATATTATTATTATTTTTTTTACCAAAGACTAAATGCGTTGCTACAGATGACCCCTGTACTTTGTGGCAAAAAATACCATTATTTCGGATCCATATAGTTGATATTTAAATTATGATGCACACTTATCTCTATCTTATACTAGTTGCATGATATTGAACTTTTGATATTGTACGAAGCACGAAAATGTTACGTCTCATGGCATATTCGTTTCGATGCAATAAATAAATAATACATTCTATTGATTATATTTTTGCACGAAATAAAAATTGTTGTAGCAACCACTTAATTATTTCATCCATACATCTACGGATTGTATATAGAATGATTTCAATAGAATAGAATTTTATTTAAAGGATAATGTAGATATTCAGAGAACAGAAGAGATTTCGAAATAAAATAATATGTTATTAAAATCAATCACATTTTCCAATATTTTATAGTATTGTAACAATCTCATTTATCGGTGGCACTCCGCGTCCAGACATTTATTATTTGGATCAACCAATATATTTTTTCGATTCAATTAGTTTTTTTCGCCAGTGTATTCAATCGACAAACACCAATACAATCATCTGTATCCACACAACTCAATGGGACGTGTTGAATAGTTTAAAACTTGTCAAAAGATAAAAATACATCTTATGTTAATGCTATTTTAAGGGGTTACCCCCACTTGCGATTTTGAAAAAATCGATTTTTTGTTATTGCATTTTTTTGAAGTATAAGTATCCGGGCCCATACTTCTGTATGGCCCCGGAATAGATGACTCTATGTAAGTTTACAAAAAAAAATATTTTCTTCGTGTAAACTGAAATTGAAACTTTAAACGCGTTTTTCTCAAAATGGCATTTCTGAAGTCGGTGACCAAGATTACTCGAACACTAATGAACCGATCTTCTTGAAATTTTGCAGGCTTATTTAATACATAAAAATGCAGTCTTTAATCGTTTGATTTTTTTTTTCGAAAAAAAAATGGCCGTTTTATAGCCAAAAGGCGGCCGTTTTTTTGCGTTAAAATCGAACCATTAACTTTGACTGTCCGCCATTTTGTGAAAAATGAATATTTTTTAAAATCCTTCGATTAAAGACTAGTTTATACTTATATTTGACTAAATCCATCCGCATTTTTTTTCAGATGATCCACTTCGCCGCAATGTTGGTCACCGCAAACCGTGTATATAAAAACATTATTTCATTGACGGCCATTTGCCACTAAACAATGTAATATTTTTCAATAAAAAAATTACTGAAAGTTCTTCAAGATGTGTTCTTTAAGATGGTATATTGATCGATTAAAAAAGTTTTGTAGTTTTCTTTAAAAAAATTCATGAAAAAGGCCTTTTTTGCGCTACAAGTGGGGGTAACGCCTTAAAAGAAGTAGCATTAACATGAGAGGTAAACGAGTTAGTACCTAATTTTGGAAAATTTTCCAAAAATCATACATACCATGATAACTCGAAATCCATCGACTTTGGACTAAGGTAACCCAGGTTAGGTATGTTCCTAACGAGGTGATCATCCCCTTAAGGCTTTGCATCGACCTTCCTAACACCCTGTATGCATTGGTCGTTGAATATGGAGCCTCCTATTTCTCAGCGAAAAGCAAGATAGTGGTTCGGTAGCTATTCCACGAACTGGTCAGTTCAAAGTATTGCTCATCTTCCGGCCAACGATCGGATTCCCCCCAGGAAGAATCCGGATTCTTCAGAGGCAATGCCAGTTATCCAGCCACTTTTGGACTCCTTCGTACGAGGTGCAGTGCTGAGTCGTAAGCCCTGACTGCATCGACCGGAACAGGTGGTAATCGGAGGGAGCGGTGTCTGGGAAATGTGGCGGGTGGGGTTCCCCAGTTGAGCCTAACGATGCCGTGTTGCAAAATCAACTTATGGCCATTCTCCCATTTCGGCCTCTTTTCGTGCAGAGCTCCCTTGAAAAGCATCAGTTGCGGTCGACAACGATCCCCAGTGATGGTTTCCGACAATTTCGGCAGCTCCTACTACACCCCAGCCCCCTTTCAGTCGCTATTCCGGGCTCCTTGTTGTCCATAGTGAAACGACAACGTTGGAGGAGGTGAAAGCACTCTTTGCACATTGTACTCGATGAAACAGCTTCGGCATACGCTCCCTCTAGAAACCGACGCGTGTGCGTATTACGGGAACCGTAGGGATATCGCCCACGCGGGGGTTGCGTCGGGGGCTTATGGAACGTGCAGGAAGCGAAAGGGGTTGCTGTGACCCTGAAGATCCGGCGAAGGGCGCCTGGCGATCGATCTCCTCGCCACAACCGACCTTGACCATGGGCCTGGACGTTACGATGAATTTTTTTTTCACGAAAGCGCACTTGACATCGGTTTTTGTGTTCCTGGCGCGACAGGTTGAAATTTATGAGAATTGGCTTGGGGAAAACACACGTAATTGTGATATTGAACTGAAACTCAAATAGAGTCAAAGTGGAAACAGTGGGTACGCTGAACCTTTTCTGTTTGTCAGAAGTGGACATGTATATATGTGGGTCTTTTTCACATTAGAATCGCCCTGGAATGCCAATAGGTTTGAACCTGTCTGTCAGTTGTGCCTGCGCAATTCGGTTGTGAGAGGTGATTTTTTATTCTTTTTGGTGTCAAAAGTTGAAAAACCAGCTGAGCTTGTATGTTTTTTTGCTTCTTTACCTATCGCAGTTATGTTCGAAGTCATTGTTCTTTATCTTAGTCATTAACCTTTATCAAATTTTGCTTGATTTTAAAATTTCGTTTGACTGTGAAATTAGGCATGTTCCACTGTGTACACCCCCAAGTACACAGTGGATCAAATTCCATTTTTTTAAATGGTTATTATCTCAATATCTATTGGGTTAGGCCGTTCAGTGTATTTTACCAAAACGAAGTCATTGAACACACCTCACGTTTAGTCAAGGTTTCATTCCGATTGTGCGAACGGTTAGGCAGCTATAGACCTTTGCAATAAAATGAGCCACTGATCCCACTCCGACCCTACTCTACAAAAAAAAGGAACCAATGTGTCGATCGTTGAAAAATAATTATTTACAAACGCCAATAGTAATCAATATACGAGTCCCGTGCCTAAAATTCGACAGATTTGACATCTGTCAAAAAAGCGCTATAATTACTTTCCCTTCTGAAGCTAACGATCTCGCAGCAACCGCAATTAATTTTCCCGAATGTGCTCGCGCAACGCTCCGTTCTCGAATTATTTCAGATTTTAAATCCAGTTTCCCAGTGGCCACAAAGCCGTCCCAATATAGGCCCTTTTCCGCAACCCATCGCGAAAATTTATCGAATATTAATCATTCGCGGTCTTGTATCGTATGTAATAATTTAGCGAGCGTAAATTAAGCTCGTTATTCCCGTGGTTCGGTGAAGACGACGATCGAATTTCTTGGTGCGCAGCTCGCTGCGTGGAGTTGGAACAATTCGGTGCGTGTGTTTGCGCCCAGGAAACGCGCTGATAATTATGAACATCATCGAATCGAAAGCCCGCGGATAAATCGTGCCATGATCATCATCATCATCATCATCAACGCATCATACATCCAGGTTGGACCGAAACGTCGAATTCATAGGAACGAAATTCGGGCAATTATTAATAGGACTAGGAAGTTTACGTTACGCGAAAACTCAAAGCCTTGCTCGTTAACAGTTCGGTAATTAATTACAGCTGGACGTGATGTAGCATCGCCACGGTGGTATTAAATTGACGTATAGTTGGGATACAACGGTGGTCAGAGGATGATCTCTCTCTCTCTCTCTCTCTCTCTCTCTCTCTCTCTCTCTCTCTCTCTCTCTCTATCTCTGTTCGTCCCTTGCCGCCCACGGAGGAGTGAAACGACCAGGGCAATATTTGGCCCATACAGTTGAACCGAAATGTGCAAGAGATCCACGAGCGTTGAGTTGATGGTTGCTTTCTGATTGATGATGTTACATTATACCGACGGTTCAATTCCACCCTTCTCATTTCCGACCTTTCCACCCCCTCCCCCGGTGACTCCTGTAGGACACAGGACGCATGAATTGTGTCGATGTCTTATTGCGCCTAGCAAGGAATTTTCAAGTTGAGAATTGCCGCTTCGATTTTGACAATAGATGGAGGTTTGCTAAAATAGATTTTTCTCAATAATTATTTTACTGTTTCGATTCTACTGCTGCATTACTAGTGTATAGTATAAATTCCAATAGAATTAACTAAATTTACAATTTTTTTTATTACAGCACGGAGATACAATTGTAAAAATCTCTAGTACGTATAGTAAAATTGTCACGAAGTCACGCCTCTGCAAGACATTTTTTGTAAGAATAATTGATGCATAGGCCGAGAAATAAATTTTAGGAATTTTTGTCGACTGTTTGCGTGTGCAGGCGTCGCGCAAAAATTCATGATCATGTTGCTGAACAAAAATCGTCAGGATCATTTTTTCGTGTTCATGTTCCTGAACAAGAATGTTCAGGATCATCGTTGATGTTAAGTATCCAGAACAAAAATGTTCAGGATCATTTTTTCATGTTAACGTTCCTGAACAAGAATGTTCAGGATCATCGTTGATGTTAAGTATCCTGAACAAAAATGTTACGGATCATTTTTGATGATCATGTTCCAGAACGAAAATGTTCAGGTACATTTTTGATGTTCATGTTGCTAAATAAAATATTCAGGATTATTTTTCATGTTGATGTCTCAGAATGAAATGTTCAGGGTTATTTTATATGTTCAGAAATGTTCAGGATTGTTTTTCGTCTCCACGTTCCTAAACGAAAATGTTCAAGGTCCTTTTTTGTCCCCATGTTACTGAACAGAAATGTTCAGGATCCTTTTTCATTCTCGTGTCTTTTCATTTTCACACCTTTTCATTTCACAATCCTTTTTCATTTTCACACCAACTTTTTCATTCAGAAACATGGAGACGAAAAAAAATCCTGAACATTTCTTAAGATTTCAATATTTTGATTCAGGAATATGAACATGAATCCTGAACATTTGTGTTCTCCTGAACTCAAATGTTCAGGATTCTTTTTCATGTTCACGTTGCTGAAAAAAAAAATGTTCAAGATCCTTTTTCATGTTCGTATTCCTGAATGAAAGTCTCAAGGATCATTTTCCATGTTCACGTTCCTAAATGAAAATGTTCAGGATAATTTGTCATGTTCGAAAATGGTCAGGAACATTTTTCACGTTCAAAAATGTTCAAATCCATTTTTCACGTTCAAAAATTATCTAGTCCATATTTCACGTTCAGGGAAACACGAACAATTTGACATTTACGTAGCCCCTCTTTACCCATCTTCGTTCTGTTCCCAGAGACTACATGTACACCGAACAATTCTGAAATTGTGATTTTCAAATGCAATTTTTCTTTCTGTTACAGGTGAGTACCGTGAGCACAAGTACGCCCGGCCCCGATATGTATTTCCGTCTCTCGAAGGTAAAATAAAACGATCAATAGAATCAATCGAACAACTTCATTTAGCATCTAATGCAACAAAATTTATCGTATAAGAAGATTCTCTCGTGTCCTAACGGGTTTCGAAATCGGGTGGCGCGAAGTCACGATTTCCCATTGATCCTCCAATTTGCAAATAACAAAAAAAACGGAAGAAAACCAACCCGTCAAAAAAAAAAGAAAATGTGTCCAAGACAAAGTACCCAGCTGTCGACAAAAATGAAACGTCAAAAGCGACGTATAACGACAATAATAACAGTGATAAGAATTTAATCGTACTCGATTAGTACGACCGCCCACCCCCTCCCGATCCTCGCTATATCGCGACTCATCACGAAATTAGCCGCACGGTATTCAATCTCCAATAAACTGACAGATGCGGTTTGTGTTAGCTCAAGCGGCTGCATCGACTCCGTGACGGTCGCGCGCCCGCGCTCTTGCCGATTGATCTCGATCGAAACGCCCGTTTCCTGTTCGCCTTCGATAGCGAAACTCTCGCTCGCGAAGAGCGCACGGGAGACGAAATTGGGGGAGTTTGAGGACGCGCGGTGAGATCGGAGGTGATGCCGCCTGGCGTTTCTATCACTACACGTACAGTTCGCAGGATCGTGGAGAGCGAGAGTGGCTGGGCAAGAAGGAGCGGGGGAGTAGCCAGGGAGAGCCAGGAGGCTCATCATTTACGTGATTAATGTTCGAATAAATCAGAAGCTTCGCAACGGGGCAGTCGATAAATCCCATAATTGCAGGATTATCATAAGTAAATAGGGAAAATCGATGCCGATGACATATCTGACTATACGCGGAGCACCTGTTATTGGATATTACATAACTATATATATATATATAGGAGAAGCTAATTTTAAAGCTATTCAACCCACAGTCCCCATACTCGACATTATGTGAAACGAAGTGTCCCCGAAATTACTTTTGAATAAATTTCCCAATATTTATATATATATATATATATATATATATATATATATACATATAAATTCATGCATAATAACGTGAGCGCTTATAATGTGCACGTATTACTCGGCCGATCGGATGAATATTCTCTCGTTCCCTTTAACCGTCGTATCGTTACATTCGTATATATATTCCGTAATATCCCGTATCTATTTTACACCGTACATATTTCGCGTGTGAAATTTCGGGATTCCGCTCCTCTACGGAATTTTGTACACATATTCCGGCTCTCTGTAACTTGCGCGTCGCCGATACGACGCCAGTTGAATTTACTATATATATATACTATATATAAATCTCAATATTTATATGTGTGTATATATATATATATATATATATATATATATATATATATATATATATATATATATATATATATGTAAATATGTATGTATGTATGTGTAGTTTAAAATTTGCGCTACATTCAGTATTAATTGTACGTTGATACGGATTGCGAAGAGAGGTGAGAGATAATGGTAATTAAAACTGACATGAGATATCGCATAACTTATTTGAGATTCTCATTGATTAGCTCCGCACAAATGAATGGAACGAGTAATTGAAGCCTGCATGAAATAAAAATACTAATTGTAGATTGGAGTCGATGGAAAAATGTATAATGCAAAAAAAATGTCCGTACGATCCGGGCGAATGTGATTATGATTATGCGATGGATTTCGTAATTATACGAATAATTGTACAGCTTTATTGGGATTCGCACAATTAATATTCGCCCATTGTTCTCAGAAGATTTTTTGCAAAATTTAGGAATGATTGGTCGGTGAAGTTCGAACGAAGGGATTGATGAGGTGAGAATCGGGAACGTGAGGAAGGTGCAGGAAATCGGAAGTGCGGGGGTGGGTTGAGGGTAAACGTGACTCCTATGGGATAGTCGAGACTTGAGACATTGGGCGGGAGAGGCTGGATTTTAAGTTCTTTTTTTAATACCCAAGCTACTCGGCCGTGAAAAAGCCCTGAGTACGTTGTCAGTTTTTGAGGGACCTGTTTTTTGCCCGCAAACCTTGAGAAAAAACATTTCGGGTTTGCGAGGGAAGGCTTGAGAAAAAGCTTCTTTGATTTTTGTAAGCAAACTTCGACAGAAGAATCGTTGATTTCTTGTAAAAAAAACCTCAGGGAAAAACACTTTCGAGTTTTGTAAGACAACCGTCATAGAAAGAACTGATATTTCTAGGAAAAAAACTTTTTAGTTTTCGTAGGAAAACCTTAAGGAATAGTATTTGGAGAAAATCAGATTGAAAACAAAAATTATCCAAAAAATCCGATTTTTAAAAAAGGTTTACTGAAAAAAAAATTGGATGTTTTTATGGGAAACCTTTAAAAAAATCCGACTTCTTTTATATATATTTTCTTCAATCTGATTTTTTTTTTGGAAAACCTTTAAAAAGACCTGATTATTTTAGAAAAAACGCTGAATTTTTTTAAAGAGGTCTTCCCGAAATAATCTGTTCTTTTTTAAAAGGTTATCATAAAAAAATTGAGATTGAAAAAAGAATTATCCAAAAAGTCAGAATTTTTAAAAAGGTTTTCTACGAAGAAAGTTCGATTTTTTAAAATCGTCTGTTTTTTTTTGGAGACCTCTGCAAAGGATAGTCTGATTTTTTTGGAAGACGACTGCAAAGTATCGTCTGATTGTTCTGAAAAAAATTTGATTGCATTGTGAAAACCTCTGACAAAACGTCTGGTTTTTTGGGAAAACTTTTTTTTTAATCGTCTGATTTTTTTTTGAGACCCTCTGCAAATGGTCGTCTGATTTTCCTAAGCAAACCTTTGAAAAAAATCTTTTTGTTGTATTGGGGAAATGTCTGAAAAAATCTTCTGATTTTTCTAGAGAAATCTTTGAAAAAAGTATTCTCATTTTTCGACAAAAACCCTTGAAAAAATCCTTGCCGTTTTCCTAGGATGTAAGCCTTCTTTTACTTCAATATACTTCATACGAAAATCTCAATTCGCAATGTTCCAATGTCCATTTTCCACGTTGTCGAGATACGATAATGACCGAGGATATAATGGGGGAAGATCGTGAATTTCGGTGCCAAGGCAAACCGTACGTCGCGAACGATCAATCGCGACCATTTTATTAACGACAAGACGCGAGCCTAGACACGATTGATCATGCCGTTCTTCAATGCCACGTCATACCATTAGCTATGACATGGCGCTGTTGGTAATGCATGCAATGCATGCAATGCATTACCAACGGATCAACATCGCCGCCCCTTCGTCGCTTCGCTCCCCGATCGGAAATCCAGCCTTACCCGACGCCTTTGTGCTCCTAATTATGAAATAATTGAAAAAAAGCTATTTCGCACGGGTATGACAGTTGGTACACGCATACATCCGTGCTCTGACGTGATCGAAGGCAGAGTCGAAACTTCGCTGGCAGATTAGGTTTATTGGTGTTTAAAAAAAAATAACAAAAAAAAGAAGAAACTCGATACAAAAATAAAAGAGAAAAGACTCTATGCTAACCAAAGAAATATTATCAAAAAAATGCAAGGTAAAAGACGAATGCAGATAAAAGCATGAAAGTAAAACGAAAGTAGCGAATACAAAAAATAGAAAATGTGAATCAATATAATATAAATAAAAACGAAAATAACGCACATCATTGTAAAAAAAATACAAAGAAATAAAAGAGAGACTCGATACAAACACAAAATAAAAATTAAACATTTTTTTAACCGCAAATAAAAAGAAAATCGCAATTAGGAAAAAAGAAAACGAAAAAAACGTAACATAAAATCACAGAAAAAGCAAATGTGAATTCATATAATATTAATATTAATATAATAATATTAATCAAAACAAAAACAAAAATTACGCATATCGAAGTAACAATAAAAATACAACGAAATCAAAGAGAGGCTTCCGACCAAAACAAAAGGAAAATAACTCTAAATAAACAAGGAGAATATATAAAATTCTCTTAAAAGCAAATAAAAAAATTGCAAATAGAAAAGACGAAAGTGATACGGAAAACAAAACAAATTAAAGAAAAATAAAATCCGAGTCTATGTATTATTAATAAAAACGAAAACAAAAGTAACGCATATCACAGTAAAAATAAAAATACGAAGTACCAAAAAAGAGACATCATACAAAAACAAAGGAAATATAAAATTAAAAAAACGCGAATTAAAAGAAAATCGAAAGTAGAAAGAAAAAAAAAGAAAGCAGTACCAAAAATACGAAAAATGAAAGAAACTCAACATAAAATAAAAGAAAACGAAAACCCGAACCTTTTAATATAAATGGAAACAAAAACAACAACAATGTGTATTAAAGCAAAAAGCAAAATCAAAATAAGAATAAAAGAAAAAGGAACGGTCACCAAAAACGCTGGATAGTTCCCCACAGCGGGCCTTTGCCGGACCATTTCGTTAAAATCTACTTTCCCCAGGCCCGTGCTATTAGCGAAAGAGAGAGCGAGTGTGTGTGTGAGAGAGAGAGAGAGAGAGAGAGAGAGAGAGACCGATAACTGAACAAGCTGCAGCAATCTGGTTGAAGCGACTATAATTCGATCTATAAGTCCGCTCTCTCTCCCTCTCTGCAAAATGTCCTTTCCCAATATATATTTATCTACTCAATCCGAAAGGATTGCAGGACAAAAATAACCGCGCAATGACGAGTCGTTAGCCATCATATTCGGTCTGATTAACGTCACGATGACACCGATTGCCATCATTAATTCCAAATTGACCGTAACGTCGACTTCCGTTCGACTCAACTCCTTACACCACTCTGCACTTAAATCTCGGCTAATTTCATTGTGAAAACGTCGAAATGCAAATCGTCATTTGCGCGTGTCGCGTGGAAATTTCACTTCGACGATTAGCAAAAGACCGGGCGGATCACTGTTTCCGTTAGCTCGGGCGATATGAACTTATCGAGAATAGCATCACGAAATCGATATCCAGATGCACTCGTGGTCCGTAACTGCACAGGTACTGCTCCTTTGTCAGGCGAGCGGACGTCGTTCGACGAGGAACGAAAGCAGGCAGGATTAGAATCGGAAACGCGAATCACTACAGGGATGCAATTATTTTTACGTCAACGGAGATCCTATCCCATTTCGTTCGCGAAGCTTTACAAACTATTGTACTGGGCGAGGATCAGGTATATCTGACGTTTCTCATGCGGTAGCTGGCGAATTGAGACGATGAAATTATAGAACGAACGGAAGAACGGTACTGTCAGTAATGGCGCGCAAAAGTAATGTAATAAGGATATAAACAAATGTAATAAGGGTAATTACTTTTCGCAGAGAGGGAGAGAGGGAGAGAGAGAGGAATAACCAAAAATACTTGTCGTCTCTCATAACTGTCGTGCGTTCTGACAAAGTTTATTCATTTTATTATTATCACGGATAATTACCCGGATTACGTCAATCCCACGAAGTCGATGCTGCGAAAGAGACTCATCAGTAACAAAGAACATCACTTAAGGGGTAAAGCCATAGTAGAATTTTCAAAATATCGATTTTTTTCTCTCGCTAAAACGGTGCTTCATCATCATAATAATAAGTAACTTTTTTCCAATTAGCGTGACAAATAACTTCAACAATTTTTACTCGATTTACTTCAAATTTAAAAGTTATGTTCGTAATTGCATTTCGCAGAGAAGTACGCACGGAATTTCTGATTAATCGAAAACTTTTCATTTTATGAGCAGTTTTATACGAAATTTTTCGTTGAAAATTCGTTCAAATACCTACAACTTTTAAATAAAACTATTCTATAAAATCTATTCTGAAGTAGATTGACGAGAATTTTTGTTTTTTGTTCTAGGTAAAAAATTGTGGATGCTAAATGTCACGCCGCGGAGCGCCTAAAAAAGATAACAAAAGAAAATATTAGTAGTCGGCCATTTTGTACATCGAAAAAAAAATATATATATATATATTTTCTAACTGCTTGATATTCATACTAAATAGATGTGTAATTCATTTTGTGAGTAAATCATTTTTTCAAACGAAAAAGAATTGTAAAATTCGCACGTGATTTTATACCCGTTACTGTGGCCTAACCCCTTAAACTTACGGTAACACTCTGGGTCATTTTGACCCGAACGAATTTGAACTTAAATTCTCACGTTTCCAAAATTGAAAGTTTTCAACAACTTTTAACAACAATTCAATTTTATACTTTCCGAATTTAAATTATGCCACGAACCTCTCAATGCATGTGGGGTCGATGGGACCCCAGACGTTTTTCAGATCGTTGTATTTCGGTGAATGTGCATTTTAAAAAATCTGTAGACATGTTTTTTGTAGTCAATGATCCTTATTTTGTGGCCCAAAATTTATTTGTCAAGAAAAATTAAGTGCCCCTTTGTTCAAAGTGGGAGATGCGTTGAAACGATACAGTCGGTTGAAAAAAATGGGGTCAAAACGACCCAGTGGGCAGTCGAAGGGTTAAAGTGTATCCCTGATTTTATTCAATAGAAACCGCCCAAAGAATTGTTAATGGCAGGTCGACGAAGTACTATCCGGGTCAAATTCACCCAGTGTCAAAAGCGTGGCCATATATGTGCCAACGAAAGGTTAAAGTTCGCCAGTTCGCGGAACCTACCTATATAAACTCCCTCAATTTTGAGCGGACCGACTTGAAATTTTCCAAGAATATTTTCGAAATGTTATATTTTGACAATCCTTTGAAAACCATATTTTCTATCGATAAAAACATCGAGCAACTTCAGCAAATTTTTATTTACATTAACCTAATGTCTCCAAAATAAAAAAAATCCCAAAATAGGGGCAAGATGATCCTTATGTAAGGTTTTTAAAAAAGTGAAACTTTTTACTGAAACCCTAATAAATTGAATATTTCGAATATGCCAATCGTAAGATAGGCAAATATGGCAGTAGTAAACGCTTTCAGATCTTATTTATGTTGAGTATCTTTGAAATTACGAGCATTCTCCCTTAGGGCGATAATCTCATACACCTTTCCCCTAATCAAAATGAAAAAATACCACGTAACAGCCAAAATTAGTAATAAAAAATACCCTAATTCTAAAAAATGACGAACAAATCGATGTGATTAAAAAATCATGAAAAGCAGCAAATTTTTTCCTCCCCCAGGGGTATCTCCTTTAACGAGGGATCGATGCGGCAGCTTTCATACGCGAGATCATCGGAGAAGATGACGAGAATGCTCGCGCCCGCCTCTTTACGTGCACACAGAAGCGTGTGGGCAAAGCGTGTCGGCAGGCTTGCATTGTCGCGATTCGCGACACGATACTCAACGATGCGCATGTTAGCTTCGCAAGCCTCCCCCCCCCCCGTGTCCCCTGCCTAGGAGCAGAGACAATATATCGCCAGTTTGTGCCCGAGCGTTTGATAATATACGCGTGATATAATAAGCGTCCATGTGTGTCGCGTTGAGAACGCTCGACGATCAGCGTCTAAGGCTGAGAGCTTAACCGACCCGCACACATCCTCGCAATTCTATGGACCCGGTATTCGTATGAAATCGCCGCTCGGTGAAACGAACGAGCGGGAAAGCTAATGCCGACGAGAGGAGGGAGCCTCGGTTAGGTGCGATGTTAATTAAATGATATGATCATTAGTCATTATAGCGTCATTGTGTGTCGGCGCGGCAACTTGGCGTCGCATCGTCGTCGTCGTCGACTCCGTACCAGTAGCGTCCGTATGCATGGATGCAAAATCTACAGGGTGTCCCAGAACTGAATGCGTTCCGTGAAATGGGGGGTTGAGGGTGAAATTCTGAGTCGATTGATATAAGCATGTGTGGGTCTCAGATCAACCACTGAATTATTGTGAATTTTTAAAGGCGGGCCAATCAGGTGCGCTCGCCTTATAAAATGAATAGCAATTCAGGGGTTGATCTGAGACCTACACATGCTTATACCAATCGACTCAGAATTCCACCCCCAACCCCCCATTTCAGGGAACGCATTCACTTCGGGGACACCCTGTATACGCGTATATATTTAACGCCTCGATTCCAGTGGATCGACGAAAGGGCCTAATTTGCAGTACTATGGCCCTTGAATTATCGATGCCGGAGGCCCTTGCGTTTTTCGAATCATATACATATATGTATATATACTCATACATATATGTAGGACACAAGGTGTCCAGTCATGAACGGATAATCCTGCAACTGGCGATGGGTCAAATCGTGTTCTACTATATGCTGGAATTTCAGTTTAGTAAAAGTCCCACGGTTTTCGAGATTTTGGGCTTTATGTTATTTTTTGAAAAAAAAAAAAAAAAAAAAAAAAAAAAAAATCACCTGCTTTTGGTGTTTCGCATGCTATTTCTGCAAATGATATGAATTGACTATAAGTGAGCAACTTGATAAAGTAATTGTCACGATATGCTATCAAAGTCAGATGTTCAAATTGGTTTGTATGAAAATTCTGCGTGAAATCTTTTTTTCATAAAGTTTCCTCAATATTTAAGGTTAAAAAGAAAACTTTTCTAGATAAAACCAATAATCAAGAGTATATTTTTGTTATCGGGTAAAGAATTTATCATTTGTAGTAATGGCATGGGAAAAACCAAAAGCAGATGATTTTTATCTCGAAAACCGTGGGACTTTTGCTAAACTGAAATTCCAGCATATAGTAGAACACGATCTCACCTATCGACAGTTGCAGGCTTATCCATTGAAAACAGGAAACCCTACACACACACACACACACACACACACACACACAGATATATATATATATATATATATATATATATATATATATATATATATATATATATATATATATATACGTGTGTGTGTGTGCCATAGACGACACGTAGCTCGTCCACGGTGTGTTCCGGCCGGGATCTCTGCGGTCCGGACGACAGGAAGTCACAGGAGACGTGGCTACAGCGTCGACAAGTATAGGGTGTCCCATCTATCTCGAGACGTCGAAATACATCGAGAACAGCGAGATACATCGAAAAATCCCGGGACACCCATCAAGTAGTTTCAATAGAGGAGTAAAATGGCATGGCATTGTCGGTGAACGTTTTTAAAGTGATTTCAAAAAAAACTTTTTTGTGCAACAAGTCTGTCGAAAAAATAGACAGATTTTCAAAAAAAAATTTTTTCTATGGGAGTATCGGGATGACGGGGTGGAAATTTTACACGTAGTTAATACATAGTCTTGGCAAGTTTGAGTTTTTTTGAGTGAAAATATAGGTAAACAATGAAGTTATTATTGTTTAAGCCAAGTGATCCGCAATGGACAACAAAAAAATGTACTTTTAGTATAGAGATGGAGAAGAGTGTGCAGGTGTTTTTATTTAATTTTAAAAATTGGGGAAGTGGCAAGGTGCGGAAGAAAATTCGATTTTTGAGAAAAGATAAGCATCCTCAATCATTTGTTATTAATAAATAAAAGGGCCATCCTGTGAGTGAGACACTGCAGCGCGATTCCGCTTCTATATTGCTCAACCTCGTTACACTCAAGGTATAGCGTCGTATCGTCGATAAGTCAGATTGCTAATTACGCCGCCTTTGCAAGGCTCGGGACGACTTGAGATACGCCCTTTTCAGCCTCACCCCAGTATATTTAAATATATCTATGAATACAAACACCTGCATGGACTATGCAAAAAAAATGTTGTGAACGCGTTATATGTAACGTTGTCTGCCAGTACACCTGGCCCTTCCTGCCGAAGGGCGAAAACATTTTTGCCCCCCGGGAATCGTTGATTTCGGGGCCGGGACGTTCTTCGAAATGATCTCAGTGCAAAAATGCTTATACTCGTTCAAATATGATTTACGAGTCAGAGAAACTCGATGTTGCGTATGGCCACAATTGCCTACTATGGGGACGGTCCTCGAAGTCCCGAGTCTTTGAAATAAACTTTTCCTATCCGTGTCCCTGGATTCGCGATATCAATAGATGTACATTGATACACGAAGGGGATAGGTGGCGCTGGTACTATTAGGCTGAGTGTATGGATCGTGCTTGGTGGTCCTGTAACCGAGCGTGTATATAATCCGCGCCGGACATGTGAGCACACCACACCCGGGGACCGCAAAATTTCTATAGCCCATATAACACGCCGGTAAGCAACGATCGGATTATACACATTCCCTATACATATATATATATATCTATACAGGGTGGCCAGAAAAATGACGTCCAAAGGAAAATCTATATGCCTCGGATAAGGTTCCGAAAACCCCCAACCTCCGATCGAGCAGAAATTTTGCACAAACCTTCTTTTTAACATTTTAAGACGACCCCTAAAGGTATTTTTGGGGAATCGCAATAGTTTTCGAGATATAGAATTTCAATTTTTTTTAAGGGTAAAGTTTCGAAAAACCCTAACGCCCGATCGAGCTGAAAATTTGCACAAACCTTCCTTTTAATATTTTAAGACAACCTCTAAGGGGATTTTTGGTGACCGCAATAGTTTTCGAGATATTGAATTTTCAAGTTTATTTTTTAACGCGCGCTGACTATAGCTATATCTGCTACGGCTCCGTTCATACCTATACAGGGTGTCCCAGAACTGAATGCGTTTCCTGGAATGGGGGGTCGGGGGTGAGATTCTGAGTCGATTGATATAAGCATGTGTGGGTCTCAGATCAACCCCTGAATTATTATTCATTTTTAAAGGCGGGCGCACCTGATTGGCCCGCCTTTAAAAATTAATAATAATTCAGCGGTTGATCTGAGGCCCACACATGCTTATATCAATCGACTCAGAATTTCACCCCCAACCCCCTAATTCAGGGAACGCATTTACTTCTGGGACACCCTGTATTGGTTATCGCGCTCTCCATTTTGTCCAATCAAAAATACACAACAAAACCCAATAACTATTTCGTGTCGCCAAAAATAGCTTTAGGGGTTGTCTTAAAATATTAAAAGGGAAGTCTGTGCAAAATTTCAGCTCGGTCGGAGGTTGGGGCTTTTCGGAATCTTACCCTACGCCTCGTATCAATCCGAATCAATCCCATGTATCTTCTACGATCTGCTCTAATTTTCGAGAAAAAAGTATTTTTCAATTATTCTTTCGAGATTTGCCTGTGGTATAGGTATATTTTTTTTTCTCTTTTGTGTGCGTACTTTTCTCGCAGACGTTTTTAAAAGCACCTTTAAGTCAATTAAACTAGTAAGCGTATTTTATTTTTATCATCTGAACTTTAGTAGCTGGTACTCTCAAATACATTCTTCGAACTTTTGATCAGAATCTAAGGCACTTACGTTAGTGCTCAGTTGGTCATTTATTCATTACTCAACAGCACACTTAATAACGATAAGACAATTTAAAAAATCGCGACGTAAGTACATGCACAAAAGGGAAAAATAAAAAAAGCATTTGTCTCGAAAACTAAAAAAAGTAGAACATATTGGGTTGTTTGGAAAGTAATTTCGTTTTCTTTTTCGTGAAAAAAAAATACAATTTTCTTATAATATACTGGCTTCCACCCGTGACTCCACCCGCATTGATACACGCAAGGAATAGAATCTTCCAAACAAACTTTCACACCCCATTTCACCCCCTCAAAATTTCACTTTCGAAAAATCCTTTCCTAGGGCACATCTACACCTTCTACGGAATACATCTTTCAATTTTCACATTTCTATCTTCAGCGGTCTAGGCTGTGGGTTGTCTATAGGTCCGTCGGTCACCGAACTGTTTTATGTGTACAGATTAATATTTTATTGAATTATATATCGACCATTTTGATCCAATACATTTTGCTATCTTTCCGGTAGAACATGATTCCACGCTCATAAAACTTCTGATCTAAACTTACAAAAATTGATCCAAGTGATTTTTGACAACCTCGTTCGAAGTAAATCTTTGAGCATTTCACATTTTTTTTTCAAAGACCGTAACCAGTGATAATCCGAGATTGCCAGATCTGGCGAATACAGTGGGTATGGTAGAACATGCCATCGAAGCTGCAACAGCCTCCGACGAGTCGCCAAACTGGTGTGAGGGCTGGCACGATCACGATGAAACACTATACCTTTTCTGTTGATCAATTCCAGCCTTTTCTGTTTAATGGAATCACTCCATTTTTCCAGTCGATGGCAGTGCGCTTGCGAATTAATTGTGGAATTGTCTGGTGGAAGCTCAACAAAATTCCCCTTAAATCAATCAGAGAGCAGCATTTTTTTAAATGAATTTTTGCCAACCAGTTTTGGCACTGGCGTTCTATCAACACACATTCTCCATACGCGTCACACAATTCTTTCTTGCTTCACCAGCATTCTTCCCTTTTCGGTAATAAAAAAAGCAAAACATGCTGAAAATGCTGTATTTGATTTTTCATATTTTACAGGACACAAAAAAAATGACACGATATCAAACACGCTTTTTCACAAACAAGCCTTGAAATGTCAGCTGTCAAAACATACAATGACAGTACGGCTTAGAACGAAGTTGGCTGGTTGAAACTACCACCACTGCCCCTGTTCGGGGAACAAAACCAAGTCACTCTCCGAGCATCCCAATACATAGGAATGCTTGGGGTGGATATTGACACAGGGCATCTGGATTTTTTCTTTGGAAGTCACTTCTCGGACCACCCTGTATCTGGATCTGTGTGTATGAGGGTGCAAACACCCCACTGACACACATAAGTATGCATACCGTCCATGTGTCTCCGCGTTATGACGTACCGCAGCTGCCCCCTAAGCTAAAGGTCAGAAAGACGTAAAGGTCGTAACGCTGACGCGCGAAACGCTCGGTCGTACTAGCCATAGATGGCGATCCAACTTCAAGGTGCCCCTTACGGCGGCATTGCGGTGGATAGAATGCGATGTATATTTGGGCGCGTAGATCCGTGTAATGAAAGACGATAGATGCTGTAAGGGAGACGCGAGAGAGAAAGGACGCTCTGTGCGTCGACGAGAACATATATGAGGCATTCCACGTCACTTCAGCCAGTAAAAAAAAATCCACAAATAATTCTGAAAAATCGAGTCACTTTATTGAAAAATATTCACCGAGTGTCGAAATTTTTTAAAAATTTCTGACGTTTTTGCTCGTTGATTACCATTTTTGACATTTTTCCATTCAAATGGCTGTATCTTTGGCAGGATTTGACGTATTTACATTCGTAAAAAATGAAAATGTGCGTCTTTTTATGGCCTTCCAGAAAAAAATTAATCCAGATTTTATTGAGCAAGTCGAACGTCCGTTTCAGGGCAAAATATGCAAAAATATTTTTTTTCTCAAGGAACGGCACTCGCTATTTTATTTTTTTAAATCTCCCCGAATTGTGAGTACAAAAGACGGATTTTTGGTATTTTTTATATTATGGGGTTCCTAAACACCGTGAAGTAACAGCTATTTTTATTTTTTTTATTTTTGTATTAATATTCGATTGAAGAGTGTGGAGCACTCCAAGGCTCCAATACATGTGACATATATGTCATATGTATTTCGAAAATCTGGTAAACGTACAGCGAGTGCTCCACACTCTTCAATCGAATATTGATAAAAAAAAATTTTTTAATGAAAATAGCTGTTACTTCACGGTGTTTAGGAATTCCATAATATAAAAAATACCAAAAATCCGTTTTTCGTATTCACATTTCAGGGAAATTCTTAAAAATAAAATAACGAGTGTCTTTCCTTGAGAAAAAAAATATTTTTGCATATTTTGCCCTGAAACGGACGTTCGACTTGCTCAATAAAATCTAAATTAATTTTTTTCTGGAAGGCTAGAAAAAGACGCATATTTTCATTTTTTACGAATGTAAATACGTCAAATCCTGCCGAAGATACAGCCATTTGAATGGGAAAATATTGAAAAACGGTAATCAACGAGAAAAAACGTCAGAAATTTAAAAAAAATGTCGACACTCGGTGAATATTTTTCAATAAAGTAACTCGATTTTTCAAAATTACTTGTGGATTTTTTTTACTGGCTGAAGTGACGCGGAATGCCTCATATATAGCTAGCAGATCGAGGAGAATGAGGTTGTGGCAGAGGATGAGGATGCGTGTTATATTTGCTATATGTGGAAGAGATGGTCGAAGGGTCGCGTGTGTGGAATACACGTATGGCGTGGCCCCGGCGGAGACGCCGGAATACCGACTCTAGGGGAGACGCGGAGGACCAAGGAGGAACAGGAATTTAGATGCCGATCCGAAGCATCGGTAGTGCATGATGATCAGACGTTCTCTCCATCACTGTAGGTCGAGCTTGCTCTTGCTCCCTGGGAATGGAACTCTGCATGTGTCGTTCCCACTCTCCTTCTTCCTGTCTGGCTGGATCAGGCTCTGGATCCCTGTTCCGTTCTTCCGCTCTTGTTCCTTCTCTCCCTCACCCTCTGTCTCTCCTGCTCTTTCCCGTTCTTTCTAGATATCTACTGATCACCCTTTCTCTCTCTTTCGCCTAAGATCTGTACTCTTCCTCTCTTTCCACGAATCCCTCCTCTTCTCTCTTTCTCTGACTATTTTGTAGTTGGTCGCTGGACCCCCTTCATTTTCTGTTCTCTGATTGGATGTCTGCTCCACGAAATATCAAGGAAATATCCAGGAAAGAAACGAGATTCTTGCGATCTTGATTTTTCCTTCGGATTTCGTGACTTCGATGCGTTTGCCCAAGTGTACATGTCGTTGCCCATGGATAAAAAAAAACAAAAAGGACTCAGTGGGGGTCTGTCGAGCCATGCATCCTCGTAAATGCGCCCGAATACGAAAGGGTCCTCGAGTGCAGATAATAAAAAATGAGGCATACTATATGTATTTGTGAATGCTTTACCCTGAGGTGGATTTTATCACTTCATTAAGGCGAGTTACGAGGCGTCAAAAAGAGCGGGAGGGAGGGAGGGAGAGAGAGAGAGAGAGAGAGAGAGAGAGAGAGAATAAAAGAGGCCGAGAGGAGAGAATGCAGAGAGAACTCCCACAGATCTAAACTCTCCAGCCTCCAAACCGACCAGGAGTATGCAAATCTATAGACGTGGATATATATATATATATATATATATATATATATATATATATATCCATATATATGCATTTGTGTATGTAGATATATGTACATACTCGCGAATACATTCTTGGACGCTTGACTTCATTAATTGCAAATTCTCCCCCCAAATGCGCGGCACCCATTGCATGAATGAGCGAGAGGGAAGATATTGGATGATGCTCCGCGCAGCTCTTATCAGGCGTGCTTATCAATGTGATCCTTCTTCTTTTTTATTGGTTGCTCAAATGATTTCCAATCAGCATTTCATATATATATATATATTAGGGTGATTCGTTTCAGGGTAACTTTTTTTTCTGACCCATCGTGCCCGAAAACCTTTAGTTGGTACCCAAAAACGAAGTTTCGTAAAAGGGGGGTGATGTCAAAAAATATTTAGAGGTCGCGAATCAAAATTGAAGGTTTGCCATTTGATTAACATTGAAAAAAATGTTTTTCTCATTATTAGTGTTACCATTCCGCGAATTTTGATATCGCGATATTTTCCAGGTGGGTTCTCATAGGAAATATGATACTTTACAATAAAGTTCATTGAGCCATGTCCGTAAATTCAACCGTTTCAGCGGTATCATTATTTCAAGTGAATATTGTATGAAAATATCTATTCAAACGGCTGTAACGCCTAAGCTATTAGGTATATCGAAAAAAATTCAAATGAGAACTATGTAGAGAAAGTAATTTGCTACAAAAAAGTCTTATAAGCCGAGCCCGTAAATTCAACTCTTTCTCAGCTATAGGTGGATGAAGTAAAATAAATAGATTTGTTTTAGTTAAAAAAAAATCTATTTATTTTACTTTATCCACCTATAGCTGAGAAAGAGTTGAATTTTTGGGCTCGGCTTATAAGACTTTTTTGTAGAAAATTACTTTCTCTACAAAGTTCTCATCTGAATTTTTTTCGATATATCTAATAGCTTAGGCGTTACAGCCGTTTGAATAGATATTTTGCACAGTATTCACTTGAAATAATGATGCCACTGAAACGGTTGAATTTACGGCCATGGCTCAATGAACTTTATCGTGGAGTATCATATTTCCTATGAGAACCCACTTGGAAAATATCGCGATATCAAAATTCGCGGAATGGTAACACTAATAGTGAGAAAACCATTTTTTTCAATGTTAATCAAATGGGAAACCTTCAATTTTGATTCGCGACCTCTAAATATTTTTTGACAACACCCCCCTTTCACGAAACTTCGTTTTTGGGTACCAACTGAAGGTTTTCGGGCACGATGGGTCAAAAAAAAAGTTGCCCTGAAACGAATCACCCTAATATATATATATATATATGTATATATATATATATATATATATATATATATATAGGGTGTTCTGTTATGAATGGGTAATCCTGCAACTGTCGATAGGTCAGATGATGTCCTACTATTTACTGGAATTGCAGTTTAGTAAAAGTGCTACGGTTTTCGAGATTTTGGG
>OX101788.1:6277353-6287353 GCA_944452715.1 Ophion slaviceki | reverse complement strand
ACGATGTCCTATCCCCGAATTTCGTGTGAGAAAACGGTGTTTTTTCTTTCTCTTTCGGACCCGGCAAAATTGTCGTTCGTCTCGTTGCGTACATCCATTCATCGTATACATATACAAATATACATATGCCTATAACGAGGATTCGCGGCCGCTGATTTTGTTCGCGTGAGGCTGCTCAGTGCCTGAAAGAGAATCGGAGTGAGTATATTACGCGCGGAAGTGGAGATCGCATGCGAAGCGCGCACACACACACGAGGCCTGCAGTACCCGGATAATCCTCTTCGAGTACATATATTTCGTTGGTATCTGAGCCGAACGGACGACCCTGCTGCGACTCGTCTCTATATACATTTTTATACCGAGGGGCGGGAGGAGGGGGGGGGGGGGGGGGAGGGGGTGCTGGAAAGGGTTGTACACGAGTTGAATGGCTCTCAGACACTGGTGCAGACTGTAATTTAATACACGCACTGCGAAATGGAGACAGTAATGACTCGTAGGGTTTCAGGCTTACAATTAAATGCGACTATCCGAGTTAGTAAAATTCCTAATTCGTGTCGTCTATTTTCTCTCTCTCTCTCTCTCTCTGTCGCTCTCTCTCTCTCTCTCTCTCTCTCTCTCTCTCTCTTTCTCTCTCTCTCTCTCTCTCTCTCTCTCTCTCTCTCTCTCCCCTCTCTCTCTTTTTGTCTCTCTCGACTGATGAGCATTCTCGGGAGCTTTTCGTGTGCAGCTTCCGTTCTCCTTTCTACCCTGTACAAGGGGAAAATTCTCAATGCTGTGCGCATCCCCGCGAGAGTCCGTTTTCGCGGTCTATATGTTTCGCAGTCGCGACATTCCACCGCGGTAAGCACGTACATTTTTCGTGTGATCTTTCAGGGCTTCGCGGCTTTCCTACATATATGAAATCTTTCTCCGAGGCGAGCCCCTCCGCCCCCGCACCGGAGGCTCCGTAGGAAGGTGCAACTGGACATGTTCCAAATTAAATTGAGGACCAAAAAAAAGAGAAGGCCCACCGGAGAAGGCATAACCGGAACAAATTGAAAGCCCCCCGTCATACATAGCTTTTCTCATCCCCATACTTCGCATCCTTTTAGCCCTCAGCCGCGCGTCTCGTAGCTTACCGGAGTTAAGGGGCTATATCTACTTAGAGGCACGAACAAAAATGGCCAAATTGCGGAAAAAAAATTCTGGGGAACGATTCGTGAAAAAGAACGCATTTTTTCAAACACAAAGGTACCTATAGTGAGAGGTATTTGGAAAAATCACCAAAAAGCACAGAAAAACTACAAACACATGGCCGCCGGCGAATGGTGAATTTTTTTTCGTCACGTTTGGCGGTGGACACTCTCCAGCTTGAACGGTCCAACTGAAATCTAAAAACCGAACGGGTTATTTAAGTTAACAATAAATACGAGTCGTTGACGATCGTGGAATTTGAAATTACTTTTTTTTTCCAAATTGGTGTCGCACTGAAACTCGAGCATACAGAATCTATGAAAAAGATGTTATTTTTACGTTACTATTAAAAAATGAAGATCGATTTTGAAGAAGTGAGATCGTCAATGACTTTTAAAAGTTTCTCGTCGCATCTCCTGTAAATTTGGTAACAATCCGTCAAGTAGTTCTCGAGATATCATGTCCACCGACTTTGAAAAGTGTTTGGAGATTGACGCGTTGAAAGTTTGTAGTGCTGCTACTGCTCGACCGGCCGACTGTCAGAAGCTGTAGCTCATTCACTTTTAGAGATATGGCAATTACATTATCAAGGAGTACTGCTAAAAGGTGATACTATAGATTAAAAATATTTTTTTTCTTACCCACCTGGGTAGATGTAGCCCTTTAAGGTATGCCTTTTGCGGAGGGCCGTATTTTGTGAGAGCATTAGCAGGGCCCTTCTGAATCATCGCTAAATTAGAGTGGCGGTTAATGAAAAACATGTTACAATCAATTGTATCCAACGATAAACTGGAATAAAAAAAATCGCGCAAGTTTATTAGCTTTAGACGTTTCTACATTTTTTCTGAAAAGTCGCGATTACGAAAATTCTTCTGCTAGTCAAATTTTTCCAAGTTTTGTCATTAATATTGAATAATAAAATTGAATATTTGGTTACCCTGGTTTTTATTGTCGCTACGCGTAGAGCAGTTCATATCAGGCATCTAGCGTTATTTAAATAGTATATACATTATCAGATAGAATGTGGCCAACGTATAATCTCCATAAAGTGCCGTATAAATTATACGATTTTTAGAGGCACATTTGCTAGTTTACAAAATAGTAAAATATTAATTAAATACATTTATTTTATATAGTAATTAAAAGGATCAATTTCCAAAATGGTAATTTGAAATAGTAATTCAAAAGATTGTAATTTCGGCTAACATAGAGATTCACAGATACAAAATAGAACACGTAAAATGGTATATCTGTGTCATATACACTCAAATACAATAAGTTCAGAGGTACATTAATTTATAGATTAATTTACATTGACACGTATGGCTTTGTAAAAAATAGTAATTTGAAAAATATTTCAACGAAATATTAACTTGAAAAATAAATTCAATTAGTAATTTAATAAAGTAATTTAAACAAGAGTAATTCAAAATAGTAATTTTAAACAGTAATTACGAAGAAATAGTCAAATAGTCATTTCAGCTTATATATAGATTCACAGATGCAAAATAGAAAACGTAAGATATTGAATCTGTATCATATACACTCAAATACAGTAAAATATTAGATACATCGATTTATAGATTTATTTTTCTTGACACGAATGGCTCTTTCAAAAATAGTTATTTAATTAATAGCAAAATAGGAAGTGAAAAAATAGTAAAATAGTAATTTGACAAATAGTAAACTAATAATGAAGAAAAATTCATTTAATTAGAAATTTAATATAGTATTTCAAAAAATAAAATCGTACTTCGAAAAATAGTAAAATAGTAATTTCAGCTTATGTAAAAATTCACAGATACAGAATAGAATACGTAAGGTAGCGTGTCATATACACTAAAATACAATCAGATATGAAAGTGTGATTCATAGAATTATTTTTATTGACAGGCGTGGTTTAAAAAAAAGAATGTATCAATATTTCGATTTACCAATGAGACTGAATGTCTCCATGCTGGTCGTGTCTTTGCAGTGGTCTGCGCACCCTCTGTTTTGTGGCCAAGCCCTACACTTTCACCCGAGGAAAAGGGAAAGAGAAAGAGGGACTGAGAGGGATGATAAACCATATATACGTGTACATATATTCGCTCCTCTTATTACAGTCGCAACTGGACACACGCGTAACATTTAATTAATGTCTGGGCATTAGCATATAAACTCGTACGTAGGGCTCACGATGATGTAACCTCCCCCGCGGTTCCTTTATACTCGCCAGTGTCACAGGGCGCTGTGTGCTCGCTGGCATAGTCGCTACCCTCCTCCCGCTCGCTCCCTAACCGCACACACACACGCATACACGAGTGTACGTGGACGTAGACACACAAGTAATCGGACCATGCATAATACAGAGAAGTCAGGAGGAAACGAGTCGTGTGGAAGGGACAACGTGGCCAAGGGGTCCTCCAAAATCGAGTTCATACCTTTGCGTACATATACAGGGTGCCCTGTAATTAATGGATAATCCTGCAACTGTCGATAGGGCAGATCATGTCCTACTATGTGCTGAATTTCAGTTTAGTAAAAGTTCCACGCTTTTCGAGGTGTGGGGCTTTGTGTTATTTTTTTTAATCATCTGCTTTTGCCAATTCTACAAATGTTCATCTGCTTTTACCAATTCTATGCTTACCAGTTCTATGATTTCCAATCATCTGCTTTTACCAATTCTACGGAATGTTCCTGCTCTGATGACATTTACACGGATGATTTTCAATAGGTTTTTCAGCACTACAAACCCAAACAAACCCAAACATGTACAGGTTATGAGATTTGGTAGACAAATTTCCTGCCCATTTTTTCAGAAAGTTAATCGCCAGCATTTCAGTATTCGTACTATGATTGATTTTTTTATGCTTGGATATTACATTCCTTCGATATTCATTATTTCGAATTTTTTGGTGACGATTTATGGGCGCACACTTCTGTGACGGGCCGAAAAGGGAGCGTTTTTCCTATTTTCTTTGTCTACTAGATTATTTGATTGCGGTTTGAAAAAAACGGTATGTTATCAATCATACGTTGAACTTATTTTGTGTTAGTTTTTGTTTCAAAAGCTTGAAAATCAACAACGTTATTGAGGTATAACAGATGTTGTGTATAAAAAATGTAGTCTAACGGCCGGATCTATAACTTGACAGTGATTGGTCTGAAAAATGAAAATAAAAAAGTTCCATAATGAAAATTAAAAAATTAAATATAACAAAAATAGTAAATGAAAAATAAAAATATTAGTATTATAACGAGAACTACATTTATATAGATAAATATAGTTCTCGATGCAATTAACCACCCCACAAAAAAATACACAAAATGGTGGGTGTCTAAAAAAATAATAATTTTGGCGAAATTTCTCTCACTAAATCGTCTGTAACTTGGTCAATTTTCAATATTTCATCTCGAGACTATTATCAAATATTTTTGAATATATATACTTTGAGAAAAAGAAAAAAAAATTTTTACTCGTAACAGTAGTGTTCAGCCTCACATCAGGATGTCGTAAAAATTTGATCCGCCGATTTTTTTTCAGATGAATTCGAATTGATTGTTTGCGTACGGTAAGCCCAAACAAACACTAACGTGTCCGTGTCAGAAATTTTGGGGACATTTTTTATTCCAAGCATTATGGAAAAAAAAATACGCAAGCGCACTTTGGGTTGGTCCTTTTTCGCATTTTTTCGCAAATTGTCACAGTTCAGAGATCACGATTTTTCAGTCTTGCTTCGTGGAATTGTGTCAGGGAAATGGTGCAAATTTGATCTGCGTTCGGTCGACTTTTTCACAATTTTTTGACGTATGTATGGAACGCCAGGACTCGTAAAAAAAACGGGACCTCGAGAACATTTGGGAATAGAAGGTAAAGAGATAGATAGAGAGATAGATAGAGATAGAGAGAGAGAGAGAGAGAGAGAGAGAGAGAGAGAGAGAGAGAGAGAGAGAGAGAGAGAGAGAGAGAGAATGAGCATTACGAAGCCCTTGCGAGTTCGCTCGTTTCGTTCTGTACCCGCAGAGAGACCACCGTTCCAGTAATAGTTACACTGTCTAAGGTTTCGATAACTCAATGAACCTTGCCACGTGCTCGAGGATCCGAGAGTCCGTGACCACCCGCACTAATTCGACCTTCCGACACTTTTTGTCTCAATTTTTCATTCGTTTCCCGCCCACGATTTCGCGGATTTCGAGAAATCTTACAATATCGTGAGGACGTCGTCGCTTCGTGAAAAAAAATTATCGGCAATCTCATTTGCGGTAATGTAATCTTTGTTTTATTAATTTTTTCAATAACATTCATTAGTAATATTGAAGATCGAAACCAAACCAACTAGCAATTTTTTTTTCTAATATAACAACAATAAAAACTGAATAATAAATGTGTCGATACATACTAAAGATTTATTCTGCACTATTCAACAACGAATCTGTCAACACTCAATTATTTTTCAAGTCTGAGCGCCTCGAATTTCGCAACCGTACAATGTGACAGTGCCCTCGTTGGCATTTTTCTAATAAGATATTAAACTCATTAAAAAAGAGAGATTCAAAGTAATTTTTAAAAACTTGAAAATAAGGAGTCGCTCTTTTATTTTGGTCTTGGTCATAGCATTGAGAGATACAGAGATAGGGAGGGAGGGAGGGAGAGAGAGAGAGAGAGAGAGAGAGAGAGAGAGAGAGAGAGAGAGAGAGGTGAAAGAGAGCAAAGAAACGCAATCGCGTATCGAATGTAAGGCGTATCATTAGTAGGGCGATTAAATTAAAATATTTGATTGCCGAAAGGGTCTCTCACCTCTGGTTCCTTCGTTCCGCACGCTCTCTGTGTGCCTTTCGCGTACTTGTACTGTACATACAACGATATATATATATATATATATATATATATATATATATATATATATATATATATATATATACAGAATACAAATGTATTGCTCGCGGCCCAGACCTCTCTCGTTCATCGTTGGCGCTTCCAAATTTGAAATGCTAAACAGCAAATACGCCTAATGAACACGTATGCTCGCCATGTCCGTCTCTATGTTTGTACCAGCAACGTCGACATT
Organism: Ophion slaviceki; assembly: GCA_944452715.1. Classification (NCBI taxonomy): domain Eukaryota; kingdom Metazoa; phylum Arthropoda; class Insecta; order Hymenoptera; family Ichneumonidae; genus Ophion; species Ophion slaviceki. The sequence goes on along the minus strand of OX101788.1, from coordinate 6,281,129 downwards.
AACTGACGCGACGATATTTGCGTTTGTAAGTCTCCCTCTCTCTCTCCCTCTCTCTCTCTCTCTCTCTCTCTCTCTCTCACACACACACACACACACACACACACACACACACACACACACACACACACACACACACACACACACACACACACACACACACACACAGCCACACACACAATCTTTCTCTCTCTGTTCCTCGTACCGCATCATGCGGATAATAGATTCATCCTTCACGCTTCTTAATTAAGAGGTTCAGTTTTATTGGCCTCTCTCGTCGCTCGACGCGACGAGCAACGTCGAATCTACGTCGGCTCTGGATACCGTGTATTTATATATATATATATATATATATATATATATATATATATATATATATATATATATATATATATGGTGACAATCATAAGGAGACCATGTATTTTTTAAGAGTCTTGCCCGGAGGTTTAGCGACAAAGAAAAATACAATTTTCAATGGTTTTACAAGACTTCTTTGACAACAAATATAGCATACTTTTGTGATGCGTAGCGTTTGCCAGAAAAAAATAAGGATTCTGGAATAGAATCAACATTTCATTTTGAGCACAGCGGAAGGACGACGATTAAATTCCGAATACGAAACTCTCCTGATCAACTTTTCTGTGTAAGCCGGCATCGAAAAAAAAGAAATGATCAATGATGAATGTTAAAGTGAACAAATGGAATTAAATTGCATTTGGAAAAAACTTTTGTAGGAGTGTTTTATAGGCGAAATTTAATTATCATCATTCTGCTGAAGTGCAAATGGAATCTTTATTATTTTCTAGAATGCTCAAGTTTTTGTGGCAAATACTACTCGACATAAATGTGCACTATGTTTTTTTCGAAGAGCACTTGAAAACCATTGAGGACCATGTTTTTCCCCGTCGCCAAAGCTCCACGCCAGACTAGTGATGTGTGTGTGTGTGTGTGTGTGTGTGTGTGTGTGTGTGTGTGTGTGTGTGTGTGTGTGTGTGTGTGTGTGTGTGTGTGTAACTGTGCGAATTAGGGTACAGCAGAACAGCCTCTTGAGAGATGCTCTTAGAATTCTTCGCCCTGTTATACCAATCGTGCTGTGAATATTTAAAAAAAATCAAAATCCTTGTAAAAAAACAAAAACAGATTTTTTTGCAACCCAATTCACATTTAGGTTCGATCCAATGTCTGGCGTGATTTTCGCATAAAGACAAATGGAATTTAGTCTACAGGAGAACATATCGATCAGATAATTCCAACTAATCCACTCCAACTGATCGAGAGCAAATACATTTTATTGGCCTGATTTGTAAAGAGAAGTTCCAAGATCTAATATACTCCTATTTCTAAATACACGAAGTCGCATAATTTATTTTTAAAGTTATACACCGATAGAGTGGCTTAGATTATTATTAAAGTGAACTTTTTATTGATATCGCTCATTTTCGATCGTTGCAGTCGAATTTAATCGAAATCAAATGTTGCTCCACCAATTCTTGAATGTGTACGAATTTTCCAATTCCCCAGCAACGTCTGTTTGTATTTTTGATTGCAAAATAACAATGACCCACACACATTGTGCTCATAAACATTATCCAATGGTAAAGTGGGTAATTTTTTTTATAGGTATGTATTTACATGTATTATTTATGGCGTGGGAAAAATGCTGTATAATCTCGGATTCATGCAAATGATCACAGTGTCCAATATGAGCTCACAAATCGCACGCACACACACACACACACACACACACACACACACACACTTATATGCGCATATCATCGTAAGGTGGAGCCTGTCGTCGCACAACGTAACAAATCCCCCCCTGCAGCTTTTCTCCGTCGTTTCGGCCATATCGCGCTTCGCGATCCTGCAAGATTGTTTTGCATTTTATCCGCACGAGCTATCACGATTCCAGTTGGTATATATATATATATATATATATATATATATGTTTTGTGGAAGACCTCAAGATTTTTACAGAAAGCATCAATATTTATGTTGCATAATGCATTTGTAATTGCCGCGTGTACACTATATTTGTTCCGATTTTGTAATGCCATGAAAATGTATGAACTGATAGCTATTATTGGGAGAGAACCATCTCTCTCTCTCTCTCTCTCTCTCTCTCTCTCTCTCTCTCTCTCTCTCTCTCTCTCGCCCTCCTTCCTTTTCTACCTCACTTCGGTCTCGGTACGAGAGAAAAGCCACAGAGAGAGCGAACAAAGCGATGCAGCAGGCAAAAAAGTTACGTTGTTCAATCTGCAGGACATCCAACTTACTTTTTTTCTAGCCGCTAACAACCGAACAACGATATAATAGAGAAAAAAGAACAGAATATAAATGAAAACTTGCAGATTCTTCGATTGCTTCCGAAGATTCTTGAGCATATTTAGCAATTTCGCAGATTCGCAATTTTGACTCACTCGAAGGAAGTTTGGGATTCTTTGAAAATAGTCGAGGAACAATCAACGCCTGGAAATTCGAATTATTTCGGCTATTTTTTTAGATAGAATTGACTTTTTTAATGTCACTTTTAGGAAAGAATAGTGAGGTTTAGGAAATCTTTATCGTTTAGGAAAATCAGTTTATCTTTTAGGAAAAGTAGTGATGTTAGTAAAACTAATATCACTACCCCTTCGACTTAAATTTAAAAACTAACATCAGTATCCCTTCGACTTCATCGTCGACGGGGTAGATATGCCAGGGAAAATTCTCCTAAAAATCAGGGTCCGAAAAATTCTTTGAAGTTGCGTCCATCTTCACGTTGCTCTGAAGGTTTGGCCGTTTTTTCGCTCCTTCGAAGCCGATTGCCCCAAATAAACATGAAGACGTCCATCTTCCCCAACGAACATGAAGACATCCAGCAGGTATCTTTGAATGAGTCAATTATCGACATTTCTAAGAATCTTGACATTGCTCAGCGCTATGCAGGTTTTTGAGTACTTTGTGATCGAAAACCCTCCACCTCGATGCCTCCCTTCGTGACGGACTAAGATGATGAAAAGAAGTAGCAAGAAATGTCGACCATCTCGGTATATTTTGCCCTCGGATATGAAGGAGCACTCGACGTCCAGCATTCATGCACCATCCGGTCTGTTGGTCCGAGGGCGTGAGACATACGAAAAACCCGAGGCGACGTGATACATCTCAATCTTGTTGCATCGCACGGATGGCTAGTTGTGGGCGGACGGTACGAGACCGAGAGACGGAGAGATTGAATAGATCCAACGAGTGGTACAGCCAAAAAGAGGGGGTGGGGAGAGAATTCGCTCGACCGTTTGGCTGAATTTATCGACAACCTGTACAAGGCCGTCTATGAAGGATAAGACGATGTTCGTTCGGGGTGTACGCGTCGATCGATGGAAATGGCCGATGTTCTTCCATACGGCGCATTCGGGCAATATAATCCATATTATCGCACTTTACAATCCACCCTTCACCCAATCCAACCTGCCCAATACGAAACTGGACCTAGACGAGCTCCCGTTGGATGAAAGCTCAGAATGATTGGAGGAGTGCTCTTTTGCCGATCGCACGTCTGCAGAGCCACGGACAACTCGGAGCATCCATGCCAGACCAGCTGAAGGATGCAACCCCTGTGATCCAATACGCAAAGTAGCCCCGATCACGCCCTTTCGCTTGCCAATGATTGGCACCTGCGACTGACAACGAGAAGTAACATCAAGGCTTCGCGGCTCTTGATGGACCAGCTTTTCTTCAACCTACCAGACATCTCGACATCACTGATGCTTGCTCTAGGATTTCTGCAAGGGTCAGTCCAC
>OX101788.1:6030983-6277153 GCA_944452715.1 Ophion slaviceki | reverse complement strand
TTTTTCGACTCCACCTTGCCTATCCGCGTGTTCGTTTTCGCCACTCCGTCTTCCTCGTCTCGTTCCTCGCTGCAATCGTTCATCTGGACACTTAAACTATACTTTTGAAGACGCACGCGGTCCCAGGATTCCTTGGGCTGGATGGAGAACGAGAAAATAACCCGGCAAACGTGGAAAGAACGCCGAGGCAAAAAAGAAGCAGCAAAATCGCCGACGGGAAAATAAATTACGTCGAATTCGCGCGATTTACGATTCGCAATCGTAAACCAAGAGCGCAAAGATGCTAGAGAATGCGATGATCTTTTTTTCGTTTGATTTGTTGCTGGTGTGCCATGTCTGTTTTGTGATGGATATGGTTCTGGATGTCTGCCAATCCGAGCACAGGTCCAGTATTGCTGTCTTTGTCAAAATGAGACTCATTGTGCTCCAATTGTCATCTAGAGAAATTCAGTAATTGATAATGTTGTATCAATATGTAGAAGTGACAGCAGTGGCCATTGCAGTTGAAACTTGAAGGATATATATATGTTGTGGATTTTGTGATGATGAACTGGTCATGTGGATCGAAGAGCAAGTCTTGAGACGTCTGTTTTGTTTACCCAATTGATCATGACTGTGCAAGCACATGGCGATTTGATCGAACTTCCAATCATCATGGAGAGAAATTTAGTCTGATAATGTTGTATCGATATGTAGAAGTGACAGCAGTGGCCATTACAGTTGGAACTTGAATGACATCCACATATTGTGGATTTGGTGATGATGAACTGGTTATGCGGATCGAAGAGCAAGTCTTGAGACGTCTGTTCTAGCTACTAAATCGATCACGATTCTGTAAGCACATGACCATTCAATCGAACTTCCAATCACCAGGGAGAGGAATTCAATCATCGATAATGTTGTATCGATATGTAGAAGTAACAGCAGTGAGCCATTCTAGTTGAAACTTGAATGAAGTCGACATATTGTGGATTTGGTCTTCATGAGCTGGTCATGCGGATCGAAGAGCAAGTCTTAAGACGTCTGTTTTGGCTACTCAATTGATCATGATTGTGTAAGCACATGACGATTTGATTAAACTTCCAATTATCATGGAGAGGAATTAAGTTATTGACAATGTCGTCTCAATATGTAGGAGTAGCGGCATTGGCCATTGGAGTTGGAACGTGAATGATGTCCATATGCTGTAGATATGGAGAGGAATTAAGTTATTGAGAATGTTGTGTCAATATGGAGAAGTAGCGGCAGTGGCCATTGGAGTTGGAACTTGAATGATGCCCATATGCTGTGGATTTGTGATGATAAACTGATCGTGCGGATCGAACAGTAAGTCTTAAGACGTCTGTTTTGGCTACTCAATTGGTCGTGATTGTGTAACCACATGACGATTTCATTAACCTTCCAATCATCATGGAGAGGAATTGAGTAATTGAGGATGTATCAATATGTAAAACTGACAGCTGTGGCCATTTCGGTTGGAACTTAGTTGATGTCCGTATATCGTGGATTTCCCGATGATGAACTAGTCATGCGCTTCGAAAAAAAAATTATCAAGACGTCTTATTCACCCACTCAACTGATCATGACTGTATAAACATATAACAGTTTAATTGAACTCCCAATACAAATAATGTGTATCCTCTTATTTCTCTCCTAACCCTGGATAACGACTGTACAAATATTAGAACTGATGATAAGCAGAAGTGACATTGAAGACAAGCTTATTGAAACCTTTTCTTGCTTCTTGCGCATGATTCTGAATGCGATAACATAAACATTTCATCCGAATAGACCGTTTCTCGACTACGATCTATTTCCAACGCCATAGACCATCAAGCAAGATCAGATGATACCTAGTTCGTTGGAATGCAAAAGAAAGTCGTCAACTCCACTCACCATTGGAGGGCCAGAAATTTCAGTGAATTTTGAGTGAACAACCGGATATGGAGCTGGGCGTACGAGTGATACGAGCGTGTGGGGTGGTCGTCATCGAACCGCGGAAAGCCGTAATCCTCTAAACACATTACAGCCCAGGTGATGACACCCGCGCGCACGCACACGCATACGTAGAGACGCAGTCGAAACGAGTAGATCACGGTAAAACTAGTCATCGTGTCGTTCGCGCAAGCACGTACTAAAATTGCGTTGAAACAGGAGCGGAAGCGGTGACAGCTACGAGGGCTGCGTTCGTTGCTGAAGAACAAAGATGTTTCACGGGGGACAGGTCGAGTTTTTGGCGGGTTTCGGGAATAGTCGCATCGTGGTTCGTTACGGCGAAGAGAATGACGTAGGAAGCGGGAATTGTCGTTCGCGTCCTGGATATTGGAGGATACAGTTTATGCTTGGTATGGTCCGTGATACCACAGGGAAATGCGATTCGGGTATGTGCAGAATTCTCGTTGGCGTCATTGCCATTGGAACTTTCACGTCATTGTTATACACCAACGGAATCAAGCTGACCTGGAACGACCAGCTGATGCTTGGAGTCGAATGTGGAAAAGTGTAGCCTGGACTAGAACCATCGTGAGTTTTGTTCCAGATCATCAACCAGGCCCAGGATTTCCATAGATCCTGATGCGTCCAACTGCTGACCACTGTGACGAGTCTGCGAATTGCGTTAAGGGCGTAGAAGGCATCACGGGCTTTTTCATTCGTTGCTCCGCAGGCCAGGAAGGTGCAGCGTGTGCGAGCCGACGGCACACACGAGAAGGCGATTTTTTTTTCTGATTACAGGCAATTAATTTTACGAGGCCGCAGTAAAGCAGGGCGGACAGGTGCTCCTTTGCGGAGAGAGCGGGCGCAAGAGGAAGAGAGAGAAAGAGAGAGCGAGAGGGAGAGATATAGCCGAGAAACATTCGGTGGCGAGCCTCTACCCTCGATGAGGATATGCCGCTGCAGGAACCAACGATGAAGAGCGGAGAAAGAGAACGGTAGAGAGACGGAAAGAGAATGCAAGAGGGGGAGGTGTACAGCGAACTGCGAAACTCTGTACAAGGCGCCAAGGGATGAAACTAGCAGTACTGGTATTTGTAGCGTTTGTGGTGTTGGCTGCGCTGGTGGTAGTGGTGCTGATGGTGGTGGTGCCGATAAAGTTAAAGCCACTGGCGAACGATGTAGGGGCCGCGTAATGACAACGCAGCGCGTCGTAAACGCGTTTATGTCCAGAGTTGCATTATAGTAATATCTGCCAGCACCCTGTGCGCGCTGGTTGTTCAGTGCCTCTTCGGTTGCACGTTACCGCGAGTCCCTTCCCTCGGTTGTGATGGTGTTGCCGGAGCGATCGTCCGAGCACCCCGGTTGGGCAGAGTTCGTTTCACGACCAGAGCCCAACCGAGAGTTTTGCTTTCCTACGGCGTTCACTCGGACTTTTGGTAATTCGAATGACCTTTGGTTATTGCGATACTCCCCATACCTAACTTTCATACAGTGGCAACGGGCGTATACACTCGGGCCCTTTTCCCATTTGATTACAATTACCCATGTACAAATGTGATCGAAGTGTGATCTAGATATCTCCAAGGTCTATCAGATCTCGTTAGATTTCTATTCCTCTGGATCTGACTGCTGTGTCCATTGTTGGTGTCTTTAGTAGTCTTACTCCACAATGCGGCTGACCATATTCAAATTGACATCAGGAAAAATTCAGTCTTTCAATGTATTGCATTTACATGCGGACATAGGTGTAGGCGTTGATGGTGTCAACTTCTATACGATTGTAGACAACATGCGTTCATACGCACGTTGCCTATTACGTTATGTGTTTGTTAAATCATGCGGAACTTCCGATCCGTATCATCTAGCTAAACGGTCTAGCAGTCTAATCACAAGCTATGATTACAATGATAGAACAACGATTGCCCTTGATCACTCATAACCATTCCAGCTAGGATGCCGTCTTCAATGATGGAACCGGCCCCAACAGGCCCCCATCAGTTAATGCGGATCGAGTGGTAAGGATGGACCGCGTTTTGTCGAATGGGCGATGACGTCCGTGTCACCAGCGTAACCAATCGATACTCGAAGATTAAGAGGACATCGTTCGCGATGTACCGCACGCGTATTATGCGAAATGACGCAGCGCCCGTGTGTGGAAAGGATCAAATCGTGGTATCACCGTGAAGCAGTGACGGAGGAGTAGCCGTGCAAGGGAGTAAGCGAGAAAGCACGAGGAAAGTGGGACGAAAGTACGTATATAACTCGAAGGGCAAGCAAGGGACAGAGGGGGTAGTACTTGCACGACGAGATGGCAGAGTTGTAAAGTCCTGCGCGTGACATCGGGTTATGTTATGCCCTGCTACAGCGGCGGACGTTTGTGTGCTTCGGCTATGTGCTTACGGCATGGATCTATTCCGAGTTATACCAACGCACCATCACGCCCTCCCGAACTAAAACCCTCCACCGGTCGACCGTACTCGGTTGGTTTCTCTGTATACCTAAATACCACTATGCACGTTTTGGTGGCATGCGGTATTGCTCATACACTGCGTTTATGGGACATAACCGGCTGGTCGCCAGCACAGATTATTTTGGCTTGATCAATTTGATAACTCTCCGCGCGAAGAGTTATAGTCCAGAGGGGTGACTTTGCTGATTATGCGAGAGCGGAATCCATCTTGAGCAATGGACGATATCGTAGAGGTCCAAAAATTCCCCTCCCCAATGTTTCTGCATCGTTGCAGCTTGGGTGATCACCGCAGAATCAAACGGAGTGGCAATCTCGGCGATTACTCATTCCAGGTCAGTCGAAAAGTTTTGAAATACTTTCAGAAATTTCATTACCTTACAAAGCAATTCTTTCTGCTTGATGAACTATCCACCAAGGAACATTCAGATCAATTGGTAACTTCATTGGACCCAATAGCCGAGAGAACTTTCAAATCTAGCCAACACCTAGTTTCTGAATGCCAGGATGAACTTCCAGTAATTGAAATGATTTCACGTGCTGGGCGGAAAAGGACACTTTCCCTGCCAAGCAATATTCACCGGATCTCACTATGCTTGCCTTCGTCTGTTAATTACCCACCCTGGAGGTTGCGGTATCGAAAGTGGGATGTCTGACTTCCACCCTGTATCCCTCACGCTCTTTCATGTTGCGTAATGTATGCGCAAGGATAAAACGGACGACGGATATGAGGGCACTCGAGAATCGAATCATTTGCAACCAGAGTATCAATAGCCCCCCGAAATGAAAGCCAAAAGTTCGATCGAGTTATTCGGTCCGCAAAGCAGAGTCTCCAGTTTTGCCGATATCGCTAATGGGGCTGAGAAGCATTGGTATGCACGAGGGATGGGAATCATTTCGAGAATCGTTGTCGGATTGGCATGATACAAAAGCAGCTTAAAACCATTCCTAGCCGATATCCGATGAATTTTAAATGGAAAAAGGTGTGTCTGAATTCGTAAATACACACGACGATTGCATCACAAGCCGATGGAAAAACAGTTGAGTCTGAATTCATCAATCCGATGACTCGAAGCTCCAGATTCTATTGAGGCAATTCCACAGGACAAACGTGCAAAAGAAGGTTGAACGGTTTCACAACCTCAATTTAAGGATGTATATGATCTGCTGCACTCGACGCAAATCATGAAACGAATGTATAGGCAGACAGTATTTTGCTCCTCCAGATCCTCACAGTGGTAGGAGATAAAGGCAGTAAAGTAGCTTCGCATTCGATATAAAATGAGCTCCCGCTTAACGACTAGAACGGTAACAAATTTCCCTTTTCTCCACTTGCACGCGCTAAGGAGGACGCCGAATGGCACACGTAGACACGCACACGCATACACTCTATTACGCATATAGAGATACATATGCCTAAATACGCGCATGCGTAGACACACGTATATACCCGTACACATACATGCCTAAGCATACACCAACACACGTATACTAGTACCTATACGTATGCATGCGTACCTGCTATAGGGATCCGCGTATACATGCATACGTGAGGACAACTGCTATCAAAAATAGTGTAACTGTTTGCCCAAGATCCATTTCTTCCACTTTGGAGAGTTGCTGGAGCTGCAGGGGCAAGTTTGAGGCGAATGCGAAAGGTTCGCTGGGTGGAGACAATGGAAAGGTAATTGGAAAAGAAGGCCTCTACGGCGAACGCGCGGTCCTACCGAGTCCAACGCATGACGGTTACGGAAAACTATCAGACCGGCTCTTTTGAATGTGACCATCCCCACCCTCGTTTCGTCGAAACAGCCAAATGTACGATAGGTACAAACGCCATCAAAAGACGAGCTGCAACGACTACAGCTACGTTAGGTAGGAGTATGAGGGCCTGTGCAGGAGCCCACATAGGGTCGCCTGTCGTAACAAAAATGCCAGCATTCAGCCATTAAACGGTTTGCTTATAATCGGCCAATAATTCGTCGACCAGCATTGGGGTACTGTAGGCGGATGAACGGCTTGTCAGATCTATGCCAGCCATTGGTGGGCCAATACCATCGCACCGATAATATGGCGATCAGCATTGGGGCATCGTAGGCGGATGAACGGCTTTCCAGATCTGTGCCAGCCATTGGTGGGCCAATACCATTGCACCGATAATATGGCGATCAGCATTGGGGTATCGTAGGCGGATGAACGGCTTGCCAGATCTATTCCAGCCATTGATGGTTTGTTTTTGGGCGTTTTGCAAATGCAGGTCGTTAAACTGTAATACGTAAAAAGAAGGGATAAGGTTTCGAAAAGCATATCCCACTGATGAAGCTGAATTTCTGCACAGACCTTCTTTTCAATATTTTAAGAAAACCTTTGCAAGGATATTGGCGACTAGCAATAGTTTTCGATATATCGTATATCGAAAGTTTTTTTTATTGTACTGCGCTTCTACTATATTAAATAAATCCAAACAAACCCATCCCACATGGCAAGTGATATGCACGTACGGGCGAGCACTGTTTGCCAGGAAGCAGCGAGGCCGGAGGAGTAAGAGGTATCTATCGAATATATAGATATACTCTTATGGCGTGAAATAATAAACTTTACAATGCGATATATCAAAAACTATTGCTAGTCGTCAAAAATCCGTTAAGGGTTTCTCTTAGGATAATGAGAGGAAGTTCGGTGCAAAATTTCAGCTCGATCAGAGGAGTGTGCTTTTCGGAACTTCACCCAAAACGAGCGAGTTATTTTCACAGCCTAAGTGGACCAAAAAACTGTCGGTAAACTTTAATGTCACGAATAAAATTATCGGCATAAAAGTAAGGAACAAACAACGATGGATTCTGTAAGTGTTAGGATGGCTAAGTGGGTAGGGCGCTCGACACTAGAACGAAAGACGTAGGTTCGATTCCGATCATAGGTAAAAACTTCAACAACGCAGAAAGCGTTTTTAATGCAATTATCCTATGTACATGGACATAAGTAAAGCATCAGAAAACAAAAAAAGATACTATTAGAATTAATATATTCATAATTTGTAAATTTTTTGTTTTTCATTTCCGGCAGAAGATCCGGCAGCCGTTACTGGGCCAATATGGGCGTATGATATTTGGCCAAGTTTTAGCAGCCATTCGTGGTTTACCATTAACAACCATGCATGGTGCGGATCTGGCCCGTTTACATAACCATTACCGCGCCGTCGTTTTATCTCTGGCAACCAGTCGTGGGCCATTACTGTGCCGATTGTGAAACCCTAATTGGGAGGTAAGCAGCAAAGGAAGAGCATGTGGCGGCCCATAGTAGGACTTCTAGCAGTAAACAGACTCAAGTGAGGCTGACATAGGATCAACGGCCTTTAGAATAGGCTGAAAATTTCGACTCGGGATTGTTGCCCATCATGACTGCCTTGGCCCTGACGATACGCTGAACGACCAGTAAAGTATTGCTTACCGCAGACGCGCCGGCCAAACATGAAATCACCATGCCTAACATGGCTGCGCCAACTCCATCGTGCAATAACTCGAATTTGCAGTCGATACCATTTTTCTTCCGGACTTTTGGATATTCGATGGCAATAGTCCGCGTTTACGATCGCACGAAAAACTGGAAAGCACGTTAAATATGTGCGTCGCCTCGTTGGCTATTCGCAAGCGTACATTCGGAATATCCGGTTTTTCCGCCATCACGCTTAAACCGCGCGATATATTCGTTCGCGAATTTACTTTGTGCGCGCGTGGATCGGCATTTTTCCGACGACGGACAGTCGTCGCAGCGACGCGACGATCCGCGTTAAAAAGAATTTCATTGCGTTCGATACGTACTCGGTATGAAGTGCGGGTCCCACATAGGGTGTGTGTAGCCGACAGTAAAAAATGTAACTGGTCATTGAGTTAGCAGTTTCGTTTCGGAGGTGTCCGGGTGATGATCCTCCAGGCCTGTGTAGTATCCATTCCATGGGGGTCAATATGGTATGGCTCGGCGACGCCAGTGCTTGGGGGCTGATGGTGGTTGATACTAATAGGGCGTTATATGGTAACTATACAGACTGATACTTTTTTATGGACTTGGGATGCAGGGGTTCATCATTTGATGTATGATGAACTGCGGGTAAAAAGACAGCGAGAATGGTCGATAAAGAGATGGAGAGATGAATAGTTGGAGATACATGAAAAGCTGGAGAGATAAAGAGCCGGAGAGGTGTAGAGCTAGAGACGCAAAGAGTTGAAAAGATGAGGAGCTGGAGAGATGCAGAGCTGGATACATGAGAAGCTGGAAAGATGAAGAGCCGGATAGGTGCAGAGCTGGGTACATGAGAAGCTGGAAAGATAAAGAGCCGGGTAGGTGCAGAGCTGGAGACATGAAGAGTTGAAATGATGAGAAGCTGGAGAGATGCAGAGCTGGATACATGAGAAGGTGGAAAGATAAAGAGCCAGAGGGGTGCAGAGCTGAAGACATGAAGAGTTGAAAATATGAGGAGCTGGAGAGATGCAGAGCTCGAAAGATGAGGAGCTGGGTACATGAGAAGCTGGAAAGATAAAGAGCCAGAGAGGTGCAGAGCTGGAGACATGAAGAGTTGAAATGATGAGAAGCTGGAGAGATGCAGAGCTGGATACATTAGAAGCTGGAAAGATGAAGAGCCGGATAGGTGCAGAGCTGGATACATGAGGAGCTGGAAAGATAAAAAGCCGGATAGGTGCAGAGCTGGATACATGAGGAGCTGGAAAGATAAAGAGCCGGGTAGGTGCAGAGCTGGAGACATGAAGAGTTGAAATGATGAGAAGCTGGAGAGATGCAGAGCTGGATACATGAGAAGGTGGAAAGATAAAGAGCCAGAGGGGTGCAGAGCTGAAGACATGAAGAGTTGAAAATATGAGGAGCTGGAGAGATGCAGAGCTCGAAAGATGAGGACCTGGGTACATGAGAAGCTGGAAAGATAAAGAGCCAGAGAGGTGCAGAGCTGGAGACATGAAGAGTTGAAATGATGAGAAGCTGGAGAGATGCAGAGCTGGATACATTAGAAGCTGGAAAGATGAAGAGCCGGATAGGTGCAGAGCTGGATACATGAGAAGGTGGAAAGATGAAGAGCCGAAGAGGTGCAGAACTGGAGACATGAAGAGTTGAAAAGATGAGGAGCTGGAGAGATGCAGAGCTGGATACATGAGAAGCTGGAAAGATAAAGAGCCGGAGAGCTGCAGAGCTGGAGACATAAAGAGTTGAAAAGATGAGGAGCTGGAGAGATGCATAGCTGGGAAAATGAGCTGGAACGATGAGGAGTTGGAGGATGAAGAGCTGGATACATGAGAAGCCGGAAAGATAAAGACCCGGAGAGGTGCAGAGCTGGAGACATGAAGAGTTGAAAAGATGAGGAGCTGGAGAGATGCAGAGCTGGATACATGAGAAGCTGGAAAGATAAAGAGCCGGAGAGCTGCAAAGCTGGAGACATGAAGAGTTGAAAAGATGAGGAGCTGGAGAGATGCATAGCTGGGAAAATGAGGAGCTGGAAAGATGAGGAGTTGGAGAGATGAAGAGCTGAATACATGAGAAGCCGGAAAGATAAAGAGCCGAAGAGGTGCAGAGCTGGAGATATGAAGAATTGAAAAGATGAGGAGCTGGAAAGATGAGCTAAAGTGATGAAGAGCTGGAGAGATGAGGAGCTGGAGAGATGAGTCCAGCTTTTAATCTTACCAGCTGTGAAGAGCCGAAGAGAGAGCTGGTGAGAAGAGAGAAGAGAGAGATGAAGAGCTGAAATAATCAAGACCTGGAAAGATCATGAACCGTATAGCTGGAGATTTACGCATGTAAGAAAGTGAATAAAGAGGGTTGCATCAACCCCAATTAGTGCTCAACTCCGATATCACCGAACCAGAGACCTCTTGCTACAATCTGAACCGAAAATTCGTCTGCACCACCAAACTTCATTACTTACCTACTTCAATAACCTCACCCTGCATTCATCCAGTGCGCGACCACGCTGATCATCGCGTGCTCGGAAAGTCTTCAGACACTTTATGGCCCCACGACCGATAAATCGGTTTTCGATTGTCCCCGCGGATGTCGCGCGATGTCAGCACCGGGGAGCAACCGGAAAAATCGAGGCTGCCCCCATTGTCCTGCCATTGATCGCTTCGCGTCCGCAATAGCGAGCTCGCCTACGAAAGCGTGCCGAAAAAAATTCGAAAAAAGAAATTTAAAAAAACATACAGAAGATCGTCGAAGAGAACTAAAAATGGCGTCAATCCGGGCGGAGTTACAAAGGGTCCCGGGGGGGCAGGAAGCGAAGCGGAGAGACAGGAGAGCCAGTGTTTGTTCACTTGTGAATCGCCTCTAATGGCAAAAGTATGTGCAATGATTGTGAATAGAGATTACATACGTGAAAAACAAGGTGCGGGGCTTGCGCTCGTCCGGTTGGGCGTTTCGAGTCTGCGGCACGAATCGTGCGGGAGCTCATGCCGTTGGATCCACGCGCATCAAGCATCCAGTATTCAGTAAAGCACGCTTTGTACACGTACGTATAGCAACTGTGCTCTATACACATATAGATATCGTTGAAGGATATTTCCAACCCGTTGTGTCTATGTATTTTGGGCTATCAGGACCAAGCTGTTTCAAGGACACTCTTTGATTCTTTCCAACGAATCGTTGATGTTGGAGACGCGAACGTCCTTGGAATGACCTTCGTATGTGCTCCCGTTCACCGTAAGGTCATTTTGGAGACATCAAGGCCCGCGTAATATTGAGTATCGGGACAATTGGCTCGACCCTCGAAATAAAATGTCTTCTAAATAACCTTCGCCTATATATTTCTACGCACGAAGGTATAGGAAACTAACACGGAAACTAACGGGCAAGGGGGATGGGCAACGGTTAGAGCACGTAGATTTTTTACGTATAACGAGAGTGCAGGGGGAGGACATGAATTCGAGGGACAAGGGGAGAGGTGGTGGCTGAGGGTTTTTCCGACCGATGCAAAGAGAGGGAGAGCGAGAGAGAGAGAGAGAGAGAGAGAGAGAGAGAGAGAGAGAGAGAGAGAGAGAGAGAGAGGTGAAACTGCTGGAGGATCGAGGGTGGGGGATGGTGAGGTTTGGAGGATGGAACGAATTCCGGTAGTTGCGAGGACGGTATGCGAGAGAAAAAGAGAGACGATGCGTGAGGGAGCCGCGGCGGTTAGTCGGAGGGAGTGACTGGTGGCGTTGGGTGGACCACCACCCTTTACCGTCGATTTTTCGGGAGATCTTTTTTTTACTTCGTTTTCTTGTTTTTTTGTGCCCCCGTTCAACGCGGACGACGGAGCTCTCTCGCTCGCGTGGATGAGCGAACACGGGGGAGGAACATCAATAATCTACAATCAAACTGCAGATAAAGCTACAATCGCCCTTTTGTGAAGGGGTTTCAATAAGAATCGAAGGGGGTCGACGAACCTCGGGCATATATATCGGGCCTCTGCTCCTACGGTATACTCTCCCCTGTCGATGCACTCTGGGCTTCAATGCCTCTCTCTCTCTCTCTCTCTCTCTCTCTCTCTCTCTCTCTCTCTCTCTCTCTCTCTCTCTCTCTCTCTCTCTCTCTCTCTCCCTCTCTCTCTCTCTCTCTCTCTCTCTCTCTCTCTCTCTCTCTCTCTCTCTCTCTCTCTCTCTCTCTCTCTTGCTTTTTCGCTTTTTCTTCCTGTTCCATTTTTTCGTCCCCGACGTGTGTACACTACTGCGCGATACTCTTTTCGTTCGCGCGAACGGATTTTGTCGAAATTTCGGCGTGCGGTTACGGCTCTCTCTCTCTCTCTCTCTCTCTCTCTCTCTCTCTCTCCCGGGGCAACCGGGGCAACCCAGTAAAAATATCAAATGCAGCACTGGTTGGTCTTCGTCTCTGCCGTTGTCTTCTTCGGTCCCGTCGAGCGCGCGACTCGCGATGCACCGATGCGACGAGAGTTTGCACGGTGACGAAGGATCACCAGGACCAGAAATCAGTACTGTATCGGTACCGAACTTTTTTTCAGACCTGCTCGTCTCGATCGCAGAGCAATCAATTTTTCGAAGCAGCTTGGGATTCGCGCGAAGAGAACGGAATCAGGCCCAACAGAATGAGACTGAAGCTGTATGTGAAAATAAACGCTCTTAGAATTCACCAGCACTTTGTTTTGGCTGGGTCCGGTAAGGCGGGAGAATTAGAAGGTCCGAAAAATTGTTTTTTTTTTTTGTTGCTTAAATTGATAGATAAACTATCTAAGAATATATTTACAAAGTTACAGAGGCCAATTGTAAATATTCTCGAAGATACAAGGCCAAACGCAGAGAAGCGATTAATATTTGATATTGATAATTACTGCTATTGAAAACTTTGTAGCGCGTTTTCTCCAGTTTCCATTTTTACGATTTTCCCAAATCGGCGGCCGTGATAGCAGTAAAAATAAACAGCCTATTGAATCAAACCAAAGTATATTTTCTTCGGTATGAAAATCTCTTCAAAGTGAATTAATAGAGTCGCTGAAAAAGTATTTTTAAATCATTTTTGTAGCACGTTCAAGTGTTTTTTAACACATTTTTTTTTAACCTGAGAAAACTTATATTTTCACGATTTTTTCAGCTTTTTCTTAATTCACTCAGACGAAAAATATTTGACAATTGAAACTCTTATGGGTTCATTTGCTTCAGTCAAGAATTACCAGCTGCATTTTTCCCGCGGATTGGGGACTGCAGTGACAAGACGCACGTGGTATTCCATGTGCGTCTTGTCACTGCAAATTTATCAGCCTATTGGCTGATAAATCTGCAGTCATTTATTGTTTCATGGTGAAACATTTTTTTTATACATTTCAAATATACATGAAAAAATACCTCAATGTTTACTGGGCTCACTGGTTTATTTCCCTTTTAAAAAATTCCTGATAAAACTCTTTTTTGGGACTTTCTACTTCAGGCTCCTGCCTTTAGGTAGACCGAGCGCGCGCTGTTGATTTCTTTAGATTTTGTTCAAATTTTAAACAGACATTGTTCATATCATTGTGCATGTTTGGGTTGTCCCCTATAATAAGAAGACATATGGCAACACCGCATCGTTCGACGTATCCAATGACATAAGTTTGCGCGGCATATTTAAAATAATACTGCAACACAAATTTTTGTTTTGACGTAATTTTTAATCGAACAAAGTTTTTAATTAGTTATGAATTAACCAACACTTTTTTGTTAATGAAGATAACGTAAACAATATAAAATATTAATATTTATAACGCAATTTTTTTTATGATAAAAGTATTTAACTTTAGGAACACAATAATATTTTTTTTCTTGAAATATTAAACAATACTGTTCTGCGGTGTTGCCATATGTCTTCTTATTACGGGAGACGGATATTTTTTACGGATAATTATTCTGTCTTTACTGAACGTTTTTAGCAAAACTGATAGTAAAGGCACTCCAAACTTTTTTCACTTGTTCCCTAACTAGTTTGCTATCTAAACATAATTCTTTTTCAAAATTTATAAACACAATAGAATGGTACGACGGAATATGTGATCTGACTTTCGGTCAATGCAGACCCTGCAGTGTTAAGGGGTCCTCTCACTTTAGACGCTAAAAAGAAGGCTATGCATAAAAAAAATTGTAATGTATTTATGTAACCCAAACAAACTTTAAACGCGTGTTTCTCGAAACAACGTTTTTCGACGTTTTTCGACTTGTTAATACAATCTTCGAAAATACTGAACCGATCCTTATGAAATTTTAACCACATATTCTTTACAACTATCGCTATAGCGCATATCAAGGATTTTTTAAATTTTGATATTTACTATTCTTTTTTTGTCAAAAATGGTGAAAGAAACCCGTTTTTTTGCATATATCAAAGATCGTACGATATGCGCTGTGGCTATTAACATGCTGAATCTAAAACCGTTTGATTTTTTTGTTTCGGATGATCCATCTCCGGGATTTCATCAACAGCGCAGGCCTACCATTTCTTAGGACATTTTTATAACTATCATTTTCGGCTATAAATAGTGACTTAAATAAATAAATAATTTTTTTCAGTATTTTGGAAGTGTATTTATTAAGTGTAACAATTTTAATATCAATATCTATATTATAAACCTATTAAACAAAACACGAGAATAGCCTTTTTGGCGTCTAAAGTGAGAAGACCCCTTAAAAGTTGCAATTTCAAAACTTATGATCTCCCAATCTAAATAGTGGACTATTCTGAAATTTCTCTCCAACATGCATAATGATATGAACAATGTCTGGTTGAAATTTGAATAATAGAAATCAAGAGCGCGCGCTAGTTCTACCTTAAATTGATTTAAAATTACTGTGCCTTTTTTTCGTTGCGAGAAGGGGAAGCTGCTGTTGTAGTTATCGTAACGGGTTAGGCCACAGTAACGGGTATAAAATCATATGCGAATCTAACAATTTTTTTCGTATGAAAAAGTGATTCACTCTTAAAATTAATTACACATCTATTTAGTATGAATATCAAGCTGTTAGAAAATATACATACATTTCTTTTTTCGATGTACAAAATGGCCGTCTACTAATATTTTCTTTTGTTATCTTTTCTAGGCGTTCCCGGCGTGACATTTAACATCCACAATTCTTTACCTAGAACAAAAAACAAAAATTCTCGTCAATCTAAATTAGAATACCTAGAGAAGTACGTACGGAATTAAAAAAATATTGTTTTATTCAAAAGTTGTAGGTATTTGAACTTAAGAAATGAAATTTCAGTGAAAAATTTCATCATAACTGCTCATTAACTGCTCAGGAAATGAAAAGTTTTCGATTAATCAGAAATCCCGTACGTACTTCTCTGCGAAATGGAATTAGGAACATAACTTTTAAATTTGAAGTAAATCGAGTGAAAATAGTCGAAGTTATTTGTCACGCCAATTGGAAAAAAGGTGTTTCGAGAAGTTTCGATTATTCGGCCGTTTTGTACATCGAGAAAAAAATTCGAACAGCTCGACATTAGTACTAAATAGATGTGTAATTAATTTTATGAGTGGATCACTTTTTTATACGAAACAAAATTGTTAAATTCGCACATGATTTTATACCCGTTACTGTGGCCTAACCCCTTAATATTCCGATCTCACTATTTAATTCCAGCATAATTAATAATGGGGGATGGACGTATCTGCCTTTTTTATCCACAAGCAAAACTCTCTCTCTCTCTCTTTCTCTCTCCCACTCTCTCCATGCTCATTTCCTCGCCCTTTCTGCCAACTTCTCCAAGGAACGGAGCAACCGAGTTACTCATTCTTCCTTCGGTGCTCCCGATAACCTCTCGTATTACTTATGGAGATCGGCTTCGTACTTTCTATACATTATTTGGGAATGAACCTTGCGACGGTCTCGCGACCGAAAACGCAAACTCCATCCGAAAGGGTTGAAGGGTCGCCTGAAGGGCGTCGGGGAGGGCTGAGGACAATGAAGAGGCTACGAAAAGCGTGAGGGGTTTATCAGTGAGGTGCGAGAGTGTGAAAGCCGTTGAACTTTCGAGATTATACGCGTTGGGATCGAATCGGGAGAATTGGTAAATACTACGCCACTCATGCTTCATAAGTTTCAATCCCCGCGAGCTCTCAAAATTTGCTATGGGTTACAAAATGTTCCTCATTCTCTATGCCCGCCTGCAGCCGCATTAATTCTTGCTGCACTCATAAAAAATATCCAGATCCTTCAAGTAGAATCTATTCGTGTGAGATAAATGTTTTTTTTCTCGTCTGACAGGCTGCTGCGACTACATTTGTATTGAATTTTTTTTTCGGCTTGTTATTCTTGGTTAGTAGTAAGAAGTGGGGTGAGTCCAATTAATAAATTAAGTTAATACGTTTTATGTTGAAATTAATTTTTTCAATTAATTAAATCCGTTTTATATTGAAATTCATTTTTTGTTATTAATTAAACTTTATTAATTAATTGATTAAAACGTTAAATATTGAGTTTTCTTTTTCGAATGGTCGGATGATATATTGAAATGGAAAACATTTTAAATTGTATACAGCAAATGTATCTTCAATTTGAATGTATTTTTATTTGCAATGAAAAATGTATCTGGGAACGTTTTAGTTAATTCGAATAACAAAACTAGAATGGAAATTTAATAGAAATAGAAATTGAAACAATAAAATCTTTATTACTAAACTATTTAAAATCGATCGATTTAAATAAAGAAATTTATACGAAGTAAAATTCTGCAATAATAGAATCAAATAGAGGAAAATCTGATTTTACGGGAATTTTAGTTCGTTGGAATAAAAAGAATCGAATCAACTAAACCAGTGAATTGCAATCGATTTTTTTTGTAAGCGTAACGTGCAAGATCCCTTGAAGTTGTTGTTTTCTCATTTCTCTTTTTCTCTCGCTGTTCGTACAGGGAAGATCTCTCCAGCAAATTTCTTCGTGGTGGGTGGCGCCCGTTTTCTCGTATGGACCACCCCCGGGGAAATTTTTCGGTGAAAATGTCTTCAACGATGAATTACCCTAAAAAGTTCTCTTGATAATAACGATTCCAGTAAAAATGCCTTGACAAATAAATGGCTCAACATTTTTTTTTCAACAATAAATGTCCCTGTAAAAATGTCTTCAAAAATAAATGGTTCCAAAAATGTCCCTCAATAATAAAAATCCCCTTAAAAATCAATGGTCTCAAAAAAGTCCCTGAAAAACACGTATCTCCGAATAAATTTTTCCGGCAAAAAGGAACATCTTCTCTGTCAAAAAATTAAGATTCAATTCCATTCCAGCAGTATATACACATGAAGCTTAATTGTCGGTCGAGATCCGTCAAATCCCGTTGTTCGATAAAATCTCTAACGCAACTACCAGCCCGGAAATGAAAAAATTAAATCTCTTAAGGGGTCTTCTCACTTTAGACGCTAAAAAGGCTATTTTCATGCATTTTTTTATGGGTTTATATAATAGATGTTGATATAAAATTTGTTACACTTAATAAATACACTTTCGAAATACATTTAAAAAAATGTTTATGTATTTATGTAACCCAAACAAACGCGTTTTTCTCGAACCAACGTTTTTTCACGGCTCGTTGATAAAATCTTCGAAACTACTGAACCGATTCGTATGACATTTAAACCACACATTCCTAACAACTATAGCTATACCGCATCTCAAGGATTTTTTCAAATTTAGATATTTACTAATTTTTTCCGAAAAATGTTCGCCATTTTGTTATTTTTCCATACATAAAAAATCGTATGATATGCGCTATAGCCATTAACATACTGAATCTCAAACCGTTTGATTGATTTCGGATGATCCATCTCCGAGATTTCATCAACAGCGCAGACCTACATTTTTTCAGGACATTCTTTGAACTACCATTTTCATCTATAAATAATGACTTAAATAAATACATTTTTTTTCGAGTGTATTTCGAAAGTGTGTTTATTAAGTGTAAAAGCTTCTATATCAATATCTACGAGGTGGTATCAAAAAGTTTCGAGACTTGTTCTACAACACGCCTGCAAATAGCAGCGCAAGGCTGCACGTACAGGCACTGACCTTCATAAGTCATTGTGCCAAGAGACAGCATTCTGTGTAGATCGGGAGCTCTGCAGCAGGTGTTATTCTGACCACGGGCGGTACCACGTCTGCGATTTTATCATGAACAGCAAGTAATGAGTCGTCCGAGGTGTTTTGAGTGGCACGCGCTCTTCAAAAGCGGAAGGACATCATTGGAAGACGACGAGAGATCAGGACGACCTTCAACGAGCGTAACACTCGAAAATGTCGAAACCATTCGGCAACTTGTGCACGAGGATCGTCGGAGAACAATCCATTGCTGCCATTGTCGGCGTGTCATACGGAACAGTACAGGCAATCCTCACATGTGATTTGAACATGCACCGTGTAGCTGCCAAGTTCGTCCCCAGACTGCGGACCCGGGAGCAGAAGGAACACCGGTCTGCCAAGAACTTCGTGCCGTGAATGACCCGTCCTTCACATCGAGGATCATTACCGGTGACGTGGAAGTGACCGTGGACGAGCCCATCATCTCCACGACCGAAAAAGGCGAGGCAGGTCCGCAGCTCGACCAAGTGCGTGCTCATCGTCTTTTTCGATATTCGCGGCATTGTGCATCACGAATTCCCCAGGGGCCAGACCGTCAATAGCGAGTTTACTGCGAGGTCTTAAGGTGTCTGAGATACGACATTCGACGAAAGCGGCTCCACGACGACAATGCGCCCTGTCACGGTGCTCTCCTCACACGTGAGTTTCTCACCGGACACAAGATGATCGTACTTCCGCACCCACCCTACTCGCCAGATTTGGCTCCTGCGGACTTCGCCATCTTCCCGAAGCTGAAGATTCAGCTCAAAGGACGCCGTTTTGACACCACTACGGAGATCCAGTGCGAATCGCAGAAGGTGCTTGCCACGTTTCGAAAAGAAGACTTCCACCACACACTCCAGCAGTGGCAGAAACGCTGGGAGCGCTGTATTACTGTACAAGGTGACTATTTTGAAGGTGACAATGCGTGAACGCAGATCAACAAAGTATTTTCTTGTAAACAGAGGTAGTCTTGAAACTTTTACTTGCTGTCCATGATAAAATCGCAAACGTGGTGACGCCCATGCTCACAATAACACCAGCTGCACATCTCCCGATCTACATAGGATGATGTCTCTTGGCACAAAGACTTATGAAGGTGCTTCCTGTGCCTGTACGTGCAGCCTTGCGCTGCCATTTGTTGGCGTGTTATGGAACTAGTCTCGAAACTTTTTGATACCACCTCGTACGATAGAAACCTACAAAAAATAGCTTTTCTTTAGCATCCAAAGTGAGAAGACCCCTCAACTGTCGGGCAAAAAGGTGGAGCACGAAAAAAAAGTCCTCGCAGGTGTCCGAGGCCCAACGACGGATATTCGCGTCCGGAGTGTGCGGGAGTCACGCGAAGAAAGTGACTGCAAAAGTCGGGGTGGTGAAAAATCTGACGAGCTATCGTCGAGGTTTGAACGACCGTGAAAACGGGCACAACGTTTTTCTTTCGCGTCTGAGCCACGAAGTTTCGGCTTCCATACAGCTTTCCGTCTTCGATACGGGGTTCGTGGGGGGGAGTCAAGGGGGATGTGGCAGTCGAGAGTATATACGTGACGGAGGGTGACATCGACGCAGTGCAGGGGATGTTTTAAGCGGGGCAAAGGACCGCGGGTATCCGAGAGCGTGGCAGCGGAGAACGTGAACGAGAGGCTAACATAAAGAGGGTGAGATGAAGAGAGAAAGAGAGAGAGAGAGAGAGAGAGAGAGAGAGAGAGAGAGAGGGAGAGAGAGAGAAAGAAGAGATTGCAAGAGGGAGACGACGATAGAACGACGAGACGATGAGCCAAGGGTGGTTTTCCCCCTATTTATATTCCAGCTAACCCTCCTCATCAACGGCGTTCATCTTTCCTATTAAAGTAGTAATTTAGCAGGAAATTAAGCCACGCACTCGCGTCTCTTCTCGTCAGAGAAAGAGCTCCTTCATTCCGCGGTCTCTTTTCTCCCCCACCCCCTTTCACCCCTCTCTTCTTCATACCCACCTCCACTGCTGCTTCTTTATCCGGTTTCTGCTCACATGCTTTCGTCCGCTGTCCTGCACTTTCCCCCCGGCCCCCCTCGCGCCAATCTTTCCCCCTTTTTTCCCAGTAGAACTTCCCTCCGGAAGAATCAATCCCTGGGTATCGGTTTTTCATTTTATTTATAGGCAATAACCAATGGGCTTCAGTGATTATCGTTTGGAAAATGCCGGATTTTAATTAATCCAATTCTCAAC
The DNA here is from genome assembly GCA_944452715.1 of Ophion slaviceki. Classification (NCBI taxonomy): domain Eukaryota; kingdom Metazoa; phylum Arthropoda; class Insecta; order Hymenoptera; family Ichneumonidae; genus Ophion; species Ophion slaviceki. Next base: position 6,256,989 of record OX101788.1, on the reverse strand, counting down.
TTTTGTTCGAAGCCGTACTGATTTTAAGCTGGAATGATACGCAGATGGAAAGAAGGGGTTGAATGGGGATGACTGTGAGTCGAAGAACAAAGGAACAAGAACGGGGTCCTGTGATCGTGCTGGGCGCACGATCGCTGTGTGAACACACGAGGGCTTTCATCATACGTGATATAGAAATATATACATACACACACACACACACACACACACACACACACACACACACACACACACACACACACACACACACACACACACACACACATATATATATATATATATATATATATATATGAAATGAATATATGTAAAGATTTTTTAGGGTTGGGGATATGCACGGACGAGCACAGCGCCCAACTTGATTCCCGTATATGAAGAGCTGTCAAAAATTTAATGAGAGGTGTGACTGCACATGTTCCCAAAAAGCCCCCGCTAACTGTGATTATTGATAACGGGCTACATCAACCTAGGTGGGTAAAAAAGTGCATTTTCCAAAGATATTTTTATTCTACCGTATCACCTTTTAGCTATATTCACTGAAACTGTCAGTATTCCTAAAATTGAATGAGCTGAATGGAGAAACACCGTTTTCAAAGTCGGTGGACATGATATCTCGAGAAGCACGTGATGAATTGTTGCCAAATTTACAGGAGATATGACGGGAAACATTTAAAGGTCGTTGACGATCTCACCTTTTTTTAAATCGATCTTCATTTTTCAAGAGTTACGTAAAAATGATGACTTTTTTCGTAGATTTTGGACGCTCGAGTTTCAATTCATCGCCAAGGTGTTAAAAAAATTGAGGTTTAAAATCGACGATCGTCAACGACTCGTATTTATTGCTAACTTGAATAACCCGTTTGGTTTTCAGATTTCGGATGGACCGTTCAAGCTGGAGGGTGTCCACCGCGAAACATCGCGAAAAAATGTCATCATCCGCCGACGGTTGTGTTTTTGTTGTTTTCCTGTATTTTCTGGTGATTTTTTTGGGGCTTTCAATATATGAACATTTGTGTTTAAAAAATGCGTTTCTTGTTCACCAATCGTTTCTCTGATAATAAATTCGAATTTTGGCCAATTTTGTTCGGGCCTCTAGGTAGACGTAGCCCCATAAGATGACAAATATTTTCGCCTGTATTAAGGTCGACGAATTCATCCAGCCTCTGTTCCCAGCATTTGGAAATTCAATTATAACACGACAGTTTTCGATTATCCAATCGTAACAAGCCTAACGCATTGAATTATTAATTCAAATTATTGTTCGAGCGTTCCTATAATATCTTCTTCCAAAATAACAAAATCAGTATTTAATTACACACAACTCCGGTATGATCTGAGATCTATTGTTGTTCTCCGGACCACTTGACGAGAAGGCTGACTCTCGAATGGACAAAAAACTCAATCTTCAGATCCCATAAATTCGTCATTAAAAAAAGGAGAGAGAATATAATACGTACGCGTTTGCTCGATTGACGAGAGCACGTACAACGGGTCGCGTGCATGCGTTTGCTTCGATCTTTTTCATGAGCTCAAACGTGCTCTCGTTCGTGTGTGTAGGTAACAATCCTTTGGAGTCGCCGTATTGGTGGATTCACGAAATCACCGCTGCCTCGTTTGCAAGAGCCCCATTTTAAATCACAGCAGCACGCCACGCACGTCATGGGGTCTATATATCATTTTATATTTATATCTGAGTACACAAGCACTCATATTTATATATGTATGTATTAGGGTGGCCGTTATTTTGGCTTCGGTAAAAAAATTTAACGTCTAGCAAAAAAACTAATGAAGATATGAAAAAAAAAATCTGTGTAAAATTTGGACGCGCTGGGATAAGGAGAACACGTGCCACCGAGCAGTTTAATTTTCAAAAATATATGCATTTTTTTAATGGCCGCACTAAAATATTCATTAGTCTCATAATATTAATTTTTAAATCTGGAATTGGGTATATTGATTGTACACATTAAGAGGTACGAAATATATTATTTACTGATTTTTTTCCATCAATTATGTACAGTCGTGAGTAGATTGAAAAATTAATGGAAAATTTGAAGACGGACGTGGCGGTTTGGCCACATTGTGGCGGGAAATCGAAGCAGTGAATTAATTATCGGAGCGAATTTTTTATGCAAATAATAATATAATAATCGTGTATTGAATGCTTCAAAATGATATTTTTTTCTTGAGCCTGCGAGAAGATTTTCCAACTGTAGTGGCGATAATGCAAAATATAGTGCAGACAAATAGTTCGAAATTTGGTCGTGGCGCTTCGTCCGCTCATTTTTACCTCCCGAGCATTACCGACCGAGTTGGTTTGCCATTGTTGGGCATAGAAAAAAAATATAACGCGTGAAATCTTTACGTTTCTGCAAATTTATTTCGATTTTACGATGCGGTTCCAAACGGTATCAGGTTTTCCAGTCAGACTTTACTTTTCTGCTCGATAAAGACATTGATTTCTTTATTAGTGCCGAATCTATGGCGTTTGTTGAACGATTTAAAATTGATTGTACTTTTCTCGACACCGATGCATTTGTTTGGATTCGAACGAGAGTTATCAAATGGGCGCGCAATTGATAAAAAAAATAAGAGTCTGTAATGATACAGCGGAGCGAGGTATCAAACTTATCACCGATTATAACAATCGATTGACTTATGATGAAGATTAAAAACAATTTGTTCTTCAAGTTGTCGCCGAATGTCAAAAAAAAATTCCGAACGTAAACACATGTACTCTACTTCAATCATTTCATCGATGAACTGCTATTACTTATGTAATATTTCATGTAAACGTACGAATTTGCGGTACGTGATGGATGGAAAAAAATCAGTAAATAATATATTTTGTAACTCTTAATATGTATAATCAATGTACCCAATTCCAGATGTTTTAATTAATATTATGAGACTAATAAATATTTCAGTGCGGCCTTAAAAAAATACATGCATTTTTGAAATTTAAACTGCTCGGTGGCACGTGTTCTCCTTATCCCAGCGCGTCCAAATTTTACACAGATTTTTTTTTTCATATCTTGATTAGTTTTTTTGCTAGACGTTAAAATTTTTTTACCGAAGCCAAAATAACGGCCACCCTAGTATGTATGTATTTCCCATATTTATATACATATTAGGGTGGTTAAAAAAAAAGAATTATTTTTTCGCAGTACTCAACGGAAAATGTAACTACGTTATGAAACGTAGCTCATACAAAATTTGAAAGGTCTAAACATTTTTTAAGGTAGTGCTCAAACGACTTAAAAAATGTTTTCTTCAATTTTTCGTCAATTTTTTTCCCTCGCCAATAGACATCACAATAAAATGATTTTCTCAAAACTTTCTACGCTCTGTAGCATTTTCTAAGTTAACGTAAACAGGCCGTTTTCATTTCAAGTAGTTTTAATAAAAATACTAATTCCAAACGAGGTTTAAAAAATATGTATTCTGGGTCACAATATCCAATTGTTGAAAAACTTACGTAATTACTCGGAAGATCGAGCCGAATAATAATTTCCCTTCTCGCGAAAAGGATTGGTTTTTCTGTGCTCGCTCGCACCTTGCAACAGATATTGTTTTTGGTCTTCGTTTTTCGTAATCAAACCGTTGAAATCGTTCATCATAGAAACGGCTCGTTCAGCTATGCCGTCCACAAATTGCATGTTTTTAAAAGTAATCAAGCACGTATTATAATCCTGATTAAATTCCCAACGTGAAGGATTCAAGTCCAAAAAACTGCACGGGAGCTCAAATCGTTTGAATACACTTTTTTACATTTTTATTTTTACGTGTACTGTCACGTACATCAATAGAGCAACTACTGGAAATAGTCAAATGAATCGCGAAAAGAACTCACGGACAGTCAGAGAAATAAAGGTGCAGTAGCTTCAACAGTGCCGCGGTTTGTTACTCTCGAATCTGTATGACTTTGTTTTCTTACTCCAAAATGACATATTGCTCCAAAAAAACACGTATACTTGTTCAGTGAACGTCTGTTCAGTGATGTAAACACCGTGTTCTTGTTCATCAAGCGGTTGATATCATTTTCACAACCGAATTACATATATTGATTCTTAAACTACAAATACAAATTGTTTATGGTAAAAAAAATATTTAAGGCGTTACCCCGACTTGTAGCGCAAAAAAAAACCTTTTTCATGAATTCTTTTAAAGAAAACTATAAAACTTTTTTAATCGATCAATATACCATCTTAAAGAACACATCTTGAAGAACTTTCAGTAATTTTTTTATTGAAAAATATTACATTGTTTAGTGGCAAATGGCCGTCAATGAAATAATGTTTTTATATATGCGGTTTGCGGTGACCAACATCGCGGCGAAGTGGATCATCTGAAAAAAAAATGCGGATGGATTTAGTCAAATATTAGTATAAACTAGTCTTTAATCGAAGGATTTTAAAAAATATTCATTTTTCACGAAATGGCGGACAGTCAAAGCTAATGGTTCGATTTTAACGAAAAAAAAACGGCCGTTTTTTGGCTATAAAACGGCCATTTTTTTTCGAGAAAAAAAAATCGAACGATTAAAGACTACATTTTTATGTATTAAATAAGCCTGCAAAATTTCAAGAAGATCGGTTCATTAGTGTTCGAGTAATCTTAGTCACCGACTTCAGAAATGCCATTTTGAGAAAAACGCGTTTAAAGTTTCAATTTCAGTTTACACGAAGAAAATATTTTTTTTTGTAAACTTACATAGAGTCATCTATTCCGGGCATCAAAAAAAAAACTGCACTTCAAATTGCACTTCAAAAAAATGCAATAAAAAAAATCGATTTTTTCAAAATCGCAAGTGGGGGTAACCCCTTAAATGAAAATGGTTTATCGTTACAGAAAAAATTAAATCAAGACTTACATTGGATCACGCACTAACATTTGCTGCATGGAGATAAAAAAAATTTAATGCTCTGATAATCATGAAAAAAAAATGAAAAAGGCGTTTGAGCACTAACTAAAAAAATTTTAGAAACCTCTAATTTTGCAAAACTTTCTTTCCTCAACATACTTCAATTTTCCGTTGAGAAAAAAAATCGATTTTTTCTTAACCACCCTAATATATATATATATATATATATATATATATATATATATATATATATATATCGAGAAGCGTATAAATTTAGGCTCAGAGTGAGACACAGGAAAGTGGTAAAGTATATGGGAGTAACGATGGTGAGTCGACGAGATGACGGGGTATGTATATGGGTGTGTGTGGGTTCCCAATAAAACAATGCTCCCACATCTGTCAGCCTCTTCTACCTTCCCGCTGCCTCCCTCCCACCCTTCTTCGCCCCTCGAAACACCCCTTCGAGCCCCTAATTATCTCACCCCTTCGAAATCCACTGTGCCTTCGCGCAGAGCGTGAGCCACGACCGCGCGGTGCCCCCGTGTCTGCATTTTGCGTCCGGACCACTTGGGCACGCACAGACTGTGTTCCACCGCGCTTTGGAGGAGGCTTCGCCACGACGAGAGAGAAATCCGAAACCAAAAGGGAAATATATATAATGATCGAGTAGTTGACGATGAAGAACAACGGTCAAAATGAGAGGAAAGCAATTCGCGCGCTTCGATAGTTGCGCGCATCGAACACAAGCTCCGCAGGAATAATGAACAGGCGAACCCTCGTGGGACGAGCATTTTTTTTTTCGTCGTCTACGATAGTTTTTCTTCTTTTTAGTGGACGTCGTGGGGGGTTCATGCCGCTGGGCGGAGAGGCGATTTATGAATTTATGGGAATTCAATTACTGGGGGGAAAAAATATTGACGTGATGAATACCAATGAATTATGCAAGTTATTACTATTCGTAAAACTAGGTACCATTTTTGGGTACATTTTTTCGATATATTTACGGAAAGAAGAAAAATTTATATAGACATTTTTTGTTTGCAATTGTTTTATTATGGATTATTTATTTTTGTCAGACTAGAATGGTAAATTGATCCATTTAGATCTGCAATCTTGTTCTCGTTTTATAAATAACCATTATGTTGATTATCGTATTTATAATTGTATTCATATAACTTTAAAATAAGTTATTATATATATATATATAGGGATTAAATTACTAGGGAAACAATTCTTCACTTAGCAAATCCCTGCAAGTTTTACATATATTAGTATTTATTAATTAGGCACCATTTTAGCGTATAATATTTTGTATATATTTATGAAAAACTAATTATTTACATAGCAATTTTTTGTTACCCATTATTTTATTACAGATTATTCATTGTTTCCAGACTAAAATGGTAAATTAATGCTGTTGCATCTGCAATGTTGATCTTATTTTATACTTATTATGTCAATTATCCTATTAATTATTGTATTAACTTAACTTTAACTAAATCATTATTTGCCACCTTCTATCAATACAATCATTACATTGCTAAAAAATCTTGACGTGGCACATACCTACGAGTTACAAATGTATTACTATTCGTAAAGCTAATTACGATTTTTGCAAACAATATAAAAATTATTCGCGAAACAAAAATTCAAGCCAATTTCGTTAATTTGTTTCGTCTAAATTCCCACTTATCGAAAAATGTCAATATTCCATTTTCATCCTGATGTCAACGGGTCATATCTTACAATTGAAAAATGTGAGTTTCGTTGATTTCTGTTGGGTGTACTGGCGTTATATTAGCACTAATCTTGACGCTGCTTTGAAAAATTGACCAGGCCGCGATGAAAACAAGCAGAATTGAGATAAACGTGTGTAATTTTTTGTGGATATAATACTAGTAGTGCAGTCGTGCTGTATATTGGAATCGGAATAAATTATAAGAAGGCTAGTTTTTTGACAGATGATTTTATAGGTGCTGCGGGTGTTAAATCCTAGTTTGCCTAAAAATCGGAGTGCAGGGTTTTTTTAGGGGATGCAAGTGGATGGGGTGGATTAATGCCAAAGTACAACGCCTACGAGGTCGGCGTCGGGAGACAAAATGTTCAGAAAAATTAGGGCTTTATTTTTGTCCACAGCGCCGAAGTCGTGGAAGTTCATTTTGGGGGTGAAAAAGTAGGGTGAAATTTTGAAAAATCAGTTTTAATTCGATACCTCTAGGAAAAATTTGTATAATTTTTGTTCAAATGGGAACTTAGCCCTTGAAAAGTCGCGTCGATCGAGTATTTGATCATCCCTCTCCGATAATATCTACACCCCCAAAAAATTGTTGAAATATAAAAAAAAATTATTTATTGAATAACTCAAAAACAAACAATTTTTCGGGAATGGCTTAAGCATACGAAAAGTAGAGAATAATTTTCTCTATATCTTCGTTTCTATGGACCACCCTTGAATTTTGCTTCTTTCAACCTCTCTCGGGGGTTGAAAATTCAAAATGAAATTCTGCGACAACTGTTGACCGTAAATAAAGAGATACGAGTTTGGCACTGTGGACAAAAATGTAGCTGAGGGTTCAAGCTACAAATTGTTCCACGGCGGCGAATTCGTGCGGTCAATAGTTTTCCCAGAATTTCATTTTTTATTTTCAACCCCCGGGAGGGGTTGGAAAAAGCAAAATCCAAGGGTAGTCCATAGAAATGAAAATATAGAGTAAATTATTCTCTACATTTCGTACGTTTGAGCCATACCCGAAAAATCGATTGTTATTGAGTTATTCAATAAACAATTTTTTGGTATCTCAACAATTTATTTTGAAGTGAAGAGATTATTGGAAAGTGATGATCAAACACTCGATCGACGCATCTTTTCAAGGGCTACAACGTTCCCATTTGAACAGCAAGTGTAGGAATTTATCCTAAAGAGTTATTGAATGAAAACAGAATTTTCAAAATTTCTCCCCTCTTTTCACCCCCAAAATGAACTACCACGATTTCAGTGCTATGGACAAAACTAGAACTCGGATTGTTCTGAACATTTTGTCTCGCAGCGCCGACCTCGTAGGGGTTCTAATTTGGCATCAAACCACCCCCATTCCCCTTCATCCCCTAAGAAAACCCCTGCGCCCCGATTTTTAGGCAAACTTGAATTTAGCACCCGCGACAGTTCAAAACCAGGGTCAGGACTTCCAACCAGGACCAAAAGAGGGCTCGATCCAATTAAATGCTGATTAGTTTTATATTTCAGGCGAATTCGGACCTCGTTTTATTCAGATCTGGCACCGGCAGAAAGATTTGGAAAAAATAATAAAATAAATTTTAAAAACCAGTTTATATTTTTCGCCTCGTAATGCCAATTCTTCAATCGAGTTAGACCAATATTTTTTATTTTTCGTCCACGATGCTTTGTTTCCTCGCGAGCATCCTCCATCTCGTTCCATCGCAGTCGTCCTTGTCGATGCAGAGCCGTTGAAAATTATTATCGGAGGCGTATACACGACGGATCGAAGTACACGATAGAGCACGGCGGAATAAAATTACAGCTAGCGATTGATTCTCGCGATGAGATGAGGTAGGGCTCTGCGCCACCCTACGCGGGCGCGCGCTGCCTCTCCACTCTCGACGCGGGGAAATTAACATAGTGTTTTTAATGCTGGGGATAATTGTGAGGGTGGAATTACACGAGGGTTGCGAAGCAGCCAAAGGCTCGCTCGATGTTTCGTAATAGCAGAGATTCTCAACAGCGCGGAGAACGCCAAATGTTCAACTATGATCGCCCGTTTTAGAATAAATTTATGTGATACTCTGAAAATCAATGCGTCCATGGTATCCCACGGGGCAATTATAATTAGCAGCGGTATATGGATGAGGCTCGGAAATACCTTACCGGTAAATATTTCGTATTCATTAAATTGCAGTAATTCGATTTTTCTTATCGATAAGTGTATCTTTGAATTTTTTCGGTACATAATGCATATTTGTTATCTCATTTTTGTTTAATAAAAAAAATGTGCGTATGTCAGTAGATGTAAGGGTATGTTTAAAAAAATTCAGAAAAAAATTGTAATTGTATATTCAATAAATCAAAATATATCCAATGTTGAAAGGAAAGTTTAAATATATGTCGTGTATATTTTGACTAATTAATATTCTCGTAGAATAATATGTATATATATATATATATATATATATATATATATATATATATGAAATAATATATTATTAACCTCCCGGGGAACATCGCTTACGTGTCCTCCTTCGATTTAGTCAAAACTCTTATATATGATGATAAAGCATTTAAAACTATTGGACTCGATTTTTTATCAGCAGAAAAATAGCTTTGAGGGGGAAATCACCCCTCAAAGAATGACGTGTCACCACGTAATTTAATTTTTTTTTCAATACTGCCATTGTAGATTTTTCATCGTTTCACATTAGGAGAATTTTTTTTTTTTTTTTCATTCAGGTCGGTGGACTGCTTGTCGGTGAAACTGCAAATTCAGCCCTCGACAAGCCTGTCTTTGAGAGGTGGTTTCCCCCCTTGAAACGGGTTTTCAGCAGATAAAAAAAAGTGTCTAATACTTTTTAATGCTTTATCACATAAATGAGTTTTAACAAAATCGAAGGCGGACGCTTAAATGATGCTCCTTGTTAATTAATATATCATTAATATTTTTTTTTAAGGTTTGTAATATTTAGTTATATAAAAGTATATATATATATGGTGTTGGCGCATAGACCGACACAATTTTTTAGCGGATGGGGGCACTGATGCTGATGCTTTTTTGAAGATCTGATCATTTGACGCTTTTTTCACTCTTAGACCCTATATCCAAAGTGTCACGGTAATTAAGTTATGATTTTTATTAGTTTTTTTTAATCACCCGAAATTTCGCCTTTGAATCGTCATAACTTTTTTGTTTGTGGTTGTAATAGCACGAAATATCTTTTGGCGTATTCTGCAATGTATGTTTACTATAATAAATCATCATTTGATGAAATTGATTTCAAGAAAATTACTCATGAGCTTCCAAAGTCTTAAGAATGCTTAAATGTCCGAAGAAGGTCAACTTCTAAATTCATAAAAAAAAAATCTAAAAACTATTTTGAACTTAGCTTTATTTTAAAAAGTTCTCTAGTTCATACCCTTTTCAACGATATGCTGCATGTCATAGGAATCATTCATTATATGGTCAAAATAAAGAGAATAAGTTCTTTTTATAATGGATCGAGGAGTTGAAATTTTTCAAACATTTACACATTTTTAAGACTGGGAGCTCAAGAGTAATTTTCTTGAACCCAAATGTATCAAATAATGATTTATTTATGATAAGCATACATTGCAGAATACAACAAAAGCTATTTCGTGCTATCACAATACAACCACAAATAAAAAAATGACGATTTATCGGCAAAATGACTGGTAATTGAAAAAAAAACGAGAAAAATCAAATCTCAATTACCGTGACACTTAGGACATAGGGTCTAAAGGGTGAGAAAATTCGCAAATGACCCTCCCAATCCCCCCAAAAAAATGTGTCGGTCCATACACCAAACACCCTACATATATATATATATTCATTTCATATATAATAATACACTTTATTTAATATAGAAATTATAACATTTTTACATGATTTGCGATATTTTGCTATACATACTACTCATATATATATATATTTTTTTTAATTTCCTGAGTTCCTATACCCTTGCGGGTTTTAGCGTACTACCCTTCCCTATTGAACCCTTTCCTATCACTCCTTAACCGCACTTTGCTAATCTAACCTAACTTTCGTTGCATCCACAGCTGTCTCAAGCTACACTATACCGCGTTTACCGCGTTTACAGGGAAACTCTGGAAAATCCGTACCGGTATGGACGGCCCCATGTTCTTCTTGCACAGACGTTTTTTACTCAAGTATCTACACCAAGCTCCCATCAGCCTTTAGCTGACTGTTTGATGCGCCAGCCGGTGCACGGCTAAGCGGTCACCGCTCCGAGTATCAGCCATGTTCAACGCTGTCTAACTCGAAGGACCGCCGGAGCCGAACCGCCTGAGCCCATTCACCAGTGTTGCTTATGTAATAATATATCTTTTTCCCATTTAATATTCAATTTATAATTCTTCCATATGGGTTATAATAGTTATGTAAATAAAGCTGTATATGTAGAAATTAATATTATACTTATATATAGGGTAATAATTGATATATATTAATATATTATTCAGTTTATTTAATATATAATTGATAGCTCTTCTACATGGTTTTCAATATTTTGCTGTATATAATATTTAAAATAGTATCAATAGCAAAATATTTCATTAAAAAAATGTTTACACGTAAAATACATAAATTACTGTTTTACCTATATATTTACATAATAATAATTTGAATGTTATATTCTTAATTAATTTGAATATTAATTTGAACAATATATTATTACTTTATTTGATATATAATTCATATTTTTGTTATATGCCTCGTAATACTTTGCGGTCTATATATGCTGCACATATAGACTACTATTATACATACATACATACATACATATATATATATATATATATATATATATATATATATACAATTATGATACGGAATTAATGCATTTATTTTTCGTGAACTGAGTATACGGCGTCACGATGCGAGAAAATGTTAAAATCACCGATATTAATAATAAAAATATCGCGTAACTCTGAAGAAGAACCACTGATCCAATTCCTGAGGTGACTCACAGGCCACTCGACGGTTCAAATGCGCGCGAACCCTCTCTCGATTCGACCGAGCTCAACCGTACTGGTTACGTGAACCGCGAAAACTGTTTTCATTATTGTGGTTCAATCTGCCCGAAAAAAATCGATAACTCGCGATGAATCCAATTATTTCGAATATTCTCTCGTTTTTTTTTTATATTCATTATTTTTGTTTCTCGTTATCGCGACTTCACTTGTGGCACGTAACCTTTCGGGTACCGATCGTTGTTACAGTAAGCTGTATTCTGTATTCTCTCTCTCTCTCTCTCTCTCTCTCTCTCTCTCTCTCTCTCTCTCTCCCTCTCTCTCTCTCTCGCTTTCCCTGTCTCTTGCTCTCCCTCTGGCGTGCTCTGATGTACGGATGCACGTAAAAGCTATTTGGCGCCGGATTAACGAGCGTTCGCAGAAGAGGGAAAGAGAATCACATTGGAAAATGGAATTGTTTGAAAAAAAATATTACGAGTACAGTAATGAGAGGCACACATGGTGCAGCACTCCGAGCGAACAACAGCAGCAGTCGATATCAAAAGAAAAAAAAAAGATCGAAATAAAAAATCAGAGAATTTTCGCAAAAAAAATACGTTGCCAAGAGAATTCCAAAAAATCAAGACTTTCGTAATCTTGACTCTCATATTTGTTACTTTATAATTGTTTGTACTGAAAGTGGACAAAGTAACAAATCCGATTTCGTAATAACGAAAATCGTTGCATTTTTTACTCAACTCGTATATTTAATAATGATAATAAAAATAATGGTGATGATGATGATGATGATGATGATGATGATGATGATAATAATAATGGTAATGGTAATCATTATTACAAAATAATTGAAATTATTATGAGTATTATAAAGTTAAAATTATTAAATTATTATTGATATTAATTCAATTGAATTATTATTATTATAAAGTCAATTTAACTAATACTATTATTCCATACGTACGTATCCAAAAACCGTCTTTCTTGTACCAGAAAAATATTATTTCTTCCTCTCCCTGACTGACTCAATTCCTCAAAAAGTCCTCGTTTCAGCACCCTACAAAACCGAGGGACAGTAACATGCAAAGGAACCTCCGCTTTTCCGTTTTCTCCTTCCCCTACCCTATCGCTACAAAACAAACAAAAATTACAATTCCATCCCCCATGGATACGACGTAAAATTTTATTCCAAGAACCAGGAAACTGGATATTTCGTCAATTACAAGTACATTTATGTGTTCTCGGTCATGCTGATCGGCTGGGATGACGTCGAATTTGCCGAGACTGAGAGGGTGTTCGAATATAGCGGCGGAAGAGGAGAGCAAGGGGGCGGGGGTTGAACGCAGAAACGCTTCGGTGCATCGACGATGGAGGTGGACCGTCGACGAGCCCCCTGGGTTTAGGCAGTGTGTGTGTGGGTATGTGTGTGTGTGTGTCCATAAATACACACACATGTGCTCTGAACTCTGTAGTTTGAGACAAAAAGTGCTCACACACACACACACACACACACACACACACACACACACACACACACACACACACACACACACACACACACACACACACACACACACACACACACACACACACACACACACACACACACACACACACACACACACACACACACACACACACACACACACACACACCTACACACACACACACACACACACACACACACACACACCTACACACACACACACACACACACACACACACACACACACACACAATCACACACACACACACACACACACACACACACACACACACACACACACACACACACACACACACACACACACACACACACACACACACACACACACACACACACACACACACACACACACACAAACACACACACACACACAAACACACACACACACACACACACACACACACACACACACGCCATAGGGAAAAGGAACAAAAAAACGGTAACGTGCCACCGTATCCAGTCGATGTAAGCCAGAAGCGTTATATTCATACGTTCGTTAGGTTTTGCAGCAGGTTTCAGATTACCGGACACACGGAGTGCAGGGTGAGAGAGCCCTGAGCGTGAGGAAATAGAGGGACGATGCCCAAGAGGGACAGAGAAAGAGAGACTTGCGGAAGAGCAGGGGACTGTGAGAGCAGTAAATGTAAAAATATTGCTGAATTGGTACAGATAACGGTTTCATATGGGGGCTCTCTTTTCCCATCTCGTTCTCTCTCTCGCTCTCTTTAACTCTTTCAGCCTCGATCTCTCCGTCTCTTTCGCCGATATACGCGATGTGGAAGTTGCTTTGAAAAAAATATATCTCGACTCGCCCCGTTTCGATACGAAAACGTTTGCATTTCGTCGCCCAGCGCGGACGCCATGTACTTTTTTTCCATTTACGTGTACGAATTTCTACGAATTTCTACGCTGTGTGTGTGCATGTGTGTGTGTGTGTGTGTAAGTGTGTAGGTGAGGGTGTAGGTGTGTGTATGTGCGTGCTACGGTTTTCGTTGCTACATTGGCCTGCAGACATTCGTTCCGGGGCTGTAACGAGACTGGCGAATAATTTTTTAGATATGCCTCGGGAACGTCACGAATTGAAACTGGGGGCCTGGAAAGCGAAGGTTCCCGCGACGGTGGCCGCGAAACGATTCGACGGAAAATACACGAGGTAACATCCGGGAAAAATAACACGCGCGTGCGAGGAGAGCGTCGCGTGGATTAGGCAATGAAAAAGGGAGGAAAAAATGAAAAATAAAGGAAGCCTCCGGTGGCTCGCATGGGAAATAATATTGTTATTTTCAGGCGGCAGTTAGCCTTTGTAAGGGCGAAAAAAAGTCAGATATTGAGCGACATCCGGGTGGGATGTCAAAAGTTACGGAGGTGGACGAGAAGCTGGTGCGTGCTGGGTTGACCTGGGCCGATACTGGGAGATCTCCGTTTGAAGTAGCTAGTTAAGTGTGCAGGAGCTACTAAACGCATGCTTTTAGGTTTAAGGGGAGACATGCACCTAGAAGCCGGAAAAAAGGTCATTTTTGTGAATTTTTTCAAGGAAAACTATTTGAAATTTCGGATTGGGGTTTTAATTATCTAAAAGTATATACATTCAAAAATATGTTTAATTTTCTTTATTTAAAAATATCCAAAGTATACAAGGATATTGTATGATCCTTGGAGCGTCGTAAAAAAATCTGCGTATACGGTACCCACTGGCGTTTCTTCAAAAATCATCGGAAAAAAAAACCAAAAAGATTATTCAATTAGATACTATAATCTAGTACTTGTCATAGCAGATTTTGAAAATATCGATTTATGACAAAATGGCGGACATTTCAACATAAATAGTGATTTTTGGGCCAAAAATTAATTATTATTTTGCCTATAAAACAAAAACTAAGTAGCGGAAAAAAAATCCTATGACAAGTACTAGATAATGGTGTATAGAATAACCACAAAAAACCTCAAGGCAATCGGTTCATTGGTTTTCGAGAAATTTTGGGTACCGATTTGAAAAACGTGGTTTTGAGAGAAACGCGTTTGAAAATTTGGGAATGAATAAATCATGAAATTTAGTATCAGTAAACAAACACATGCTTGACATGTATCGAAAGCACCTGAATGCAGGGTTGCCGCAGATATTGCCAGAATGATGAAATGGCAGCCTGTGACAACTCGAGTCAAATCTGATTGCGATTTTACTTCACTTACCAAACTATAGTACAAACTGTTTTCACATTCACTTCTCAAATAATTATTTTCTGTATCATGTTCATCATTATACCCAAATACATTATATTTTGCTTTTTTTCAGATTCGATGATTTATAGATTTTCTGTTGACTAGTCAATCCGCTAGTACGACCTCAACAGGTCTACGTAAACTTGGGGCCCCGTGACCCATATAGGGTCGCCTGTCGTAACAAAAATGCCAGCATTGAGCCATTAAACGGTTTGCTGATAATCGGCCAATAATTCGTCGACCAGCATTGGGGTACTGTAGGCGGATGAACGGATTGCCAGATCTATGCCAGCCATTCGTGGGCCAATACTATCGCACCGATAATATGGCGATCAGCATTGGGGTATCGTAGGCAGATGAACGGCTTGCCAGTTCTATGCCAGCCATTGGTGGGCCAATACCATCGCACCGATAATATGGCGATCAGCATTGGGGTATCGTAGGCGGATGAACGGCTTGCCAGATCTATTCCAGCCATTGATGGTTTGTTTTTGGGCGTTTTGCAAACGCAGGTCGTTAAACTGTAACACGTAAAAACAAGGGACAAGGTTTCGAAAAGCATATCCTACTGATGAAGCTGAAATTTTGTACCGATCTTCTTTTCAATATTTTAAGAGAACCTTTAAAAGGATATTGGCTACTAGCAATAGTTTTCGATATATCGGATATTGAAAGTTATTTATTGTACTGCGCTTCTACTATATTAAATAAATCCAAACAAACCCATCCCACATGGCAAGTGATATGCACATACGGGCGAGCACTGTTTGCCAGGAAGCAGCGCGGCCGGAGGAGTGGGGGGTATCTATGGGATATATAGATATACTCGTATGGCGTGAAATAATAAACTTTACAATGCGATGTATAGAAAACTATTGCTAGTCGTCAAAAATCCGTTAACGTTTCTCTTAGGATATTGAGAGGAAGTTCGGTGCAAAATTTCAGCTCGATCAGAGGAGTATGCTTTTCGGAACTTCACCCAAAACGAGCGAGTTATTTTTACAGCCTAAATGGACCAAAAAAATTGTCGGTAAACTTTAATGTCACGAATAAAATTATCGGCATAAAAGTAAGGAACGAACAAACGATGGGTTCTGTAAGTGTTAAAATGGCTAAGTGGGTAGGGCGCTCGACACTAGAACGAAAGGCGCAGGTTCGATCCCGATGAGAGGTAAAAATTTGAACAATGCAGAAACTGTTTTTAATGCAATTATTCTATGTACATGGACATAAGTAAAGCATAAGAAAACAAAAAAGATACTACTAGAATTTTTATATTCATAATTTGTCAATTTTTTGTTTTTCATTTCCGGCAGAAGATCCGGCAGCCGTTGCTGGGCCAATATGGGCGTATGATAGTTGGCCCAGTCTTAGCAGCCATTCATGGTTTACCATTACCAACCTTGCATGGTGCGGATCTGGCCCGTTTATATAGCCATTACCGCGCCATCGTTTGTTCTCTGGCAACCAGTCGTGGGCCATTACTGTGCCGATTGTAAAACCCTATTTGGGGAACGGGTCGATTGCGATATTTTTTTCTGACGAGAGTATTGGAATGACGAGGTCGGGATTTTACACACAAGTGAGACGTAGTCTTGCCAAGTTTGAGTTTTTTTTTAACGGAGACTTTGTCCTTGGAGTGCCATATTTCAGGTGTTTACATTTTATTTTTTTTAAAGGAAACGAGTAAAGCTTTTTGAGTGCGGTTTTTTTCTTGCTTTTATTCATGATATACAGAACGTTAAAAAATTAAAAAAAAAAAAAAAAAACCAAAATGGCGGCCGTTGCAGTTCCGCGAAAACAGGTCCTCAAATCGCGGGAGGTAAACGGCTGACATCACTGCCCCCTCTTTGTCGATCTGAAACACAAATTCAAAGCATATTATCAATCTGTGACCCTTTGGTAATGGAGTGACGGATGGGTTTTTCGTTTAGTACAAATTTCGGAAAATGGTGCCAATTTAAAAAAAAATCGAATTTTCGCATTTTTTTCGCATAAAAAGATAAATAATAAATGCAAAAATGTATCTATCGAAAAAACGATCCGTCATTCCGTGAAGACATATTTTCTGAGTATGCTCTCCAAATTTCAGGTCGATATGTTAATTACCGCGGTCAGGAGAATGTCAGCCATTTTTAAAAACGTGTTTTCGAGAAAAACGCGTTTAAAGTTTTGTAATGTGTTTACACAAATGTGTTTATAATTACCGCTAATCGGCAATGCCTGGTCCATAGAGGCATCCCTCCTCTTCTTCTGGCTGTTGAGCTCAAATTGATTTTTTGAAAATTTCAAGGACAAAGTCTCCTTTAAATTGAAACATATTAATAAGCAATGAAGTTTATTATTATTTAGACAAAGCACCGCTGTTGCTGCGTGGCCAATCTGTGAAGGTGGTTCTAGCAACTAGGATGGTCTGAAATAAAAAGAAAAAAATGTACTTTTGGTATAGTAATAATAAAGTTTCGTATGAACGGATACTTTTTTTGAAATTCCGAAAATTATCAAAATTGCAAGCTGTAGAAAAACAGTTGGCTTTTCGAAGAAAACAAACGACTTTAATAATTTGTGATTAACAAGTCAATAAACGTATCAAAAATCGTCCGGACATAACGATAAAAAATTTTACAAATTATTCTCTGTCCGAATTAGTAGTAAACCGGACGAATGAATTTGGAGATACGACTTACAGCGTTTTATAAAACATAGTTTCGAGAGAAACGCAAAATGAAAAAGGGTAAATCACAGCAGGAAGATTCTGGGCATTCACAGGAATCGTCATAACTCGGCCAACTTTTGGAATTTTTACAAAACCTTCGGTGCAAATTGAAGACAAGACCCTCGTCTATAAAACGACGCAATATATACCGTAAAACGGGGCTACTTTGAACAGGTTTTGGACGTTTTTTGTAGGTAACTGTTTTTTAACATCCTAGATACCAACTTTTCTTGCTCCAATAGAACAGTGTGTCCTTTGGCAATCGAATGTATAAGGAAGTCAAACTCCACCACCCCCTCACAATTTGATATATACATTTTTTAAAGTGTCAAAGTAGCACCGAGCATGGGGCTTCTTTTACAGGGCATTCAAATGAAACTTATGTCAAAGAGGTTACTTTGGAATCATTTTGATAAAAAAATGTAATATTTTCCGCATTATACGTGAAATTAATGAAAAACAACGATTTTTCATAACCAAATTGTCATCGTTATTAAGGCAGCAGAACTCGAACAATTTTCGTCAAATTGACCTGAAATTTTAACTATAGCTTCGTAGATTGCTTTAACAGTCAAGTACGAGCGCTTTTTTCGATAAATCGATAATTGTAAAAAATATATCACTTTTGAGATGAAAATTATGGTCGAAAAAACTATTTTTTTTTTCAAACTCGTCTCTGCTTTTCTTTTCATTATTTTTTAATTCTCCCCCCCCCCCCCCGTACTTGACTGCTTAAAATAATATAATTAATGAAAATATTTCACTCTTAGTTCCGGGACTAAATTTACGACTAAATTTACGACAGTGCGCCGCCATTTTGTATACTTTTGACAAATGATTTTTTTTACATACTTCACTGTATACCTTATAAAACCTAAAAGCTCTTTTGACCATGTATTTTGTTCCTTTCAAAAAAAAAAAAAACCAAGGAAGACGGTCGTAAATGGGCAGTTACAGAGGTAACCCCCAGAGGTAGCCCTCCCTTTAGAAAACATTTTTCATAAAAATCTGAAGTACCTGGGGTGCCATTATAGTCTTATAATTGTCATTGAGATCAAAATTAACTTAAGCAACATTACAATCACCTTTAGCAACATTATAATAAACTTAAACAACAAATTGTTGTTCAAGTTTATTCCCCGCACTCTCCGCCCGTCACAGAAGGTCAAACGGGCTTGCTGCGCACACATTTAAAACGTATTTGGGCGCTCTGTCAAAGTGGCTCCGAAAACTGTCAAAGTTACCATGAATGTCCAAGTACGAACGGTAGTTCGTATTTTTGAAATTTCAAGCTCATTCGGATCCCATGAGGCATGCAATTGTGGAAAATATCAATTTTTGGATTTCGACGGAATCTCAGAACATAACATTTCAAAAACATTCTCTACAAATGTCGCGTCTATCCGCTCTGAATTGAAGGTGTTATGGGCGTTTATAGGTAGGCGCCGCGAACCGTCGAACCGTGAATCGGCGAACTTTAAACGCGTTTTTCTCAAAACGGTTTTTCAAAAATCGGTGACCACACGATTTCTTAACAATCACTGCACCGAGCAGCTTGAAATGTTACAAACGTGTTTTATATATAATAAAGCAGTGCTTGAACGAAGAATTTTTTTCGCGATGCATAGTTTCTCCTTCATCAACGAAAATGAAGCGATTTTTTTTACTGAAAATCGATACTTTCACCCTGGACTGCTACAATTTTTTGAACAATGTGTTGTGATTCATTAAATCCTTCGTTCAAGGACTGGATAACTTCGTGACAAACCTTTTTCAAACAGCGGTCTGTACAAACCATTGTATCCACCACATTCTAACTATTTTTCAATAAAATAATTGTAAATGATACTTAAGACCATACTCTTTAAGGGGGGAGAAAAACCCTTAGGCCAGGAAAAAATTTGCTTATTTTCATGATTTTTTTTAAGGGAAAGTTTCTTCGCTATTTCTAAGACTTAGGGTATGTTTTATTACTAGTTTTGGCTGTTACATGTTATTTTTATTATTTTATTATTATCTATTTATTTATTATTATAGAAAAACTAATCCACCCATTCTGATGAAATTTGGGCTTAATCTTGCTAACCTTATATTCTAAAAGATGACCCTAAATAGGTTTGATAATTTAAAAAAAAAAACAGATTTTTTAATCGTAAAATGTAGCATTTCTTTCGGAAATTCAATCTTTTTGTTTCAATGCGCACCATTTTAAGGAACCTCAACATTTCTCATTTTTTCTTGGTTCATATTCTGCGTATGAGTACTAATGAAAGAAAAACCTCCGTTGGTTTTTTTTTCATATTAATCCCGCCTGCGCTACGTGTCACGCCGTCTGACATCCGCTGCAACCCGCTTAGAAGCCCGTGCCATACCTCCGCCATGTTCGAAAATTAATAAAACAAAGAAAATACCATGTGACAGCCAAAAGTAGTAATAAAACATACCCTAAGTCTCAAAAATGGTCAATAACACTTTCCTTAAAAAAAAAACACGAAAATCAGCCATTTTTTTCCTCGCCTAAAGGTATCTCCCTTAATGCAAAAAAAAAAACAAATTGGAAAACCTACACTCGTTTCACTAGGAAAAATTGACCAAAATTCGTTTTTTTCTCTTGCACCAAGAAAAAAAAGATTTACAGGCCATGCTTGACAGAGGTTCAATTCCAATCGAACGTCAGCAAGATTTTTCAAACATATTCGACGATAACCATCTGTAAGATTACAGTACATTTTTTGAATGATATTTTCCATAACGCTATTTTTTTAATAGAAAATCACAATAAATATTTCATTATATTTACAATTTCGATATTATTTTTTTAATCAAAATTACTACTATCGATTTTAATTGATAATTATTATCAAAATGTTAATAAAAGCAACGAGTATAAAATTAAAACGTAATTACGCAAAAAATTGTCATATGTAAAAAAAATACTAATGGTTTATTTTTCCAGATTTTTAACTGAGCACGAAGGACTTTAAATTCTCACGAAAACTCTTTTTGGTTAGATTGTACGAGCGATGAGATGAGGTTTTAAACTTACTTCTTTTACACTAGTTTTTGCAGTGAAAATCGAATTTTCTAGTTTTCGCGGGACAGCCGAAACATGCTCGTTTTCGCGGTGAAAGCCGAAACATACTGATTTTCGCGGTGGATATGGAAACGTGCTAGTTATCGTGGCGAAAGCATAATCATGCTAGTTTTCGTAAGAACTTTGAATCGTGCTACTTTTCGTAAGCAGCATCGATATAACATTATGTCGATATAACGTACGAACGTACAATACAATATCTGAATACTAACAACAATTTACAAGAGTGAATGAGGGAAGAATAGAGGAGAAAGGCAAAGCAGCAAAGGTGCGAGAAAACACAAAGTGCACGGTGGGTTCAGAGGGCCGAGTCTGATGAATCTTAATTATGATTCTTGGCTGCAAGAAAGCTTCGCAAATGCTCAGGCTGTTTCTGACGACAGACTGACACGATGTAAAATCCTGTGAGAAGGACACGTAGGTTAGCGTGAGAACGCGCGATATTACGCGCCGTAGGAGGAAAATACTTTCGCCGTGAGGGTGGTCGTGTCGGCTGAAAATGTCGAGTCCCCGAACGAGCAGTGCGCGTCAATGTGATCCACGGAAAATCTCGGGGTCCACGCGAGACCATTTGCGCAAAACCCTCCATTGCTATTCAAAACATAAAAACCATTTAAAAATGTAATACCCGTGAAAGGTGAAGGGAGATGGGGGAGTGGGGGAGAGAGAGAGAGAGAGAGAGAGAGAGAGAGAGAGAGAGAGAGAGAGAGAGAGAGAGAGAGAGAGAGAGAGAGAAGGGCGAGGGAGGAAAAAATCGTGAGCGGAGGTGATCCAACGTGGTGACTCTGTAAGTAAAATATACTGCCCGGCGAAAAGCTTCGGTCAAATAATCATGATTTATCGTCGTAAGGAATTCTACGTCGGAAAAAAGCTTCTCCCTCTCTCCTTTTCTTTTGTCGCTCGTACAAAAAAAAAACAAAAAAAGTACGATCGTCCGTGTCAATTTTAAATTATGCGCAATTTTACACAATGACAATTTCAGATGATGGACTACACTTTGGAATGCGCGTAAATCCAAACAAACCCGAAGGAGATTTATCCCATACACTGTTTGGGTGTGTTGCGTTTGCGTGTACGAGAGAATGTTTTCGTCACTCGCAATTGCAAGTTTGTTACCTGGATTGCATGGAAAAGACGAAGACGAAGGGTTCGCCCAATCACGACTATATAAATGTGACTAATAATAGGTATAAATGAATCAGAGATGTGTGCGGCCGTGTGGATGACAAGATAGTCTTCGGCAAGATAGTCTAAGGCACACTCCAACGCTATAAATTTTAGAACTGACATACAGAAACTAAGCTCAATTTACAATTCTATCATACAATTATTAAAACATTTTACAATATTCACCTCACATAACAATTTAAAAATTACTGACACTATAAACTAATTTAATACACTGACACGATAAACTAACTTTTTAAAGACATTATGACTAACCTTAAATATTCCTATCTTGACACATCTATTTTATTTTCCTTGACACGTCCCAGCCCAAATGATATTTCTCCCCCGATTCACCGTACAGAGACTCGAATAAGTTTCATACAATAAACACACCTCTCAGTTTCTCTCGAACCCTCGTTGACCACACAACTCAACATGTAGGGAAAAAAATAGTAAATTTCGAGTTTTTGCTCATCTTAGAAGGGAAAACAAAGTTTTTTACAAAACAGCTCAATAGGTAATTATCATAGTCTTTAGACAAAATAATTCTTCAACAAAACACACAACTTTTTTCCTTTTTTTTGTTTGCTTTATAATTAATTATCCGTTACAGACATGCAAAATCGCCGATAAACGATAACATCTCTATTGATGGAGTATTTTCTCACCTAACATTATTTACACCCATAAATAATGTTCTTCGAAACAACCTTCCTAATATTAGCAAAAATTTGAAATATCAACAACATCGAGGTTAGTCATTTCTTACATTTCATCTCTTTATTATGCCATAATTGAATAACCCGTTATATCACACATCATACATTTCAAATGCTAACACACCACAAACAATAAATAACGCAATAGACGATATTATTCACATTACATTAACTTAATTATAACCAAAACGGAACGTACAGAATTATTATACCAAATGTCTTAAAACTTATAGGACTTAAGACTTATATAACCGAATCATGAACATAAACGCTCATATTTATACCTTTTTCAAACATTATTGTATAAAAAAATGTGTATCATATTATATACAGAAAAATAAAATTTCTGAAGAGGACCCGAACCAGAGGGCCGAAACGTAAACATCCTGTATTTCCATTACCGACTTTGGAATAACCTTGACTGGCCGATAAAATGTAGTAATAAATAATAATAAATATAACAATGTAATCTTTAGATGACAGAAATGAAGAAATTACGAGTGGTATTAGAAAAATAAGACTGCAGCGATCTCCCGTGTCGAGCAGGCGCTGCCCGAACTAATACGCGGATGGGTGGCCCCTTAAAATAGCGGAGTGACATGTGTGCTGTAAATGTGAGATGGATGGGAGCGCCAAAGTCCGTAAGGGCGTAGGCATATTACGCCCAGGAGGCATATTAGAAATTGAAGTGTGTTACAAAAATTATTATAATAATAAAATAAAATGAATTAAAATAAAATAAAATAAAATAGAAAGAATTGAAATGAAATAAAATAAAATAAAATTGAATTGTTGCAAAATAGTTTAAAAAAATAAAACTATTGTAAAAGAAATGTAGTTATATATTAAAATTGATTTTGGAGACACACTGCTCCGTCTCTGTCTCAGAGAGGGAGAGAGAGGGAGATTCGTTTGTGTGTACGTGCACGTATGATGGTTTTTCGAGGTGCCAACGCGTTGCGAAGAAGTCCGCGAGGGCTGTTGGTTATTTTAACTCACCGTGAACAATTATCGTACAAATTGTACCGTCGACAATTCTACGTACCACAGTACACGAAAATACCCACGTTCTATATCGATCAGAATTAATGACTTTCCATGCAAGTTTCCGCGTACTTCGTCGTCCTGTATATTTCTATACTCCGGGTCTCTCAAGCAGATCAGTATTTTTTTTCCGCTCGGAATATTATTCCGAGCCGTTTTATTCGCGTGTGGCCAAAACTAAAATTACGAAAATTCCATTGCGTTGTTACGGGCGGTCGCAGGCACACGGGAGTTTAAGAGAATCTGTTTTTAGAATACTCGAGAAAGAAATACGGCCACTTAGGATATTTTTTTCAACGTTCGGAGATGATTTCGTGACGACTTTATTGTGAAAGAATTTTTTTGGTCCCGGATGATTGCCGCAGACAATCATTTGCAAAAATGCAGATAGGGTGATTTTTTTTTTAGATGTTGGGTGACTATTTATAGAAATGATATTTCGAAGCTTCGTTGATTTTTGCATTTTTTACAATAGATACATATCGTCGAATGATTTTTTTAATATCAGGAGGCACTCCTCAACTTTAATCATTTGCTTTAAGTTTGCCCTGTTGAAATCTGAAATAATTCATAAAAACGGCATCTGGTAAGTACTTTCAAGTAACGGTATCTCAGTTACTGCTAATTAATTAGTTTCGCGAAAAATGAACAAAAAGTATATACAATTCGATACGATATATTTTTTAATTCATTTGCCATATTTTCGACAAAATATTTTGTACAAAAAATAATTGACTCGTCAATGTGTAAAATACTGTTGTTCAGCGACAGATTTGGTTTCAAGCTGTTGTAACGTATTTAAGTTTTCTTCAAAGAAGATGCATTATGAAGTTTCAATATTACAATTAAACTTTGAATATTATAATGAAATAAAATCAATATCAAATTACAATTGAATTGAAAGGAATTCAATATTGAAAATCATAATTAAGTATTAAAATTTTGATTAAGGCGGGCACCATTGTGACGCGCAAAGAAAACTATTTTTTTCCATTTTCTCAAAGTATACATATTCAACAATACGTGAAAACAAATGCACGATAAAACATTGTAAATTGACCAATTTACAGATGATGCAGCGAGAGCAGGTAGCGCAACCCAAGTATACTAGAATTTTCAATTGCGTTTTTCTTTAAACGACTTTTTTGACCCCTTTGGAATCATCACTCTAGTTATATTTGTCCAATTTCAATTTCCGTACCAAACAAAAATTTTCGCCATTGCAGTAGCTACCGTCGTACGGAGCCGTTCTTTTTTTATTTTAGTATTTTTCAAGCCCCCAAATGCAAGTAAAAATTTCGCCAAAATTATACTTTTTTAACACCCGCCATTTTGTGATTTTTTTTCTCGAAAAAAATGGCTACCTGTAACGAGGACGCTATTTGTATAGGTTATAGAACTTTTTTATTTTTATTTTTCAGACCAACCATTATCAAGTTATCCGGCCGTTGGACCACATTTTTCTACACCGGCTCTATTATACAGGGTGCGCCAGAGAAACTTACTTATTTGAAAAAATTCCCGCGCGGTGAGTTGAATGGGTAGAGGGGCGAGAGGGGGCGCATCTGGAGGGGGAAGTTCCCAAGTTTGTTTCTCCCTCCAGTCAGTTGCCATCATGCTCTGGTCTAGAGAGCAGCGGGCCTTCGCAGTCGAGAGCTTCTTTTCTAACGGTCGCTCACTTGTTGCTACGCAACGTGCCTTCCGCGCTCGCTTTGAAATTCCTCCTCACAGACTCGTTCCTGGCCGTAATTCGATTCTGTCGTGGGTTAACTCATTTCGGGAGTGTGGAAGTGTCGCTAAACCCAGAAATGGACTTCAACGGACCATCAGAACTCCGGAAAATGTCGAAAGAGTGAGGCAGTCAGTTGTGCGTTCTCCCCGGCGTTCGGCTCGCAAACACGCAGCTGCTATGGGAATTTCTGACACCACTGTTCGACGAATTCTCCATGAAGACCTTCAATTTCATCCCTATAAATTGGCTGTTGTGCAAGAATTAACTGAACGCGATTTTGTTGCCCGTCAAAATGCATGTGAAATGCTGGCGATCTCCAATGGCCGGCACGCTCTCCAGATTTGACTCCATGCGATTTCTTTTTATGGGGTTATTTGAAATCTCTGGTTTATGTCGATCGACCACGGACCATAGCACACCTCAAGAACAACATTCGCGACGCCATTGCCAACATACCGATTGATATGCTGCAAAGAGTGGATACGAATTTCAAAAATCGACTTCATCAGTGTATGCGCAATGGGGGTCGCCATTTATCCGATGTCATTTTCAAGACTGCATGAAAAAAAAATTGGGATATTGTATTCTCAAAAAAAAAAAATTTTAAACAATAATTGAAGTACTTTTGTTTTTATTGACCTTTTAAATAAGTAAGTTTCTCTGGCGCACCCTGTACCTCAATAAGGTCGTGAATTTTTAATTTTTTCAAAACAAAAAACTACACGAAATAAATTCAATGTATGCTTAATAAGATACCGTTTTTCCAATTCTCAAATAAATAATCTAGTAGACAAAAAAACTCGGAAAAAATTACCTTTTTCGTACCGTCACTGTGGTGTCCTTCCTGAAATATTGAATTACCATTAAATTCAATAATTAATAGCAAAAATTAATTATTAAAATTAAAATTAAACGAAAAGACTTTAAAGAAGTTTTAATATCACAATTATGTTCGAACCTACGGACTTCGTTACGTGGATCGATACACTCCTGATCGCTTTTAATGATTTCAAATTGAAAGTCCAATTTATTCTCGGATATTAAATTCCTTTTTTCCTGCCTTAATTGTTAGGGCACGCTGAATGAGCGGTAATGAAACAAGATTTTCGAAATTTCGTTGTACGACGCTGAGCCGAGTTGCGCTAACTATAATACACATTGCGCGCGTATAAAATACAGCTTTTGTATCACCGTAACATTATAAATGTCGTTTTCATTGCTAACTGGCAGCTGGCCTTAAAAGCGCCACATTACGAATTTTCGCGCAAAGAGACCGTAAATTTCGTTTAGATGAAAGAAGCATAAACTCTCCGGGGTTTATACTGCATTCGAGCGTCGGGTTATTAAAACAATGCCCTAAAACTTTATAAGCATTAGATCTGCGCGCACGCGCTCATTGGGCATAATTACGTGAATTAAAGCAAGTGCCCTAGAAACTGGGATATTATTTTTACATAGTTTTTGTACGGGATATTCCACGATATTTCACCAAGCCCGTGTCCCAGACCATTTTTTATTTTCCTGATTTTTTTCGTAAACGTGTACCCCATGAAACGAGTATCCACAGCAATTTTTAGATTTTTATCTCTTCTCTTTCAGGAGTTTTAATTGCCAAAATATGTCGATTTCGGAAGTTTTGGAAACGTTTGAACGATGGTAACTCCGGAACTAATTGAGGTATCGACAAATGTCGATATATTATTTCTTTCATTATGAAGCATACTTTCGTTAAGGGGTTACCCCCACTTGCGATTTTGAAAAAAACGATTTTTTTTATTGCATTTTTTTGAAGTATAAGTATCCGGGCCCATACTTCTGTATGGGCCCGGAATAGATGACTCTATGTAAGTTAACAGAAAAAAATATTTTCTTCGTGTAAACTGAAATTGAAACTTTAAACGCGTTTTTCTCAAAATGGCATTTCTGAAGTCGGTGACCAAGATTACTCGAACACTAATGAACCGATCTTCTTGAAATTTTGCAGGCTCATTTAATACATAAAAATGTAGTCTTTAATCGTTCGATTTTTTTTTCGAAAAAAATGGCCGTTTCGTAGCCAAAAAACGGCCGTTTTTTTCGTTAAAATCGAACCATTAACTTTGACTGTCCGCCATTTTGTGAAAAATGAATATTTTTTAAAATCCTTCGATTAAAGACTAGTTTATACTTATATTTGACTAAATCCATCCGCATTTTTTTGTCAGATGATCCACTTCGCCGCAACGTTGGTCACCGCTAACCGTGTATATAAAAACATTATTTCATTGACGGCCATTTGCCACTAAACAATGTAATATTTTTCAATAAAAAAATTACTGAAAGTTCTTCAAGATGTGTTCTTTAAGATGGTATATTGATCGATTAAAAAAGTTTTGTAGTTTTCTTTAAAAAAATTCATGAAAAAGGCCTTTTTTGCGCTACAAGTGGGGGTGACCCGTTGAAAAATATGAAAAAATTATCAATTATCAATGTCAACGTTTTTTTGCTTCCAAAGTGAAAACTATTTTTTTTAAAGATGTTTTTAATTTTTTTTCAAAATGTTCTTTAAAAAAGAGTGACCCATTCTATAATTTTTAAAACTAGTCTCATCGTGGGCCTATTTATCCTACTCTTTTTTCGAATTAATCATATTTTATTTAGAAGATTTTTATCATTTTAATCTCCAATAATGCGATCCATGATTTTGTGACTTCCAATTCGGCTTCGACAGGCCCGAAGCGTATCATTTTTAATTTATGCTGAATTTAACGATTTTGTTGTTTTTCTGCATTTTTCGGTGATTTTTTTAAAGGCACTTACTATATATATCTTTGTGTTGAAAAGTACATTTCATTTGCACCGACCGATTCTCAGAAGAAAATTCGGAAATTGGCCATTTTTTCGGGCATCTAGGTAAATATGGCCGCTTGAAATTTCATAAATACGATTTTTTCATTACATCGATTTATAGCCTAGGTTATCAACTTTTACTTGCAACAAATATTTTCCAAAAGTTCAAAAAATTGACCGAGTTACGACGTTTTTGTGACGTGTTATAGCACCCACTGCGAATTACCCTTTTTTGCGTTTTCCTCGAAACTATGCTTTATGACACGGTGGGAGACGTAACTCGAAATCTGAGAGTCCGATTCACTTCAAATTCGGACAGAGCATTTTATATCGTGTGATCACCTGATTTTTTATACGTTCATTCATTTCTTCATAACGAATGATAGAAGTTGCTTTTTGTCGAAAATCGAACTTAAGAACTTTTGTCGAAAAAAAGTATCCGGCCATACGAAAGTTTTATTGTTATGCTAAAAGTACATTTTTTAATTTCACAATTCAGATCACCCTAGTTGTCAAAACCGCCTACACCGATTGGCCATGCAGCACGGTCCTTTTTTAAAATAATAACCTCATTGTTAATCAATATTTTTCAATAAAAAAAAATACTCAAACTCCACAAGACCATGTATCAATTGTGTGTAACATTTCAGCCTCGCCATCTCAATACTCTCATCGTAAAGAATCCTGAAAATTGACCTGTTTTTGTGCCCCAGACTAAAAATTAAGATTCTGTGCCCCAAGCTGAAGACCCTATGAAAATAAATCATGCATACGAATAAAGGAATACAAGCCCATTCGCTCTCCCCACACGGAACATCTAAACATATTCCCCATCATTGGCGAAGTTTTACCGTCGCGTGCCTGCAAGCAAGAATACTCCACTTCAAGGGAGCATCCAACCGGCCAAATGTTTCACAATACGAGCGGAAAATTATTGGTTGCGTGTAAGGAGGAAAGTTAAGTCTACCGTTCGCCCGTTGTGTAACGCAAGCCTCGTGAAAATTTAACGTTCACTCAAACCTCACCTCTTTTTCGTTAATGTGATTATTCGTATATTGATTTTGTAATAAAGTCGTAACAAATGTTTTATTTACGAACGTCCGGCAGCAGTTCCGTAGCCGAGACCTCAGAAAAATTAGAAACGTTTATTACGTCTGAACTATTTAAGAAATTCACTCGTTTGGAGCTTTCGGGTAGTTAGTCACGTGTGAATGAATTTAAAGTATCCGAAATCAATATTCCACGATTAAAATTAGCCGGATACGGAAAGCTCTCGAAACCGTATCAATTCGCTTAATGGAAGTTCTCTGGGAGCATAATTTTGTGATGTGTCATTAGCTCATGTTAGTCAAAACCAGCCTACCGAGAGCTTTCCCATACACCACTGTGTGCGTGCATCTATATCGTATCAAGTTCGGTGGGTTTCATTAATTTACTCGTAATGAACCGTAATTATGTAAGCTCAAATATTGCTTAATTACACATCGCGTTGACACAATATATATGCTTTTAACGTTTGCCTCGAGGTGTGGCGTACAGTTTCAGAGGAGGGTATAGCCGCGAGGCGGTGGATATACAGAGGACGCAAGAGAGAGAGAGAGAGAGAGAGAGAGAGAGAGAGAGAGAGAGAGAGAGAGAGAGAGAGAGAGAGAGAGTCCTTTCCATATATTTGGATACGACCAGCATCGATTATATTCCCTACACATTATACATCATTCGATAAACGCCACGATTCCAAAATATCCGAAAACGTGTCCACCCTTACCAATTCAACATTCTAATTTATTCATTTCATTGTGACAGAACACGCGAGTTTAAAGTTTTACTCGGTCGAAAATTGGCACGTGGTACTCGAGCTCCTTTAGGCGACGCTCTTTTTATTCATAGTTTCATTCAAAATGTGAGCAGTTTGGAATAAAGAGGGAGGAATAAAGAGGGGGAGAGAGAGAGAGAGACAGATCGATTGATTAATAGTTTTATTATGCCCTAATTATGTCACTTTTGAGCAAAGTAGGTAAAGACGCATCACAAATTTTGGTGCTCTCTGTTCATCACAAAGAGTAATACAAAAATAAAAATTGAATGCGAACAAATGAAAAATACTTTGATACAACAGTTTCGGAGGCTCACATACATACAACCATTCTGAATTAATCCTCAAAAACCATTGAAACATCATACAAAATTAAATAAAATTCATACAAAATCAGGTCAAATCATACAAAATAAAGTAAATTATACAAAATCAAATACAGTCGAACCTCCATATAACGAATCTCTAGGAAAGATTATATCGAGTTTTCGTTATATTGAGGTTTCGTTGTATCGAGATCGTCTTCCTTAAAATGTTAAAAAAAATATATATATTAGTACTATAAATATAGGGATATTTTTCAAAGATAGGTTTAAATTCAGAGCAATTTTTACAAGCAATTAACAATTGGAGCATAATGTATACTATTATATCGTTGTATAAAGGTTTCGGAATGGACAAATCTTCGTTATATCGAGGTTCGACTGTGCTATTGTACAACATTTTGCAGAATCGAACACTCGCACAAGACCATACAAAATCATACAAAAACGAAAATGACGCGCTCATATAAAAGCAGCAAAGAGAGGGACAGTGAGTGAGAGAGAGGGGGAAGGGAGGGGGAGAGAGAGAGACAGGGAGAGAGAGAGAGAGAGAGAGAGAAAGAGAGAGAGAGAGAGAGAGAGAGAGAGAGATCCCACATACACACGCACACACACACACTCTGCCCTTTTCTTTTCCTTTTTCAAAACGCAAGAACACACACACACACATACACACACAAATCTACCGTTGATGATATTGATAGGAACCAGATTCATATATAACGATTAAATTCCATTACGCGAAAGCGACGTCCGCGCATTAATGCTGACGTGAACGAGAGTAGGGAATCACGCGTTTATACCCGCGGGAAAATTCAATATGATTATTCATCGGGCACTTGCGTTGAATGAGAGTACAATTCAATAACAGTGAATATAATTCAAAATTTCGTCAGTCAGCGAGGTGTATCGTGACGCAACACGTGTGTGTTTATGTCTGCGCGCGTGTGTGTGTGTGCGTGTGTGTGCGTGTGCTTCGCATATCTCGTGAAAAATCTCTACGACGTGTACTTTCGAGCGAATCTCTCGTTGTATCGATTGACGGAATAAAAGGCTTGTATAACGAGCTACCCTAATTGTTGGCCGCACAGTTCATCTCGCATTAATCGGCACACATATATACGGGCAATCCAGATAAAAGGTATTGGAGGAATAATTACGAAGAGCCTCTCGGCATATTCACGAACGGTTATTTCGAACTATCGATGTTCAAAATGAGGGGATGTATTTGTCATGCACAATTGTTGGGTCGTGAAAACGAGGAGTGAGGGCTGCGTTGCGACAAAAGATTGTGGATCCTTGCGATTCAACGGGTCTGCATGAGCTGAGCGCTCAAAAAGCAGGCTGGTTTTTGATATTTTTTCATGATGGGAGTTTTGGTATGACGGGGTCGGGATTTTACACAGAATCAATACATGGTCTTGCCAAGATTGAGCTATTTTTTTATTGAAAAATATTGATCAATAATGAAGTTATTATTGTTTAAAGACAGTGACGATGTTGACGCGTGGCCAATTGATGCAGGTGGTTCTGGCAACTTGGGTGAGCTGAAATGAAAAATAAAAAGTGTTACTTTTAGTTTAACAACAAGACTTTCGTATAATCGAATACTTTTTCGAAATTAAAAAAATTCTCATAATGGCTTAATAAAGTTCGATTTTCGACCAGAAAACAACTTTAATAATTTGTTATTAAGGGGTTAGGCCACCGTAACGGGTATAAAATCATGTGCGAATGTAACAATTTTTTTCGTATGAAAAAGTGATTCACTCATAAAATTAATTACACATCTATTTAGCATGAATATCAAGCTGTTAGAAAATAGATATATTTTTTTTCGATGTAGAAAATGGCCGAATACTAATGTTTTCTTTAGTTATCTTTTTTTAGGCGCTCCACGGCGTGACATTTAGCATCCACAATTTTTACCTAGAACGAAAAAAAAAAAGTCTCGTCACTCTACATTAGAATACGTAGAGAAGTACGTACGGAATTTAAATATATTGTTTTATTCAAAAGTTATAGGTATTTGAACTTAGGAAAAGAATTTTCAGTGAAAAATTTCGTTATAACTGCTCATAAACTGCTCATAAAATGAAAACTCGTCGATTAATCAGAAATTCCGTACGTACTTATCTGCGAGATGCAATTAGGAACATAACTTTTAAATTTGAAGTAAATCGAGTAAAAATTGTTGAAGTTATTTGTCACGCCAATTGGAAAAAAGCTGTTTCGAGAAGTTTCGAGTAGTCGGCCATTTTGTACATCGAAAAAAAAACATATATTTTCTAACAGCTTGATATTCATACTAAATAGATGTGTAATTAATTTTACGAGTCAATCACTTTTTCGTACGAAAAAAATTATGACATTCGCACATGATTTTTTACCCGTTACGTAGCGCGTTGGACGATCTGACCTTTCGTAAAAGTCGTCATAACTCGGTCAGTCTTCTTATCTTTTGTAAATTCTTTGTTTCAAATTGAAGTTAACATTCTAAATCGATCCATCTAAAAATAATTTTTTTGACATTTCAAGCTCGTGCAGAGACTCCTTAATAAAGCTGCGAAAAATGCCAAGCTTCACAAAAATTGTCATTGCTCGATCAATTTTTGAAATTTCCACAAAATCTTTCTAGCTAATTAAAGTTACTCCTCCAGGCAGCAATGCTATACAATAGAAATTGTTTTTTTTTTAATTTCGAGCTCAAGCGAACCACCGTTGGCTGTGGGCAACACTCCGTGGTCTCTCTCGAAACGAGCGCCAGTACTGAAGCGTAGGATAAAAGCTCAATAATCTTGAAAGTCCGCAAGGGCATACTGACAAGGAACATCACTTACATCACGATTTTATTGAACCTCATATACGTGATAAAGCATTGAAAAATATTGGACGCTTTTTTATCCGCGAAAAAAACGGGTTTAAGGGGGTAACCACCCCTCAAAGAAAGGTGTGTCACCGCTTAATTTGATTTTCGTTCAACACTTCTATACTGCATGTTTCATCGCTTTACATTGCAAGAATTTTCTGTCTCATTCAGATCGGTGGACTGCTTACGGGTGAAACTGCAATATCAAGAGGTGTTTTTCCCCCTTAAGGTATTCCTTCCGCGGAGGGCTGTATTTCGTAGGGTCATAAGGAGGGCCCATCTGAATTGTTGGTAAATTACAGTGGCGCTTAATAAAAATTAATCACAATCAATTATAGTACCCAAAGATAAAATGTAATAAAAAAATTTTCGCGCAAGTATAATAGATTTAGACATCTTTACATTTTCTCTGAAAAGTCGCAGCTACGAAAATTCTTCTGCTAGTCACATTTTTCTAAGTCTTATCATCAATATTTTCTTTAAACATTCAGTGACCCCATGTTTTCACTGTCGTTACGGAATCTTTAGATTTTTTTACACGCATGAGCAGTTTATGTCAGTAATCGAGAGTTATTCAGTGTATAAATTACTAGATAGAAATATGGCCACTGTGTCATCTCTATAAAGCGCCGTGCAAATGAAACGATTATTAGTCATAATTTTTCGATAAAAAATCGGTAATTTGGCTTGAAATTTTACCAGTATACTGGGATGTATTTTTATTTGATTAGAGACGAAAATCAATTAATTGTTAAATATTCGGTTTCGTGGAAAGAGACCCTTAAAGGCGTTTTTCCGTCGATAAAAAAAATACGTGT
This sequence comes from Ophion slaviceki, assembly GCA_944452715.1. Lineage (NCBI taxonomy): Eukaryota > Metazoa > Arthropoda > Insecta > Hymenoptera > Ichneumonidae > Ophion > Ophion slaviceki. The sequence continues at coordinate 6,222,538 of OX101788.1, read as the reverse complement.
TTAATAGTTTTCAATGCTTTATTACATTGTGAGTTTCAACAAAATCGAAGGCGAACACTTAAGTGATGTTTCTTTTCAGAAATATCGGAGTAAAAATCGTTCCAAAAAAGGGAAAAAAGGTGGAAAAAATGGGCGGTCACTACGAAAAGTTTTTCATCCGAATGATTCCTATATTTCATGCACATTCTATTGCAAAGTCCCTGAACTATTATGATTTTTTTTTCTAAATTCATCCCTTTTCTGCTTCTCTCTCTCTCTCTCTCTCTCTCTCTCTCTCTCTCTCTCTCTCTCCCTCTCCCTCTCTCTCTCTCACACGCCCTGGATTCATCGCTATCTCATGCGAGTTTTCTCTATCGTCGAAACGTATAGTTTGATGGAACGTTGAATGGAAACTCGGCCGGTGTCCGGGGACTTGGTCGAAGCGCGTTTCTCTACTCGGATACGTAATTTGATGAACGAGAGAGCGAGGGGCAGGAAGGAGGAGGGCGGTGGGGCACAAATATACATACATACATCGAAAGTACAACTTGACGGCATCGGGCGTTGCGCAATTCGAGTCGCCATATACATCGCGTATTCGCGACGGGGCCTTGTTGCACCGATCGGTCGAGATCCGGACATCGCGTTTTTTTTCTGCTTCTCCCGAGCGTGTTCTGTCACTATTATACTGCAATACAACACCATCGTCTTCCTTTTGGCAGGGAAAAAGCGGGAGCGAGATGAAAGAGACAGGAGCGAGAGGGCACGAGTGCTCGTAGGGGTTGAAGGAGGGCCGGGGGGATCGAACGGTTCGATACTGGCGAGGAAATGGAGAGGAATCGATGGAGCACCAGAGAAAGGAAGCTTGAAGCACCTGACTGTAATTAGTGAGAGAACGTATCGTAATTAGAGAAAATGCCACGTTTAATTGCTAATTGAGTTTCTGGCCGACGCGAGATCTAATTTTAATCACCTAATTACGTGACTACAAGCTCTCGAGGACAGTTATATATAAATCTAAGTGCGCGCGCGCGCGTGTGTGTGTGTGTGTGCGCGCGCGCGCATGCGTGTCTGTGTGTGCGTGGGGTGTGTTGTTGGTGTGTAGGCGTGGGTGTGAGTGTTGTAAATGTGTGTGTGTGTGTGTGTGTGTGTGTGTGTGTGTGTGTGTGTGTGTGTGTGTGTATGGGTGTCGGTGTGTGTTGGTATGTGTGTATGGGTGTCGGTGTGTGTTGGTGTGTGTGGGTGGGTGTGAGTGTTGGAAATATGTGTGTGTTTGGGTGTGAGTGTTGGGAGTGTGTGTGAGTGTTGGAAATATGTGTGTGTTTGGGTGTGTGTGTGTGGTGTGTAGGCGTGTGTGTGTGTGTGCGCGTGGGGTGTGTGTTGGTGTGTAGGCGTGGGTGTGAGTGTTGGAAATATGTGTGTGTGTTTGGGTGTGTGGTGTGTAGGCGTGTGTGTGTGTGTGCGTGAGGTGTGTGTTGGTGTGTAGCATGGGTGTGTGCGTGTGTGTTTGTTTGTTTTAGTGTGTTGGTGTGTAGGCGTGTGTGTGTGTATGTGCGCAGGGGGTGTTGGTGTGTAGGCGTCTGTGTGTGTGTGTGTTTTTTTGTTTGTGTGTGTGTGTGTGTGTGTGTGTGTGTGTGTGTGTGTGTGTGTGTGTGTGTGTGTGTGTGTGTGTGTTCGTATGTGTTCGTGTGTGTGCGTGCGTGTGTGTGTGTGGGGGGGTGGGTTGGTGTGTAGGCATGGGTGGGTGTGAGTGGTGTAGGTGTGTGTATATCTCTACGCTCCTTCGGTTTCAACGATAATCGCCGTATAAGTATGCATTCTCGGCTTACAACCACCCCCCAGCCCCTGGGTCGCCGTTCACCCCACTTAGCTTCACCATCCCCTTAAGAGTCGTAACAGATGACGCGTCTGAGTACTCCCAGTAGTTTTACACTTTCAGAGGCAATATAACGTTCGTACGGAGCTGCTAATTTGAAAATAATCTCGACGTACTGACAAACTTGTTCGAGGATCCGATCGTTTTTCAGTACTAATGGATTTTCCTGTTTCCCTCTCGATTTACCTTGCCACCTGCCTCTCGTTGACGAGCCTTTCGGGCGAGTTCGTCGAGGCTCGAAGTATCTTCTTATGTAATTATAATGTAACGCCATGTGATATAATAATATAATATGAAATATATATATATATATATATATATATATATATATATATATATATATATATATATATATATATATATACACATACATATTTGTGCATGTTAAGAAACCGTGAGAGGCGCTTTGTCCGTAAGTTCTTTATTTTTACAAAATTGATTGACGCGTTGGATGTATTAATTTAACCATGTAGAAAAATCGCATATTGGGAAAAAATAGGTTGTAGGTTTGTACGTTTGCGCGTTCATAAGTCGAGAACGACTGACTTGATTTCGATGGACCTCTCGCGGAAACCCTGCTTAGAGTGTGGAAACATGATATGGGCGAGTTATCATCAAGGTGTGTAGCTAATTACCATTAGAACAAGGAAGCATACAAACAAACGAACGTGAAGTTCGTATAGAGCAAACGAACGAACACGATCAACCTAACAAATAAAGAAGGGAAGAAGTAATAGAATAAACGAACACAAATTGACGAATAATCGAGGGGTCTGTCCAGTTTTTACATTTCCACGAATTGCCTTCGGAAATTATTATTTTCGACGAACGAAATATGAAAGAAGAAGAAAAACACGGAACTATAAACGTAACATCCGAATGAACAAATAAACAAAAAATGACGGATAATGGGCCGTGCTCAATAATGTAAAGGTGGGCGGTTGGGGGAGGGGAAGGGAGGAATCTCACACAGTGGGATAGTACGGACCCTTCTCTGTTTCTTGTATAATATTTTTCACAACCGTGCTAAAAATTGAAATATAAGTAGAGTTTAAGGGGTAGGCTTACCATCGATAGGATTCCAACGTGGGTGGAGCCGAGCGTGCAGCTATTAATACAATATGCAATATAGTATAATGTAATATAATATTAGGCGAAGGCAAATGATTGTGGCGTTTTTCTCAATAGATGGCTTTAGAGCCTTTGGTAAACTATTAACTAATAACAAAATGAACTAAACTTTGATAACACTAACCCTATCAAGCCGCACTTTCACGCGTTTGAAAAGTGGCAGTCCATTTCATTTCGAAAAAAATAAAAACATTCCGACATTTGTTTATTCATTCAAAAGTAATTGCGTTTTAAAAATGAGCCAAAATTCTGAAAAAAAATCGATATATTTTACAATATCACTTCGACCAAGACGATAATGCTTTGCAGGCTTGTGAAAAAAATCGTGGTGTTTATGGTGAAGATGCCTTATCAAAATCAGCAGCACGCAAATGGTTTGAGCGTTTCCGCTCTGGAAATTTCGATGTTATGAAGACGCGCCGCGCTCTAGTCGACCAATCGTTGAAAAAGTCGAAGAAATTTTCCAAAACATTGAGGAAGACCGGCACACTTCTTTTAGCACGGCAAAAATTTAATGGGCCGAATTTCCATCTGCGAATCGCTGCTGAAACAAAACGACATGGAGCCATTTTTTAAGGGATTAATAAGGAGCGATGAAAAGTGGGTCACATGCGACAATAATGTGTGAAAAAAGATTGTGGTACAAGATAGATAAAGCTGCACAAACGGTGGCAAAGCCTGGATTGTCGCCACGTAAGGTAATGACAACACACATCTGTAATCACTCGGCAATTATTGAGCGAGCTTGGCTGGGAAACTTTGATGCATCCACCATGTAGCCTGAACCATCCGATTACCATTTGTTTCCTAATTCAGGCCTTAAGGAAGGAAAACACTGTAAAATTTTCGAAAAATCGTTCTTTTTTTGGAAACACTTAAAAAATCCTTTGCACCTTCAAAAACATTATGCATATTCGTTTACAGCTGAAAAAACAGTTTTAAAGTGGTGTTTGAGCTATTTCTTGGGGAAAAAGTTACCGATTAAAAATGATTTTATTTTCCACCAAAAGGTGGCATTATATACCAGGTGTGTAAGTATGAAACCGGAATTTTTGTACAGAAAAAACACGTTTATTGTAATGATATGATACAAAGTAACTGGAGATGGCTTCTCGGGTCACCTTTAAATGATCCGCCAGTTGTTGTTGTGTTTGAGCGTCGTCTTCGTCCAACAAGGCTTGCAGATCAGCGTCTTCAAACTTTTTCGGTGGTCTTCCACGTTCTTCGTTCCTCACGTCAAAGTTGCCACTTTTGAACCGTTTGAACCACTCGAAACACTGTGTTTTACCGAGAGCATGCTCACCAAACGCCTCCACAAGCATTCGATGCGATTCGGCTGCGGTTTTCTTCAGATGAAAACAGAAAAGTAGTGCTGTCCGCAAATCGTAATTTGTTAGCACAAAACTCGACATGTTTATCTCTAATAAACTAATGCTACTGAATGAAACTCGTGTTATTGTGAGTTGGAAATCTTTGTCGGATATCAATACAATAACAAGACACCGCTGACGTGATGTGTCGGTAACTGCACCGACATCTAGCGCCACCTATGGGCAAATTCCGGTTTCATACTTACACACCTGGTAACAGGAAAAAATCATCAGCTATAACGTCTATAAAACCGTTCACTTCAAACACGTTTTTTCTCAAAACCATGTTTTTTTTTAATCGGCACGCAGCAGAACTCGAAAAATTTTCATCCAACCGACTTGAAATTTTAACTGTAGCTTCTTAGACTGCTTAAACAGAGCACGAGCGCTTTTTTCGCTTAATTTAAAATTGCAACAAATCGTATCATTTTTTATATGAAAATTATGGTCGAAAAAACGAACTTTTTTTCAAGCTCGCCTCTATTTTATTTCTTTCATTATTTTTTTTACTTCCCCCCGTACTTGAATGCTAAAACTAATATAATGTCCGAGAATTTTTCACTCTTAGTTCCAGGACTAAATTTACGACAGTTCACTGCGTGCCGCGGAGAGGGTTGGCTGAAAACCACTAGCGACTCGTGCGCCGCCATTTTGTTTTCGATTGACAAATCTTTTTTTTACATACTTCAATATATATCTTATAAAACCTAAAAGTCCTTTTGACCATGTATTTTATTCCTTTCTTTAAAAAGAAATCCAAAGAAAACGGTCGAAAATGAGCAGTGATGCCCTCCCTTGATGGTGTAAGCTGATTTCAAAGGAAGCGTGTGAAAATCCCTTGGTTCAGTTTTTCGTCGAGAAATCCCAGACGTTCTACAGTAATGGCATAATGGTTTTACCAGAAAAATGGCAAAAAGTTACCGATCTAAACGGCACATATTTGCTTTAATAAAGTTCATTTAAAATATGAGAAATATGTGTTTGAATTTTGGTAAAAAAAACGTCACGAACTTTTCCCTCGACTCAACATAATATAATATAATATAATATTATATTATATAATAATACAATATTATATATTATGTCATATTATATTTATCAACAATAATATAATACTCCATATGTGCAAATATATATACATAGTGCAGTAGTCACCGTTACCGATACGCGAGCACTACCTGAAGCACCGGAGCTTGCAATTTCAGACGTGCACCTCACTGTGAAAACGATGCTGCCACACAAGCACACAATGTTAATAGTCGTCCTCGCTTGAAACCAATCATCGCATTGGGTACAGACAGAAATTCGGGGGGGGGGGGGTGGCTCAGACCTCGGTGAGGATACAGATTAGAAGGGGTGAGTCCACATTGCTAATACACCCATTAATGAGAGCCCTTTGCAGGAGTCGTGGCGCATCTCTACTCAGCGTATACAGAGAGTACCGAGCAACGGGAGACCCCGTGCAATGTCTGACCACATTTTCTCGTATTTGGCTCGGATATACGCTTACAAGAGTGCGTGAGCGTTTCTGTTGATAGTTTGGTGGATGCAGCTATTGATATCTAAATGTACACACACACACATACACACACACACACACACACACACACACACACACACACACACACACACACACACACACACACACACACACACACACACACACACACACACACACACACACACACACACACACACACACATATATATATATATATATATATATATATATATTAGGGTGGCACAAATTTGCGCTCTATTTTTTTTAAAGAAAAAAATTGTCGTAAAATCAGGGAGCGGTGAAATAATATTTAGACGTCGCTCAAGCCTCCAAAAAATTCAAATTTTTATTAAAAAATCGATTTTATGTTTTGTTTGGATCCCTCCTCACCCATGAATTTTACGCTTTATAATTTTTAAATGAACCTCGCTAAAGCTATCGCCGGCCGATGAATATTTAGTGGTCGCTCAAGAGCTTCGGAATTTCCAATTTTCGCCACTTTTTTTTTACTCATCTCACTCATAAATCTGACGCTTTGTGAAATTTTCAAAACAATCAATCGTTTTTCTTTAGAAACAGAATTGCCAAATTTACCTCACACTACTAACCCAAGAATTATAATCTTTATTCTCATGAAATAATTCTTTAAAGTTCTTATCCGCAAACAAAATTACAGGTCCCCCGTTATATTGGGTTAGAAGTGTAAATTTAAAAAATCTGTTTCTGAAGAAAAAAACGGAATAATTGTTTGGAACATTTTAAATTTGCGAATCCCTTGAGCGACCACTAAACATTCATCGGCCGGGAAGAGTTAACGAATTAAAACTGATTTGTCAAAATTTCACCCCACTTTTTCACCCCCAAAGTGGACTTCCACGACTTCGGCGCTGTGGACAAAAATAAAGCCCGGATTTTTCTGAACATTTTGTCTCGCGGCGCCGACCTCGTGGGGGCCGTAGTTTGGCATTAATCCACCCCCATCCCCTAATAAGAACCCTGCACCCCGATTTTTAAGCAAACTTGGATTTAGCACCCGCGGCATCTACAAAATCACCTGTCAAAAAACTAGCCTTCTATTTTTTTTCCGATTCCAATATACAGCACGACTGTCCTAAAAAGTAATACTATAGAATAAAAATATTTTTGAAAAATGCTATTTTTTGATCCACCAGATAGATATAGCCCCTTAAGAAATTCTGCCATTTAATGTTTTCACAATGCCACCGAGATGGTACAATCCACAATTAAATTTAGTTTCAAATACCCGCTTATCAGCGCTCACTCGATTACTATCCAAGCATGACAGCTCCACGACATCGTCTTGAAGCCACGCGACGGGGCGCTCTCTGCTAACTTCCCAACTGTGATGCATAATGTAACATGTTTTTCCAGTCCTATTTGTACAAGGGGCGCGATACACATGGAAATATACATTTGTATTTAACAATTATTCCCTCACCACGCGTACACCCCCAAGAGGTAAATTTTCTACGGAGTTCTCTTACCGCTTCTCGATATCGAATTAATTATTTGAGCGTATACGTATCCACGTCGATATGGCAACAGGCAGGAAGCGTGACAGCCTCGAACTTATACGTATGTATGTTCATGTATAAAGTATACGCGCGTAAAGAAGTGAAACGAGGAGGGCTCGTGGATGGCTGATAAAATGTTTCGAAATTCCGATTTCCCTTGAATGCGCGCAACCACCGTTCGTGGTGCGGGACGAGGCGGGCCGAGTGGCGCGACGAGCTGCGGCGGGAAAGGAGGGTGGGTAATAAAGTCGAAAAATTACATTATGGGCAATCAAAGGGCGAATTTTATACCATAAAAGCGAACCCCGTTACGTCAATATATATATATATATATATATATATATATATATATATATATATATATATATATATATATATATATATATATATATATATACACATGTATATATATTTTATATCGTGTTCTCGATTGTTGCTTCTCCTTTACCTTTCGCGCTAATGATGTAACCGCATTATTCGTACACATCGCGACAAAAAGGTAATGGACCTCGATCAAATTACCGTCTTTGTTATTAAAACATATTTTGTCAGCAAAAAGTTCTCCCCCTCCTCTCCCAAATCAAAATGCGTCCGAGGTAAATGGTAATTTTGAAACATACGTTTAAAAAATATAATTTATGATATTTGATATAATATCATATTTAATATTAATATAATATTCTATATTAATATATTATTCAATATTAAGATAATCTTTAATATTAATATATTATTGAATATTAATGCAATGTTTAACATGAATTTAATATTTAAGGCCTTATATACGCGATTTCGCCGATTTTCGAACGTACTTTTCTAGACGCGGTTAAAAAAAATGACGCATATTTCGACAACATTTTTTTTACAGATCATTTATGCACATGGTTAAGTAAATGTAAGAAAAAAATCAGAAATATTAACAAATGGCGGAGATATAACATAATAAAGCAATGTATTGAATAATAAATGTATCTTCAGTGTGAACCAACAATATTATTGAAAATAAATTATTATGATAAAAATTCGAAAGTTGACATTTTTTACTCAATTTTCTGGCGCAATTTTATTTTTTATATTTTTTTGTGTCATTGAAATTTTTGTTTCCGTGCTTCACACGATAGGTGATGATACTAAGAATATGTTGTAAAAATTTCGAAGCGATCTGAACCTTCGTTTAAGAGTTGGAACTTTCACAAGGTTCAAAAAAGTGAGTCGTGGAAAAACGGCTTTGAAGTTGGCGATCGGGCGCGCCACGCGTTATCTATTATAAATCCAATCTAACCTTATTTTTGGAATTTTTGGAATTTTTCGGTTCTTCAAAGCTCAAAATATTCCTAACCGCTCAGGCTAATGGAATCAAAAATTTAAAATAAATTAAAAATGTTCAAATGTTTCGTGTAACCTTGATATAACGAATCTCTAGGGAAATTCGTTATATCGAGGTTTAGTTTTATCGAGATCATGTTCTTTAAAAAAAACATATTAGTACTATAAATATAGGGATATTTTTTAAAGAACAAAAGGTTCAAATTACAGAATTTTTTTACAAGCAATTAGCATCTAAAGCACAATGTATATTATTATGTTGTTTTATCAAGTTTTCCGGTGTTTTTCAGAAGGGAATGGTCAAGTCTTCGTAATATCGACGATTTCGTTATATCGCGGTGCGACTGTATTAATATATTATTTAATATCAATATAAAATTTAATATCCATAAAATATTCTCAATATAATATAATTATATATAAATAAACAAATAAATATTTTAAAGCCGATATATCTACGTAATATTGACTATCAGCGGATCCGGCTGTTTTGCGGACAGTGTGTAATTTTTCATAAGTCTCGGTGAATTTAGGGACCGGATGATTCTGGGAAGTACCTTCGAATGAATATGCTCACATTTGTGTAAAGCTGATATTGAAGGGCTTCACGTTGCAACTTCCCATACACGTGTCCACCAGCAAAACGTCATGAGTCTCATTACCGCTTTTCCATTTTCGGCGAACATTGTTTGTCCGCCGAGAGAAGGGGCACGAAAGTGTGTCTCTGTTCCGAAGATTTGCGCATACCTCGAAGGGAAAAGCACAGTGCGAGAGGACGACGTCTCGGATGAGAGGGAGCGAAAAACGCGCCCTGAGAAGTATTATACACGCATACAGCTACGAGCTGCCTAGTGAAAAGATTTTTGGGTCCGCGCAGAGTTGCAGAAAAATGTGCCCGCTCTGGGAAACAGAGGGTGAGTTGAAAGGGACAAAGAAGCTGAAATAAGAAAATAAGGAGGAAGAAATGCATAAAGGGCCATGGAGGAGGGCGAAGAAGAAAAGGAAGAGAAGGAGTGAGAAAGGGACGAGGTGACGGATAGATGGAACGAAGGTAAGGGGATGGAAAAACAAGGGCTGTAATAGAAGTTTGCCTACTGCGCGATGTTTGGACCGTACGGTTCAGAAGCTTTGACCTTTGTAACGCTGTGGTATAGGCGAGAACGATGAGAAGGCCATGGTGTTTCCGTTGCCCAGTTCATTGGGGCTAAAGCGAGATGAAGTTCAAGGGAAAAGCAACCCCGAGCGATCCTCTTCACGTTTTCTTTACTAAATCTATATATATGTATAACTATCTATATTGCACAAACACACACGCACACACACACACACACACACACGCGCGCGCGCACATAATGTATGTAAACAAGGACCTGTCCCACATCGAGTTGGCCCTCAATTCTTGCATATTACGCCACTATATCGGTCAGCAGTTAACATATATTTATTCATACATGCATACATGCATATATACAAACATGCATACATACATGCATACATGCATATATACAATCATGCATACATACATGCATACATGCATATATACAATCATGCATACATACATGCGTACATGCATACATGCATATATACAATCATGCATACATACATGCATGCGTACATGCATACATGCATGCGTACATGCATACATGCATGCAGACATGCATGCATACATGTATGCATACATGCATGCATACATACATACATACATGCATGCATACATACATACATACATACATATATGCATGCATACTTGCATGCATACATGCATACGTACATACTACATACATATATAAATGCATACATACATACATACATACATATAAATATATAACGGACATGAAAATGCCATGTAATATACTCGTATATACATGGCGTCAAAGACGCGGAGGACAAAAATACACCTACCCAACCTCGTTCATTTTTATCCCCTAAAGCAATTTCAGCATTGTTTTAAAATAGTACTTAGCAGGGTCATTGTATTATGCATGCGCCCTTCTCTAGTGGGCCGAGCGCGCGACTCAACCCCGCGCTCGCCGTTCGCTCACTCTCTCTCTCTCCTCTCCCTCTCACCCTCCCTCTCTCTCTCTCTCTCTCTCTCTCTCTCTCTCTCTCTCTCTCTCTCTCTGTCTCTCTCTTAGTCTCTCTCAGCCTCTTCCTTTTTCTCCTTCCGTCTGTGTGAGAACACTTGATTTCTCGCACACGTGAGCCCCTCTCGTCCCATTGTTATAAAAACCAGCGAGAGCTAGGGAGCAAAGGGGCAGTATATAGGAGCTTGGGAGGAGCGTCGAGGGGCCGGAGGACGAGTATGTAGTGCACGACGACGATGAGAAGGAGTCGCGGTCTCGTGTACACGGCCGAGATTCTTCCGAAAGCCGGCTTTTTCCGCGTTATCAGCGTGTGCATTAACTTTAAGCTCGAAAGGCGAAGAGAGAGAGAAAACGAATAAGCTGCGTTAAATGGACGATATAGTGCTAAGGTTGGGAAGATGAGTTAGGGGATGGATTCGAAACTCGTAGGTAAGTCCTAGGATTCAGGGACTTTGTTAGTAACTTTGTTGTAACATTTTTTCAAGTGACTTATTTCGTCAACCCCTTCGAGCTTTTTCTAGAAACTGTTATAGTAAACTCTATAGTAGACTTTCTGGCGACTCTTCTAGTAACTTTTTAGAGGTAACATTATAATAAAGATTCCAGTAAGTTTTTTAGTAATCTTACTAGTCATTTTCTAGTAACCTTCCCAGTAACTTTTCTAGCAATTTCAGCAACTTCCCCAGTAACTTTTCAGTAACTTTTCTAGTAATTTTCTAGTAACTTTTCTATTACCTTCTTAGTAACTTTCCTAACAATTGCAGCAACTTTTCTAGTAACTTTTCCAGTAAAGCTCCTAGTATCTTTTCTAGTACCTTTCTAGTAAGTTTTCAGTAACTTTTCTAGTAACTTTTCCAGTAACTTTTTAGCAACTTTTCTAATATTTCTTCTACCACCTTCTATACGTAACATTCCTGCAAACTTTTTTTGCAGCTTTGTTAGTAATTATAAGCTAAAAAAATGTATCATTGCTGCGTCTACATGTTGCACATCGTTTCCTGGAATCGAATTCCGCGTCACACCTGCGTTCCGCAAAAACGTGCATACTCGTGTTTCTCTTGCCTCCTGCACGATTATTTAAGGTCGTCGTCTCTCGAGCGTGAACGAAGCGCTGTTTTTATTTTCGTTTTTTTTCTAGACACTGTCTATACGGCCCCCTGGGGTTTCTCTACGGTACAGCAATATGTACACGAGAAATCCGACGAGAAGCGAGGACGAGAGCAGCGGACTACGAATGAGGGGAAAACGGGACGGAGCAGTAGTGTAAGCGAATGAGATGAGTCAAGAAGTGGCCGGAAGGAGAGGAACACCGAGTATATACGTGTATAGTAGCTTGACGGTAAGAGAGCCGAGCCGAGAAATGACAAGAGTGTGTGACGCCCGCGGTAAGGTCTTAAGAGGACTCTTACAAGATAAAGGCTCGCATATACTTACTGGGTACACATGTAGTTGTATATATACTTGTAGAAGAAAAGAGACGACTTCTGATATATATATATACGTGTTTTAAATGTCATCTCTTTTCTTCTCGATTCTAAAGCGAGTTTGCTCTCTCTCTCTCTCTCTCTCTCTCTCTCTCTCTCTCTCTCTCGGCTGCTAAAATATTGTCCAATCGTTGCTATTCTCTAATAAGATTGACTCTGTTCGGGAGTCATCCATGAGAGAGCGCAGTGCACACGCCAGTCACTCAATCAGTACCAATTAAGCGGTACGGTAAAGCCCACCATGTGTGTGCTTTGTATTTATTTATGTATATGTGTATAGAAGGCGTATCGTTCGACGGTTGATTTAAAGGGGATGACGTGAAATCCCCGATGTTTAATGGAAAAGTCATCGTGTTTGCAATCCAGCATATATTCATACCGAGCGAATATATATATATATATATACACACGTGTGTGTGTGTGTGTGTGTGTGTGTGTGTGTGTGTGTGTGTGTGTGTGTGTGTGTGTGTGTGTGTGTATGTTTGTGCCCGTGCCGCGTGCTCCCGTTGGCCTTTAAAGTGTTTCATGAATGGGAATACCGCACCGAATGATTCAAGTTCTCCAGGGTGGGTGGGCGTGTGTATACGAGCATTCATCGCTCTCGCGTTAACGTGGTAAATCTGGTGTTGGTGCGGGTTGTATATTGGCTAAATGATCGAATCGCCCGCAGCGCGCGGTAAACATTTTCTTCGATGATTTTTCCCACGATATTGCGTCCGCGATCCTGCGGCAACCGTAACAAAAAACACACACACAGACGATTGTTCGATCCTCCCACGCAATTTCGATTCACGCGTTAGGAAGAATATAATACGTTCACGTTTGGACAAAACCATTTTTGTTTTTTTTTTCGGCGTGGATTTTGGAAGAGTAGCTTCGGGATTTTTGTAAGTTGAATTGCATCGGTCGTGAGAAAAAAAATGACCCGAGGGTGGGTAATTCAGGGCGGTGTATTTATGAAAAGTGTAGATTTTGCCGGGTTCTAGATGTGATTTTTTTCGCCTTCTTGTCAATAGTTTCGATGTTAAGTTTTTATGGAAATCGTCTAGATTTTAGTTTTTCTTTTTAAGAAATTATCTAAATTGTTAATTTTTTTAGTCATTGTCTTTATTTTTACATGATCTAAAAATCGTCTCGACGGGAATTTTGTTCTAGAAATTGCGTAGGTTTTTTTTATTATTGTTTTCAAAACGTTTTAGACTTCATTATTTTAGAATCCGTCTAGATTAGAATTTTTTAAAGAAACTATCGAGATTTCATTTCGTTCACGGTCTAAATCTGATTTTTTCCCGATATTTGCGTGGATAAAATTTTTATTTTTCACAAGTAATGTAGATCAGAAATTTTCGGTAGAAACGTCGTAATTTTTACGATCGATTTACATCGTAATCTTAAGTGTATTTATGAAAAGTGTAGATTTTGCCGGGTTCTAGATGTGATTTTTTTCGCCTTCTTGTCGATAGTTTCGATATTAAGTTTTTATGGAAATCGTCTAGATTTTAGTACTTTTTTTTTAAGCAATTATCTAAATTGTTAATTTTTTTAGTCATTGTCTTTATTTTTACATGTTTTAAAAATCGTCTCGACGGGAATTTTGTTCTAGAAATTGCGTAGGTTTTTTTATTGTTTTCAAAACGTTTTAGACTTCATTATTTTAGAATCCGTCTAGATTAGAATTTTTTTAAGAAACTATCTAGATTTCATTTCGTTCACGGTCTAAATTTGACTTTTTCCCGATGTTTGCATGGATAAAATTTTTATTTTTCACAAGTAATGTAGATCAGAAATTTTCGGTAGAAACGTCGTAATTTTTACGAACGATTTACATCGTAATTTTTTTTCTACTAATGATTTCGAGTGGGAAATTTTTGTTTCACACAAATGTTCGACATTAAATTTTTTTCCTAAAAAAATATATTTCTGCGTTAAAAAAGAATCAGTACCCCTCACTCTAATCAGTAAGTTCCTCGAGCCTCTGCAAATTAATTTCACTTTAATGACGTATTGAAAAAAAAAAATCCGGTCCGTAAGTCCATACATTTATACACGATCGAATTAAATCGGCGTACTCGTAGCCGTGTACACGCATATTGGCGTGTCGTGCAAATGTTTGCGCGATCCAAAAAAAAAAAATGGCCACGAACGCCGTGACAATTTAAAAACTACGAGCGCACTTGTTAAGTACACGTCCGTAAGGCTCGAGCGGCCGAAGGCGCTGTAACGGCCCCCTTTCGCGTTCATTGTTCATCGTGTCCCCCTCCGCGAGCCTCAGCCCCGTCATCGCCGCGGCAAACGCTGGTTCCCTTGATTTTTATTTTATTTTTTATTACTTTCTTTCGTTCTTTATTTTTTCTCTTTATACTCCTTCACTGCGACCGTGCAGAGAGAAGAGGAGCACGGAACAGCCGAGGGCCCCGGCGGTGTTTCTCGCTGTACATGCAGTCGTACATCGTCTCGTATCGCTCTCGACAGGCTCGTCCCAACACTGCGTCATTTTCATCAAGAATTTAAGTCGAAACTCGCTGGGTTAAGGAGCAAAAGAGAGGAAAAAGGAGAGAAGAATATTTCGCGAAGATCCTTTTTTCACTCTCGTGTATAGTTTTTTTCCCCTCCTTTTTTCCTATGACAAATATCGATTCTCGGAATCGATTCCAAAAAGATATATTTACCGCAAGGGTATACGTGGAAATTCTGGAAATAAATATTAAAAAATAATAATATACAAAATATACAGAAACAAATATTAGACCGGAAAAAAAATCGCGGAATCTACAAAAAAATCGAATATCCGTTTTTGGTACCGTTGGAATCATAACTCCAGCTATAATTATCCGATTTTCCACTAAAAAAAAAACAAAATTTCCGTAATTGCAGTAGGTATCGTGCTGCGTAGCCATTTTGTTTAATTTAGTATTTTTTATGCCCCCAAATATAAGTAGAAATTTCGCCAAATTACACTTTTTTCAACATCCGCCATTTTGTGAAAACTTTTTTTTCGAAAAACAACTTCATAGAATGAAAACTACATTTATCTAGATCAGCCATACCCAAAGTGTGCTCCGCGGAGCCCTGGGGCTTCGCAAGGCCTCTGCTAGGGCTCCGCCGAAAAAACAACAAGTTGGAAATAAATGGAAATAGTTTCATCAATTTATAGTGGAATCAATACATTGTTATGTAAAGTACCCATTTTCGTACAATTTCCGGCAAGAGTACGATATCCGGGCCCCAAGATTTGACGGTGAATTTAGGGTCATCAAGTTGAAATAACCAAAATATGAGAAGTGGTAAAAGTTGATATTTCGCTTATTTGCCTTCAAATTAGAATTTTTCGATAGTCAACGAATGTGACGATTTTTTCGAATTTGAAAATTTCAAGCAAAACCAGGCAAGCTCACTTGGAAATTGATAGTTTCAACAGTGACTCAGAAGCCAAAACTGTATTTTAAATACTACTACCATGTTTTCTTACTTATACGTGCGACTAGGCAGAGAGTAAAGTAGTACTTTTAATCGTTGGGAATCCGAAGTGGGATTAAAAGTGTACGGTACATCCCTCTTCGAACTTGTGAGACTCTAAGTTTATGTAAAACATATCGTTTAGTAATTTGGTACAATAATTATATGGAACAATTTCTATTGTTATAAATATACAGAGAATATGAATAAATAAAGCATCATCATCTTAGAATTTATGTTGAAAATCAACATAAAATAATAGACAAAAAAATACCACTAAACAAACCCAAACAAAGAACTACTTTTTAAAGCTCGCCCGCTCAATTTCCGTTATTTGCGATAAAATCAAGACATTGTACCCACGAGACAACAATAATCGTTAAATTTTGGCATCTTTCCAATTATCGCTAAAAGCGCTCATAATTCCTCAAGGAAGACAAAACGGAAAATTTCGTATTCTTTGGATTCTCATTATTTGCTTCACATATCAAGAATCAGCAGTCAAAACTTGGCGCCCCGGATATCGTCCTATCCTCCGATTTTCTTAAAAAAATAAACATAAAACCAAGTTTTGCTTATTTTAGGGCACCGTAAAATATTTAGTGTGTCAAAACAGTTCCGTCGCCAATAAACTTTGAGAATCGCTGATCTAGATTATAAAACTTTTGTATTTTTATTATCCTAGACCAACCACTATCAAGTTATCGATCCGACCATTGGACCACATTTTTTATACACAAACTCCATCATACCTCAATAACGTTATTAATTTTTTTGTTCATAAAAAAAAATCTAGAAATATGTTCAATGTACGCCCAACAACATACATTTTCTCCAAATTCCAAATAAATAATCTAGTAGACGAAAAAAAAAACAGAAACCGACCTTTTTCGGCTCGTCGCTGGTGGTGTCCTCCCGTAAGCCGCGAAGCCAGCCAGTGCGGAGCGGTCACCCATCCGAGTATCGTCTCCATCCAAAAGGCTGCCTGGCACAAGAAAACGCCTCGGCTAAATTTCCCAAAAATTGTACTCGCTTTTTTAATTCTCCACAGTTACGATCACGCCAAGCGATGATTACAAGTGCCGTTCTTCTCTCGCGCCTAATGAGCAGTGGAGCCGTCTCTTTTTTCGACGGCGCGAAAGTGCCCCTCACCCTTAGCCAAGCCGAGAAGGGGTATTTAAAAAATATATGAAAAATTCTCGCATCCATCTCGCTCGACCGTGCCAGTCAACCATTCTCATCCGCACGCACGCGTGTCCGCTTTATTTATATTCCAGCGAAAGCTTTCAAAAGAGTGCAATACGTCGAGATTAACCAGTCTCCGAAAAAAAAAATCATGTACAAATGCACATATATATCACTGAGAATCGCCTATGAGCTGCTTGCGTCCAGAGATTGCCAAAAAAAAATGTAAAAATAAAAAAAATGAGAAATATTATTAAAAGCCGCTGGGTGACCGCTGTATTCGCGAGAGCCACCGTTCCGCGGTCGTACGGGGAGCGAGAGGGGCTGCTAACACGTCCGGAAGGGTGAGCGGGACGACGGCAGGGGTGGAGGGGTGGTTAGGGGTTGAAACGCACATTGGGTCGAGGTGGAGAGCAAAGCGTCGGATGCTGGTTATCTTCGGTGTACAGCCGTATACAAGCACCGACTTTCTATAAATGTGCATAAAACTTCTCGCTCCTCGCGCTCCTACCCCCCCCCCCCCCTGCCACTGCCGCGAGGTTCGGGCACGCATACACCCCATTACAAAAAGTACATGTACATTATTCCCGACACTCCCAAACGCGTTCCACCTCCCGCACGGAGATTTATTTTATTACTTTTTTTTATTATTTCGGGAAGCAGAAAAAAAATGCGAAAATGAGACGAAAAAAATGGCGGCGGTATGTGAAAGTGCGAGGGTAGAATTGAGTCGTCAAGCTGCGCGATAAACCTTGTCTGCTGGGACGGTTATGTATTTTTTTTTTCTATTCTTTTTCCGTTGCTTTGTGGTTTCATTTTTTGTTATTTATTTTTTTTTTTTTTGAATGCCGAGCGACCTGTATTGTGGAGGGAAAGAAAATGCTTCGCGAGTTGACGAGACCCCGAGCGCCACGTGTCTGATTATCCAGGGGCAGGGGGTGGTCCAGAAGTTGGGGGTTGAAAGTGACGTTTATCGTTGTGACATTTTGTCAACTTTTACCACGGACATTTTGGACAATTGAACAGCGACATTCGGATAATTATTAGCGCCGGCTCGTACTTTTCAGCTGAGAGGATTTTAAGTATGAAAGTGTGGAAAAAAAATGTTTAGCACTTAAATAAATCTAATCGAAACTCAACTACTTGTACAAAGATTGCGAATCAAACGCTTATTCTTATACCGCAACAGTACGAGGCCCGATAATTATCGATATTTAAATCAGATTGAAAATCTATCAAATTAACGTGAGCAATTTTTTTAACGGTGTCGAAATTTTGGAAAATAAAAGCTCGTTGAAAGGTAAAAAAGATTTTTAAAATTTTCCTATAGGAACTAATTATTTTAGAAGGAAACTTTAGATTAGCACTTTCTTGCTTGAGAGCACTAACCTAAGTTCGTTCTCGCGAATTATTCGAGATTTTCAAGTCGAAGGGTTGTAGGATCAAATTGGGGTGTTTGGGGAAATTTGGGTCTAGGAAATTCTGGGAATTATGAGAAAGAAAAGAATGGCTCGGCGAAGTTTCATAGTGTTTCAAGAATTTACTGGAGTGGGAGAGACCCACTGGAGGGCAAGAAAATTACTGTAGTTTAACTAGTCATTTGTATTCTAGTTTAATTTTATTTTTGTATCTAGGAGTTTCGTCTGTAATTTACCTAGTGTAATTTATCTAGTGTAATTTATATAGCGTACTTTATCTAGTAAAACTTATCTAGTGTATTTTATCTAGTGTCATTTGTCTAGTGGACTTCATCTAGTGTAATTGATCTAGTGTAATTTATCTACTAAAATTTATCTAGTGTATTTTATCTAGTGTTATTTGTCTAGTGGACTTCATCTAGTGTAATTTATCTAGTGTGTTTTATCGAGTGTAATTTATCTGGTCATTATTATACAAAAAATCTAGCAATTTTTTTAATTATCCGTACATTCCATTGTTCCCAACCATAGCTGTACAACTTCATGGCAAAATCATCCCCGAAGAAGCCCACCTTCCACTGTTAATATTTTACAAATAGTTTCAAACCCCATCCGAGCTGACGTACAGGATATTTTTTTTTCCTTTTCTCCGCTCACGTGTTAATCTCGTCGTACGAGAGATTCTTCGTCGTAGCGGGCAACTGTAATGCACCCGCGATCTCGCTATAAAACCAGCATAATTTAGTCATGAACGGCCACTTTGCACAAATGGCTGCGTGCATCACGAGCAAACCAAAGAAGTGATCACCCTCCTGCTCTTTCTTCTCTCTGTCTACTCTTTCCTCCCTGACACTTCTCTCACTCTCTCTCTCTCTCTCTCTCTCTCTCTCTCTCTCTCTCTCTCTCTCTCTCTCTCTCTCTCTCTCTCTCTCTCTCTCTCTCTCTCTCTCTCTCTCTCTCTCTCTCTCTTTCTCTCTCTCTCTCTCTCTTCGTCTCTGTTTCTCCTTTGCTCGAGTGACCGAGCTAACTTACGGGTGATAGGATAATAGTAATGTGCTTAATAGTAAATGGAGGGCATTCACGAGGCCGAGATTCTGATGGCACTCATAATGGTCGCTTTGCGAACGTATCATCCCTAATAAGGTACAAGTGGCACAAAATAGGTGTAATCGCTTTAGTTGGCGATTTAGAGCGATAAGATATTATACTGGCGCTCTCGAGACGCCAAGACAGCACGAGACGTATTGCACTGACGCGCATCTTTGGTCGATCGCAAATTTTTTTATCGATGATCGACAATTTGACAAATATTGTCGATCATCGATCAAAGCCACCGTGATATCATCCATTTTTTCACGGTTATTGCAGCTTTATCGGATTATAGTTTTTTTCCGGTAAACTGTTTTGTTAATTAAGATCATATATTAATTGTACAATTATATTTTTAACGAATGATTGTATTTTTCTTGTAATAAAGATATTATGGTTTACTTATATTTTTATAATATGATAATATTTATGTAGAATATATGTATATATATTTATATATATATCGATATAGGAGTTGTATCACAAAATAGTTATATTCTTCTGCACTAAAAGTATTTAGTTCCTCATAGCTGTATTCCAAATGGTAATTATGTGTGTTTTTCTTTTATTTTATTTTTCTTCCCTTATGTCTTTATTATATTATTATATATTCCAGATCAAAACTTTATAAATAGTGTATACCCACAATTTAATTGTGTTTTCTAGATTATTGATGTCCTTGTTGTTATTGTATTTCTATTAAATAATAAAAATCCGTGATAAATATATATCTATACATTTATTTGTATTGATATCTTCATTATCATTTTATATACTACAGAATAAAAGTTTATTATATTTTTTACTATATATATATATATGTATATATATATATATGTATGTATATATATATATATATATATATATATATATATATATATATATATATATATATATATATATATATATATATATATATATATATATATATATATATATATATATATATATACACACATACATATATCGTTGTGTGAGTTTTATTATGATATAATTATATTCATCTACACTACAATTATTTCGTTTACTGTAATAGAAATCAGAAGAAAACATAGATATAAAGAATGATTGTTTTCTTTTTTCACTAATATCTTCATTACATTATTATATATTCCAGAATAAAACTTTCCATAATTATGTGTTCATAAAATAATTATATTATCCTACAATATTGATATTTCCCTCGTTGTTTTTGTAGCGCTATTATATTCTTATAATAAAAGCATTCTATAATAAATATGTATTCCAAATCATAATTATATTTATCTCATTTTTCTTCCCTCATATCTTCATTATATCATTATATATTCCAGAATACAATTTAATTACAATTATATGTTTACAAGACAATTATATATTGCTATTATCTGATATACATATACATACATACATACATACATACATACATATATATATATATATATATATATATATATATATATATATATATATATATATATATATATATATATATATATATATATCTTTATTACACAATCCTATGATAAATATGTACGCCAAACTAAAATTATATCAACCACGTGCTTCATATATTTTTACGTTGTCGTTGTCAAATAATGAATTTCGGACGCTCAATTGAGGCGACTTGGACGAATTTATCGCGACGGCCCGTCAGATCCAAATGTACGATGGTTCTGACTTGAAAATAAAACACTGTATATTCGAGGTCTATTTAGTTCGCTTGGCAATACGCGGATCGATAGACTGCGTAACGAAATATGCTAATTTTGATTAACAAAGCGTAGCATCTTCTCTCCCGTGGGGAGCCTCGGGGAATTATTATATTTGGCTGGTGTATCGGTGAAATTAGCGGTTACTGAGCTCGATTCATTATCGAACTAGCGGCAATTATCGAAGCTTTCGCAGTTACGCGAGATTCGGGGCTGTTTACACTCACAACATAGTTGCAAGATAAACGTTTACTTTTGAAGTACGTTTTTCCGTGCATCGAGGAAAAAGAATTTTATTCGAATGCTTTCGAATAAAAAATCACGGACTCCATCCATGCTGCAATTTCCTGGGTCCGAGGCTGATGAATTTTTTATTTCTTATTTATTTACTTTTATTGATTAGTGCCGATGCAATTCCATACCGGAATTTTCTCGTCCAAAATACCAATATATTTTTTTCACAAAAAATACTTAGCAAATACGGTCAAGGTGCAAAAAATAACATATTTTGTAAATAGCGTCGTCGTTTGTTTGACTATACCTGATCTATAGTCACATTGACGTTTGAGAGGAAATAAATAAACGAAGCTTGTCCCATAAAGTCTGCGAGCAATACTTGCCGTCTGCAATTATTGCGCTGTTTGGGTTGGCTTGAGCAACAAATAATGTAAATGGAACAGTTTTTTGTATCTATTTTTGAAATTTCTTAACGGGTCATGCCTAGTTGTAACAGTCGAAAACAGCTCATTCTTGTGGTTTTTTTTAGAAAATCGTGATAATAAATTTCGACAAAAATTAGGTATTTGAAAAAATATCATGCGAAGAACACTCTGTAATTTTTTTTTGTAAAACGATTTTATCACAATCGATTTATAGCTGATGTCTGGGCAGCATCCTTCGAAAACGTCTTTTGTGCTGAGCAATGCCCCTCTGAACTAGGTTATGGATAAGGTTCCGACGCCCCCCCCCCCCCAACGAGCTCAACATTTTTCCCAAATCTTCCTTTTAATATTTTACGACAACCCCCAAAGGTGTTTTTGGCGACTCACAATATTTTTCGAGATATTGAATTTGAAAGCAATTTATTTTAACGCGCCGACTATATTTATACCTGCTACGTCTCCGTTCCCACCTATACAGGGTGTCCCAGCAGTGATGATACGCCCTGAAATGGGGGGGTTGGGGGTGAAATTCTGAGTCGATTGATAGAAGCATGTATGGGTCTCGGATCAAGCCCTGAATTATTATTAATTTTTAAAGACGAGCCAATCAGGTGCGCCCGATGAACCAATGTGCCACCACTGCACGCGCGTATCGCTCGCCGACGTATGTTGGCTCATCGCGCGCACCTGATTGGCCCGCCTTTAAAAATTAATAATAATTCAGGGGTTGATCTGAGACCGATACATGCTTACATAAATCGACTCAGAATTTCACCCCCAACCCCCCATTTCGGGGTCTACCATCAGTTCTGGGACACCCTGTATATGTTTTTGCGCTCTCCGTTTTGTCCCACAAACAAACCTACACAAACCCAAATCCAAAAACTATTGCGCGTCGCCAAAAATCCTTTTAGGGGTTATCTTAACATATTAAAAGGTGCCAAATTTCAGCTCGATCGAGGGGGGGGGGTGGTTCGGAACCGTACGCCAGGTTATTTATATAAAAAAATCAAATAGATTTCGTTAGGATATTAGTTTATCCTATGATTAATCGAAGATAATACCGAAATATCACATTTAAAAAAAACGTGTGCTGAAAATGGTCATTTTTGCGGAAAAAATTGGCATTTTTAGTTAGTCAAATCAAGAGATCGGAAAAAATCCTATCAAATACTATATTCTTACATCTAGAAAAAGCCCAAAAAAATTCCGAATGATCGATACAGTATTTTTTTTAGATATTTTGCTCACCGACTTTAAAAACGTGCTTTCGAGAAAAAAAAATGCGTTTAAAGTTTCGAACGACGCTCCGAGCGTTCCGACGGGCGTCAACATATCAGCCTTTAAATCTATCAATTTTAATCCGATCACCTTAAAAAATTCAGAGAACATTTATAAGATGATATACTGTCAAAATACATTGGTTTTGAAAAAGGTCATTTTTCGACGTCTAAAACTCGACGTAAACCCTTAACGAACTTTTAGATTTTGCCATGCGAGACAATTTTTTTTATCTTCTCATGAAAATGATTGATTCTTTTGAGAAATGTTTTGCGACGAAATAAATATTCGCTCATATTTGATATTTGTTTGGGTTTGTTTGTGGAATATAAACATTGGCATGTTTTATTTTGTCATCGAAATATAAACATGTTTTATTTATATTTTATCGACATATAAACATGTTTTATTTTGTCATCGAAAAATTCTTTATCCATGTATTGAAAATTATTCTTCACTGCAAGAATTATTCATTCACCAATTTAAAAAAAAATCATCCTTCCCCTCCATTTTTTCTTACGCCGGAAGTCGCAGAGCGAAAAAAACGCCTCTTTCCCTGCTCGGCCCGGGGCTAAAAGCCATTTCGAAAAGAGGAGAGAAATACATTTTCCTCCGCAATGTGACGTGACAAGATGCACGTCCATTATTCCATCGTCAATTCCAGGATTTATCATATGCGAAAAAAAAAAGAAAAATGTATCGAGCCCTCGATACATTTGGTACCGCGGCGAAGTGGCCCCGAAACAAACGCGGCCCCGTCGAATATAAAGGGAAAAAAAATCTCGTGGAAATAAATTGCGAGTCCGAAACTTATGATTATTTATCAGGGCATCGAGTTTTTTCCGCGCGCACGTATAGACGATCGGGAGCGTGTGGATGATGCTGTGCTGCTCCAGGGCGCGTACGGAGGGATTCGTATGGCCACGGTATATAGTCGATGGTTCGCGAACAGTTTCGAAAAAAAAACGAAGAAAAAAAATAATAATAATAAAAAATCGAATGGCGTCGAAGGCTAAAGCGCGACGAGAGTCGGGCAGGGTGAAGGAGGAAGAGGGCAGTAGCGGAGGGACGCATGAGAAGAGAAAACGAGACGAAGAGAGAGGCAGAGAACAAACCAGAGGGAGAGAGAGAGAGAGAGAGAGAGAGAGTAGGGCGTCGCCATTTCTGATTGAATCCAAGCTTGGAGCTTATATTTTGTCATTCATTGGGCGCCGTCGGGATATGTGTAGAGAGTGTGCGGAGAGAGCTAAAAGAGCCTGGCGATCGGCAAGCGCCGAGTTGCTGACGGTCATATATGCGCTCTCTATGCACCGACGCACCAAGTGATAGAGAGAAAGGGATAGAAGAGAGAGAGAAAAAGAAACAGTATATGAATCGAAGCTCGGCCGTTCCGAGAGCGAGGGCTGTTTGCCAACGCAAATTTAAAAATCACGAATTTTTAAAAACCCCTGCCCTCCTCGCAATATGCACATATCCACTGCAGCAACTCTCACCGTCAATGTGCACTCTGCATATCTATATGTATATGCGTGGGTGTGTATACACGAGAATACCTCCATATCCACATACATAGGTATATGTATATATCGTGAATTTGAATCAGAATCGAACACATATACATATATAGAACGAAAATAATTCAAAGCTTTTCCTAACGACATTTTGGAGGAAAATTTTCATACTGACAAGAAACATCACGTGAGGGTGTAAAATCACGATGTAAAATTTTGGAAAAAATCTGTTCTTTTTTTGCATCAGCCGAGAGTATAGACGGTTGTAAACATGCTGTTCAATATTTGGGACGAAATTTGAATTATTCCGGTTGCTATGTAGTACAGTTGTGCTGTTGCTGAAAAACACCGTAATCGGAATAAATTAGAAAGCCGGTTTTTTGACAGGTGATTATGTAAGAGCCGCGGGTGCTAAATCGAATTTTGCCTAAAAATCGGGGTGCGGGGTTCTTTTTTAGGGGATGAAGGGGGATGGGGGTGGATTGATGCCAAACTACACCCCTACGAGGTCGGCGCCGTGAGACGAAATGTTCAGAAAAATCCGGACTCTAGTTTTGTGCACAGCGCCGAAGTTGTGGAAGTTCATTTTGGGGGTGGAAAAGTGGGGTGACATTTTGAAAAGTAAGTTTTAATTCAATAACGTCTTAGGATAAAATCGTACATTTTTTGTTCAAATGGGAACGTTGTAGCCCTTAAAAAGATGCGTCGATTGAGTATTTGATCATTATTCTCCAATAATGTCTTCATCCCCAAAAAATTGTTGAGATGCCAAAAAAATGTTATATTGAATAACTCAAAAACAATCGATTTTTCGGGTATGGTTTAAGGGGTTACCCCCACTTGCGATTTTGAAAAAATCGATTTTTTTATTGCATTTTTTTGAAGTATAAGTATCCGGGCCCATACTTCTGTATGGGCCCGGAATAGATGATTCTATGTAAGTTTACAAAAAAAAATATTTTCTTCGTGTAAACTGAAATTGAAACTTTAAACGCGTTTTTCTCAAAATGGCATTTCTGAAGTCGGTGACCAAGATTACTCGAACACTAATGAACCGATCTTCTTGAAATTTTGCAGGCTTATTTAATACATAAAAATGTAGTCTTTAATCGTTCGATTTTTTTTTTCGAAAAAAATGGCCGTTTTATAGCCAAAAAACGGCCGTTTTTTTTCGTTAAATTCGAACCATTAACTTTGACTGTCCGCCATTTTGTGAAAAATGAATATTTTTTAAAATCCTTCGATTAAAGACTAGTTTATACTTATATTTGACTAAATCCATCCGCATTTTTTTTTCAGATGATCCACTTCGCCGCAATGTTGGTCACCGCAAACCGTGTATATAAAAACATTATTTCATTGACGGCCATTCGCCACTAAACAAAGTAATATTTTTCAATAAAAAAATTACTGAAAGTTCTTCAAGATGTGTTCTTTAAGATGGTATATTGATCGATTAAAAAAGTTTTGTAGTTTTCTTTAAAAAAATTCATGAAAAAGGCCTTTTTTTGCGCTACAAGTGGGGGTAACCCGTTAAATGTACGAAATGTAGAGAATAATTTTCTCTATATTTTCGTTTCTATGGATCACCCTTGAATTTTGCATTTTCCAACCCCTCTCGGGGGTTGAAAATAAAAAACGAACTTCTGGGAAAACTATTCGCACGAATTCGCCCCCGTGGAACAATTTGTAGCTTGAACCATCAGCTACATTTTTGTCCACAGCCCTCGTATCTCTTTATTTTCGGTCAATAGTTTTCCCAGAATTTCATTTTGAATTTTCAACCCCCGGGAGGGGTTGGAAAAACAGACTTCAAGGGTTGCCCATAGAAACGAAAATATAGAGAACATTATTCTCTACATTTTGTACATTTAAACCATCCCCGAAAAATCAATCGTTTTTGAGTTATTCAATAAACAATTTTCAAAAATATGTCATTTTTTTTTGGGGTGAAGATATTATCGTAGAGGGATGATCCTTTGATCATCCCTCTGTGAGTCTTTACTCGATCGATGCATCTTTTCGAGGGCTACAACGTTCCCGTTTGAACAAAAATTGTACGAATTTTTCCTAAAGAGTTATCGAGTCAAAACTCATTTTTCACAATTACACACCACTTTTTCACCCCCAAAATGAACTTCCACGACTTTGGCACGGTGGACAAAAATAAAGCCCGGATTTTTCTGAACAGTTTATCTCCTGGCGGTGACCTCGTAGGGGTTGTACTTTGGCATTAATCCACCCCCATCCCCCTTCGACCCCTTAAAAAAACCCTACACTCCGATTTTTAGGCAAACTTGGATTTAGCACCCGCGGCACCTACAAAGTTACCTGCCAAAAAACTAGCGTTCTTCTAATTTTTTCCGATTCCAATATACATTTTCGAAGACATTTTCAACCATTAAAAAAGTGCAAGAAAAATAAAAGTAAACGTTTAAAAGTTTATTATCTGTTCTTCATGAGAGCTTTTATTTGACATAATAAATCAAACTAATTAGCGTATTTTAACCATAAAAAAATTGCGAAAATCATCTGTTTTTCGACCTGTTACACTGTGATGATCCCTTAAGTGTCCACCATTGATTGCGTTGAAACTCACTATGTGATAAAACATTAAAAATCATCAGACACGTATTTTTTTATTGGCGAAAAAACAGCTTTAAGGGGGACCACCCCTCAAAAAAAGGTGTGTCATCCCTGAATTTTTTTACAATATTTCTATGGTGAATTTTTCATCGCTTTACATTGGAAGCAGTTTGATTTTTGTTTCTGAAGTTTGTTTCGAGCTGGGTCATCCTAGTTGGTGTAAGACGAGGCAATTGCATTTGGATTCGAAGGCGATTCTGACAAATATTGTACAATCGGTGAATTGCAGTTTGGATCAATGTGAGATACGATTTTTGTCGATTATGAAAAAAGCGAGAAAGACTGTTTGGTGGACATTTTTTTCGCATTGTTTCTGGGAGCCGATGAATTTATCAAGTGACTCTGCTATTTGTTGAGTGGAAGGGCAGATTGACAGGAGTCAGTCGCAAGTTTCATGACAATGTAATGTTATATCAACGACGAATTTATTAAAACACTTTCTAAAATTATAATCATTACTAAATTTTAACGTTGTACATTTGATGTTATAAATTATAAATGTATGTAATTATAAAAGAATTACTTGAACGTTTGGTTTAATGTTAATCATTTTATCATCCTTTAATTATCAAATAATTAACGGATTTGTAAGAACACGTTATTATATTATAAAAATGTATAAATTATAACGGTCCCAATTTTATTTGATTCTGGAAATGTTTAATTCATAATTATAGTCATAAAGGCATTATGAAATCATGGAAAAACAATTTTTGTTGTCAAAATAGGAAACATTCGCGTTGTTATGAAAAAGATTATGTGGCAAGTTTAATAGTAAACGAATATTATGTCAACGATGAATTTATTGAAACACGTTATAAAATGATAAACATCCATAAATTATAACATTCTATATTTTATTTTATCAATTATAAATGCGTAATTTGTAATTTTTTTATAATGATACAACTTTGTTAACTTTTTTTTCAACGTTCAATTTTAAACTTAATTATTTATCATTTTTAATTTTGTAATTAGCGATTTTATAAAAACACGTTATAAAATTATAAAGACGTATAAATTATAACGATCTCAATTCTAATATATTTTATAGATTTATAATTTTAATTGTAAACACGTTAGAAATATATAAAGAACAATTTTTTTATAAAAACAAGAATTATGCTGTGTTTTTATAAAACTTGGAGGGCTTTTCCTCCAACGGGCACCGAGTCCGAATAAGTTGTCAGCAAAGCTTTATAATTCGTCGAGCGGGAAACAGACCTTTCTACTTGACGTGTAAAATACTTCACATTGCGTATAAGTAGTACGACAAACTCGGTCCTGTGCTTTTTTCCGACTGGACAGATACTTGTTTTTTTGGCTCTTTTTGTCCTTCTAAAACACTCGAAACGAATGTTTTTACGGTGAAATAAAACAATGTTTAGGGTCGAGGAGTAATGCGCCAATTCCGGGGGAGAGACACACGAGTCATTCCCATATGCTTTGGAAGGAACAACGATGCGGAGAGCGCAGGAGCGATGCAGGGTCGGCCGCTCAAGGAATAAAGAGGGCCGAGAGAGGAGGGTGGTATTTTGACAGGACATCGCGTGCCTCGGGGAAAAAAGGACAGAAGCGGGATGAGCTTTAAAGGGTTGGTCCAAGCAACACGTGCTTGGTATTCATCCCAAAGTAAAATCTATATATAAAAGGCTACTGATTATTGGCCGCGATGCCGTGAAAGGGTTGTAGGACATTGTTTTCTGCTATCAAATAACCCAGTCATGCTTTATGCAAAAGTGAACCATTATCGAGATATTTTATTTTTATTATTTTTTTAAAGTCAGGGGTAGGCAACTTTAAAAAATAATTTTAAAAAACTGTTATATAGAATCAAAGTTTTTTTATTGTTTGTAGTTTGGGGGCAGTAACAAAAAATTATCGACACTAAAATAAGAATAATTATTCGACTTGCCGCGTTTTGGACCCTCACATCAAAAACGTTTGCAGATTATTCTTATTTTATTGTTGATAATTCTTTGTTACTGTGTCCTCAAACTAGAAAAAATAAAAAAAGGTTGATCTGTTTTTGTTTTTTTGTTTTTTTGTTTTTTTTTTTCATTTTTTGAAAACTATCTTTTGAAGTTGTCTATCCCTCACTAAAAAAATAATAATAAAAATAACAAAATAACGAAAATGGCTCACTTTTGCATAGGTTACACGAGTTGATTGATAGCGGAGAACATGTCCTACAACCCTTTCACGAGATCGTGACCAATAATCAGTAGCCCTGTACATATATATATATGTAAATAGATATTATATATAAAAAAATATTTTACTTTAGGTGAAAAAATATTTCGGAAATATTTTACATTAATTTCACAGTTAACTTAGACCATCGTTTAATTTGCAATGTATGTGTGTGTGCGCGTGTGTGTAGAACAAAAGAATCTAGAAAACAATTGTTAATGATTCACCAAATAAAAAAAACGTTTAAACATTATTTTATTTAATAACTATTTATTTAAAAATTAAATTAGTAAATTGCGGAAAACAATTGTTTGTATATTCCTAAATAAATAAATGTTCGAATATCCTAGTGTCCGACTATTCAAAAATAAATAAAACAATATTATTCAATCAAGCATGTGCCCAGTCGGTTCTAATAAAAACATCTTGTTTGTTTTTTTTATTGGAAAATTAAATAAGAAAATTTGCGAAAATGATACATATAAATTTGAAAAAAAAACAGTGTTCAATTATTCTCGTACCTAATAGTATTTAATTTAAAAATTAAATTAATAGTTGGTGAAAATAACTGTTCCGATATTCGTAAATGAATAAAAAATCCTTGTGTGACTATTCTTGTGCCAAATATTTTCTAACTAAAAAATTCAATGAATGAATAGTCGAAAATAGGTGTTCGAATATTTGTGGCCGTTCTATATTTTGATATAGCAATTTTTTCATTCGTCCTATAAGCGAAAGAACCGAATTTCGTATTAGAATACGAAACAATGTTCGAACATACGCAATGGCGTAAAGAGTGGATACAAAAAATAGATTTTTGATACAAATATTGATTGATACACTCGATTGCTTCAGTTTGCTCGATTGTTCTACCGTTTCTAGAATAAGATTGTTCAGCACGTGAGAAAAATATTAAAAGGAGTGAAAAATAATTAAATTGAAGGAATTTAAAAAGTCATTAGTGTAGTTAAATCGAGGAAAAATACTTTCCTCTATTGTATTACGCGAAATTGCTGTCTTGTAATTCCGCCGAATGCGATATGCGAGGAAAATTAGTAGACAATCACGTCACGCTGACCACGCGGATAGTGTACAGCAAAATCTCGAGAGACTTGCGGCTATGTTCTTGCGCTGAACTCGTGCGAAGTGACCGTTTTACGAGTTTGCAATTTCCGCGGGAATTTGCGGGCAGGTTAATGACCAAGTGCCTTTGGAGAATGCTCGACCCGACTCTGAACGACAACGTCGCACTGGTACGAGAAACGTCAAACGTTTTGGTATCGCAGCCACTCTCTCTCTCTCTCTCTCTCTCTCTCTCTCTCTCTCTCTCTCTCTCTCTCTCTCTCTCTCTCTCTCTCTCTCTCTCTCTCTCTCTCTCTCTCTCTCGCTCTCTCTCTCTTTTTCGGGAATTTTTTTAGATGGGAAAAAACAAGTGAGCCCCGTAAACATTAAGGTATCTTTTCACATATATTTGAAATGTATAAAAAAACAATCTCATAATGAAACAATAAATTACTGCAGATTTATCAGCCATTCCATGTGCGTCTTGCCACTGCCGTCCCCGATGGGCGGGAAATATGTATCTCGTAATTCTTGACTGAAACAAAAAAACCAACAAATTTTTCAATTGTCATGTATTGTTCTTCTGAGTGAATTAACGCTTTAGGCCACAGTAACGAGTATAAAATCATGTGCGAATTTAACATTTTTTTTACGTATGAAAAAGTGATTCACTCATAAAATTAATCACACATCTATTTACCATGAATATCAAGCTGTTAGAAAATGTATATATATTTTTTTCGATGTACAAAATGGCCGAGTACTAATATTTTCCTTAATTTTTTTTAGGCGCTTCGCGGCGTGACATTTAGCATCGACAATTTTTTACCTATAGCAAAAAACGGATATTCTCGTCATCTACATTAGAATACCTAGAAAGTACGTACGGAGAGTACGTACGGAATTTAAAAAATATTGTTTTATTCAAAAGTTGTAGGTATCTGATCTTAAAAAATGAATTTTCAGTGAAAAATTTCGTTATAACTGCTCATGAACTGCTCATAAAATGAAAAGTTTTCGATTAATCCGAAATTCCGTACGTACTTCTCTGCGAAATGCAATTAGGAACATAACTTTTAAATTTGAAGTAAATCTAGTGAAAATTGGTGAATTTATTTGTCACGCCAATTGGAAAAAAGCTGTTTCGAGAAGTTTCGAGTAGTCGGCCATTTTGTACATTGAAAAAAAGTATATATGCATTTTCTAGCAGCTTGATATTCATACTAAATAGATGTGTAATTAATTTTATGACTGAATCACTTTTTGATACGAAAAAAATTGTTAAATTCGCACATGATTTTATACACGTTACTGTGGCCTAACCCCTTAAACTTACGGTAACACTCTGGGTCATTTTGACCCGGACGAATTTGAACTCAAGTGCGCACGTTCCCAAAATTGAAAGTTTTGAACAATTTTTAACAACAATTCAATTTTAAACTTTCCGAATTTAAATTATGCCATCAACCTCTCAATGCATGTGGGGTCGATCGGACCCCAAGCCTTAAGAAAAACCTGAAGAAATCGTGAAAATGTAACTTTCCTCAGGTTTGAAAAAAACGTGTTTCAAAAAAACACTTTAACGTGCTATAAAAATTATTTAAAAATACTTTTTCAACTACTTTTTTAAGGGGTTACCCCCACTTGCGATTTTGAAAAAATCGATTTTTTTATTGCATTTTTTTGAAGTATAAGTATCCGGGCCCATACTTCCGTATGGGCCCGGAATAGATGACTCTATGTAAGTTTACAAAAAAAAATATTTTCTTCGTGTAAACTAAAATCGAAACTTTAAACGCGTTTTTCTCAAAATGGCATTTCTGAAGTCGGTGACCAAGATTACTCGAACACTAATGAACCGATCTTCTTGAAATTTTGCAGGCTTATTTAATACATAAAAATGTAATCTTTAATCGTTCGATTTTTTTTCGAAAAAAATGACCGTTTTATAGCCAAAAAACGGCCGTTTTTTTCGTTAACATCGAACCATTAACTTTGACTGTCCGCCATTTTGTGAAAAATGAATATTTTTTAAAATCCTTCGATTAAAGACTAGTTTATACTTATATTTGACTAAATCCATCCGCATTTTTTTTTCAGATGATCCACTTCGCCGCAATGTTGGTCACCGCAAACCGTGTATATAAAAACATTATTTCATTGACGGCCATTTGCCACTAAACAATGTAATATTTTTCAATAAAAAAATTACTGAAAGTTCTTCAAGACGTGTTCTTTAAGATGGTATATTGATCGATTAAAAAAGTTTTGTAGTTTTCTTTAAAAAAAATCATGAAGAACGCCTTTTTTGCGCTTCAAGTGGGGGTAACGCCTTAATTCACTTCGAACAGATTTTCATACTGAAGAAAATAAACTTTGGTGTGATTCAATAGGTCGTTTAGTTTTTTGCTATCATGGCCGCCGATTTGGAAAAATCGTAAAAATGAAAACATGAAAAAAACGGGCTTTAAAGTTTTCAATGGGAGGAAATATCACCATCAAATATCAATCGCTTCAAAATCAAAATATTTACAATTGGACAATTTACGTCTGTAACTTTGTAAATATATTTTTGAATATTTTATCTATCGATTTAAGCAATTAAAAAACACGATTTTTCGGACCTTCTAATTCAGGCTCCGTCCTCAATTCGGAGCTCTACTGCTTGGAACAAAATCATGATCAAGTGACCCCGCTCTGCCCTAAGTGTAAATTTGGGGCGAAAAATGGGTTGCGCAGCGTTTTCCAAATCCGCACCCGCCACGGATGAGTTTACGTAGGCATATATCGTCCATAACTTTACATTTCATGCGTGTTACGTAGTCCCTCGCACCTCACGCGTCGAGTTCAAGTACGTTATGTATACCGAACGCGAGGGAAATACTGGCCTGGAAAAATGGGCATCTAAGGGTGGTAGTATTCGTATGCAAAGGGTGAATGTGAAGAGAGCGAGAGAGGCGAAGACGAATGAAGGGCGGGGGTTGTGGAGGATCTGTATATGCGAACATGCATTTATTCCTCCATGAATAACGTTGGGTTATGTCCGTTTCAAGTTAGCGGAGGCCCCCATATGGGACTTTCCATTCCTTGGAAAACATTTTCAATATTGAAAAAATTCATGCAGCTTCGACCTGGAGGAAAAGACAGAAAAAAAATATCCATACCGGAAGTCGTCGACGCGCGAATTGCGGCTGGGGCGGTCTCCCATGCAGAGCAGCGTTGGTCTGCACCAATACTCGGATGGGTGACCGCGCGAAACACCCGGAAAAAACGCAAACAAACGCACGAATAAACATCGAAATAAATAGAACAAACATAATATAAAATGTAAATAGATATTTAACGAAAAGAAATTTAAAAAATATAATGCAAAATATAAATGAATATTTGTCGAAAAGAAATTTAAAAAATATAATACAAAATATAAAAAAATATTTATCAAATTCAAATAAAGAATATTGTATAAAAAATGAACAAATATTCATCAAATAAAAAATGAAAACATAGTATAAAATATAAATAAATATTTATCTAAAATAAATTAAAAATAAAATGTTATCAATATTTCTCAAACATAAATTATCAGTTGTTTTTTCCTTAAATTTAGTCTGTGCTTCGAAAAAAAAAATTTACTCCACTTATAAATTTTCCAGAAAGTCCACTTCTAAAAATACTCGAACTTCCACGCCGATTCATGGAGAACGTAGATCGAGTCCGTTTGTAACGGAAACCCCTTTGCTAACCGATCCCCGGTTCTTCCCGGCGTCTTATGTGGTGCAAGATCCTCCGCAGCGCCCGGGTGGCGGGGGGGGGGGGGCAGGACGATTGCATATAAAAATATCTATCACCGTAGCTATTTTGAATTTCACATTTGCTCACGGTCAACATTTAAATGAGCCGATTGATCGATATTACATTAGAATAGTATATGCTGTACTTGGACACGGGAGCACCACGCGCGCTCGGTCCATCGGGAAATTCCTCACAACGGCTATATAAATCTCCGTGCCTTGCGGATACGCGTACCTCGGAAAGATGAATTTCTATATTCTATTTGGTTTTTTTCGTCGTTTTGGTCCTCTGGGATGTCAGAAATAAGAAACGTATGAAGAGTTTTTATGAAAGTAAATTTCATCCTAACACATTATTATCACTCTGCACAGGAATAAGACAGCTCAATTTTGAATATTTTTAAGTTTATTTTTAAACGAACAAATTTTTTTTTAATACTGGAAAAGAATGTTAGTAAATGAGTTTGTAATCGTGAAATTCTCTTAGGTGCTTGTTTATAAATATTCCCTAAGATTGTGGTACAGGAACGGAAATTTTAAAAATTAACAAAATTCCTTGACAATTGTTTTTATTATCATCTTAATTGTATCATTTTCTTGGTCCGGGCAACTTCCTCAGTTTGCACTGGGAAACATTCAACCACCCCGGTGGCTCGATCTTATAATAATAATAATAATAATAATAAATTATATTATTATCATTATTATCTCCAATTTGCGACATTTAGCCGGCTATCACGCTCTTAATCTGAACAACAATATCCCCGATGTCGATAATTATTTCCACCAATATTCCTTATTACCAATTTATATAATAATAACAATAATAAAGAAAATTATTATTTCCATCTACCATTACAATATATAGCCAGTGACTATGTTTATAATTATAATATTTTTGCTCGTGATAACAATAAAAATAGTAACAAAATAATAATCATCGTACCCCAACAAAATGGGGAATGGAAGCAAAAAATGTAGTGGAGAAAGTAGGAGAGTAAAACACATGGAGAGCAATAGCAAACGACGATAGAGGGGAAATGGAAAGAATAATGGAAAGGAGTATGAAAACAAAAGTCGACCAAGAAATCCAACACAATTGGCACCAGATTGAAAAATCGACGCATTGCCCTGAGTAAAAAAACAGGAAGAATATTATAGAGGCAGAAAAGTGTTGGTAGCATTTAAATACATCAGGAGAAAGAAAAGGTACATGGGCAAGATTAAGATGTGGAAATGTGGGGAAAGGAGTAAATAAGGGGTATAGTGATAACAAGTGCAGGATTAAAAAAAAAAAGTAGAAAAACTAGTGCCTATGTGTTCGTGTGAAAAAGACAAGGAGACAAAGAGAGGGAACAAATCGACAGGAAGGTGCGGATGGTGCTATAAAAGGAGTCTGTGACTCAACCGTGTATATTCATTAAGGGGCTACTTAGGGTGGCACAAATTTGAACTCTATTTTTTTCCTTTTTCTCGCCATCCAATTATCTTCTTTAAAGCAAAAAAAATTGTCACGAAAGCTGCGAGGGATCAAGCCTCACAACAATTCAAATTTTCATCGAAAAATCGATTTTTTTTTCGTTCACTTATCACCCATAAATGTTACGCTCTATAATTTTTAAATTAACCTCGCGAAAGCTCTGGCCTGTCAATGAATATTTAGTGGTCACTCAAGAGCTTCGGAATTTCGAATTTTCGATAATTTTTTTTACTCTTCTCGCTCATAAATTTGACGCTATGTAAAATTTTCAAAACATCGTTTTTCTTTAGAAACCGATTTTCCAAATTTACCCCACACTACTAACCCAAGAATAATAATCCTTGTTCTTATAAAGTAATTTTTTTTAACTCTCGTCCGTAAACAAAAGCATAGGTCCCGCGTTTTATCGGGTTAGAATAAGTGTGAGGTAAATTTAAAAAATTCATTTCTAAAGAAAAAAAGGATTAATTGTTTTGAACATTTTATACAGTGGTTAATTTATGAGTGAGGAGAGAAAAAAGTACGCGACAATTGGAAATTACGTCGCCAAATCACTCTTGGGCGACCACTAAATATTCATTGACCGGCCAGAGCTTTCGCGAGCTCAATTTGAAAATTATAAAGCGTGAAATTCATGGGTGAGAAGTGAACGAAAAAAATCGATTTTCAAATAAAAATTTGTATTACTGGGAGGCTTGAGCGACCTCTAATTTTTTTTGACCGCACGCAGCTTTCGCGACAATGTTTTTCTTCTTTAAATTAGATAATTGGATGGTGAGAAAAAGGCAAAAAATAGAGCTCAAATTAATGCCGCCCTAGGCTACATCGACCTAGAGGCCCGGAAAAAGGCCAAATGCCGATTTTTTTACTGGGATACGGTTGGTGAAAAAGAAACGATTTTTTAAAACATAAAAGTACATAAATTCAGAGCCTTTAAAAAAAATCACCAAAAAATACAGAAAAACAACAAAATATGGCCGCCGGCAGATGATCAATTTTTTTTCTTGCATTTAGGCGGTCGGCACTCCAGCTTAAACGATCCATCCGAATTCTAAAATCCAAACGGCTTTTTCAATTTAACAATAAACACGAGGCGTTGACAGTCGGCGATTTTTAAAATCTTTCTTTTACCCACGAGGCGACGAATTGAAACTCGAGCATACAAAATTTAAGAAAAAAAGTCATTATTTTTACGAAACTATTAAATAATGAAGATGTATTTTTAAAAAGTGAGATCGTCAACGGCCTTTAAATGTTCCTCATCGTATTTCCTATAAATTTAGAAACAATCGATCGAGTGGTTCTCGAGATATCATGTCCGCGGACTTTGAAAACAGTGTTTCGAGAAAAACGCGTTTAAGGGGTTACCCCCACTGGCGATTTTGAAAAAATCGATTTTTTTTATTGCATTTTTTTGAAGTATAAGTATAAGCCCGGAACAGATGACTCTATGTAAGTTTACAAAAAAAAAAATATTTTCTTCGTGTAAACTGAAATTGAAACTTTAAACGCGTTTTTCTCAAAATGGCATTTCTGAAGTCGGTGACCAAGATTACTCGAACACTAATGAACCGATCTTCTTGAAATTTTGCAGGCTTATTTAATACATAAAAATGTAGTCTTTAATCGTTCGATTTTTTTTTCGAAAAAATGGCCGTTTTATAGCTAAAAAACGGCCGTTTTTTTCGTTATAATCGAACCATTAACTTTGACTGTCCGCCATTTTGTGAAAAATGAATATTTTTTAAAATCCTTGGATTAAAGACTAGTTTATACTTATATTTGACTAAATCCATCCGCATTTTTTTTCAGATGATCCACTTCGTAATATCCACTACTTCCACTACTTGTAATATTTTTCAGTAAAAAAATTACTGAAAATTCTTCAAGATGTGTTCTTTAAAATGGTATATTGATCGATTAAAAAAGTTTTGTAGTTTTCTTTAAAAAAATCATGAAAAAGGCCTTTTTTGCGCTACAAGTGGAGGTAACGCCTTAAAGTTTGAAGCCTGGTGCTGTTACCGCTCGCCCGGCCGACTGTTGGAAGCTGTAGCTCATCCAATCTTCGGAATATTTCAATGGCATTTTCAGCGACTATGGCTAAAAGGTGACACTGTCGAATAAAAATATTTTCGAAAAATGCAATTTGCAAAATGCAAAATGCAAAATGCACGTAGGTAGAACTGATATCCGTTTTTTGCAATGCAACAAACATACCATGTAACATTTCGTGAACCATGCGCAGTTCTTAAAACTATCAAGCTGCGGTTGCTCGAACTGCAAATGATTTACGTCTTCGCTATAAGTAAGCTTTACTATTATTTTTTTCGAATAGTCACTTTTCGTAAGGTCTTCTAAAAAATTATACTCCAAAAGCGTTAATGTTAGCCATATGAATTGTACGAACGTGAAAAGAATAGTAGAAGCTTGACTGAACAAAACTTAAGGGGCTATGATGTGTGAAAAGCTTCAGCCTCTCAGCAGGCATTATTCGAGGAAGAGAAGGGTCCAGGAGGGTTGTATGGGCCAGGTACAGTTGTTTAGCAGTTTTTATGGTAAATATCATTTTATCTTGCAAAAATCGATAGTTGAATTTTTAAACGCGTTTTTCTCGAAATGAGATTTTTCAAATTTGCTGACATTGCAACTCAAAGAGAAATTATCCGATTGACTTGAAATTTGGACTGAGTACTCTTGAGAATAGATATAGTACAGTCGCGCTGTCGCTGAAGAACCCCGTAATCGGAAAAAATTAGAAGAAGGCTAATTTTTTGATACGTGATTTCGTAGGTGCCGCGGGTGCCAAATCCAAGTTTGCCTAAAAATCGGGGTGTAGGGTTTTTTTAGGGGATTAAAGGGGATGGGGGTGGATTAATGCCGAACTACAACCTCTGCGAGCTCGGCGCCGTGAGACCAAATGTGCAGAAAAATCCAAGCTTTAGTTTTGTCCACAGCGCCGAAGTCGTGGAAGTTCATTTTGGGAGTGAAAAAGTGGGGTGAAATTTTGAAAAATCAGTTTTAATTCAATAACTCTTTGGACAAAATTCGTACATTTTTTGTTGAAATGGGAACGTTGTAGCCCTTGAAAAGACGCGTCGATCAAGTATTTGATCATTACTCTCCGATAATATCTTCACCCTTCAAAAAATGGTTAAAATACAAAAAAAAATTGTTTATTGAATAACTCAAAAACAATCGATTTTTCGGGTATGGTGCAAATATACGAAATGTAGAGAATAATTTTCTCCATATTTTCGTTTCTATGGACTACCCTTGAATTTTGATTTTCCAACCCCCCTCGGGGGTTGAGAATTCAAAATGAAATTCTGGGAAATCTATTGACCGTACGAATTCGGCGCTGTGGAAGAATTTGTAGCTTGAACCCTCAGCTACATTTTCGTCCACAGCGCCAAACTCGTGTCTCTTTATTTTCGGTCAATAGTTGTCCCGGAATTTCATTTTGAATTTTCAACCTCTGAGAGGGGTTTGAAAGAGAAAAATTCAAGAGTGGTCCATAGGAACGAAAATATGGAGAAAATTATTCTCTACATTTCGTACATTTACACCATCCCCGAAAAATCGATTGTTTTTGAGTTATTCAATAAACAATTTTTTTTATACTTCAACTATTCTTTTGCGGGTAGAGATATTTTCAGAGAGCGTCGATCAAATACCCGATTGACGCGTCTTTGCAAGGGCTACAACGTTCCCATTTGAACAAAAATTGTATGAATTTTTCCTAAAGAGTTATCCAATGAAAACTGATTTTTCAAAATTTCACCCCACTTTTTCACCCCCAAAATGATCTTCCGCGACTTCGGCGCCATGGACAAAAATCGAGCCCGGATTTTTCTGAACATTTTGTCTCCAGGCGCCGACCTTCCGGGGGTCGTAGTTTCGGATTAATCCACATCCATCCCCTTTCATCCCCTAAAAAAACCCTACACCCCGATTTTTAGGCAAACTTGGATTTAGCACCCGCGGCACCTACAAAGTCACCTGTCAAAAAACTAGCCTTCTTATAATATTCCGATTCCAATCTAAAGCACGACTGTACTAATAGTCAAACACGTCACCCAAAACGCATGTTTAGGTATATTTTTCGCTTCATAGTCGTGTTAAGGGTTACCCCCACTTGCGATTTTGAAAACATCGATTTTTTTTATTGCATTTTTTTGAAGTATAAGTATCTGAGAATAGATGGCTCTATGAGTATAGGAATAGATGACTCTATGTAAGTTTACAAAAAAAAATATTTTCTTCGTGTAAACTGAAATTGAAACTTTATACGCGTTTTTCTCAAAATGGCATTTCTGAAGTCGGTGACCAAGATTACTCGACCATTAATGAACCGATCTTGTTGAAATTTTGCAGGCTTATTTAAATACATAAAAATGTAGTCTTTAATTGTTCGATTTTTTTTCGTGAAAATCGAACCATTAACTTTGACTGTCCGCCATTTTGTGAAAAATGAATATTTTTTAAAATCCTTCGATTAAAGACTAGTTTATACTTATATTTGACTAAATCCATCCGCATTTTATTTCAGATGATCCACTTCGCCGCAGTGTTGGTCACCGCAAACCGTGTATATAAAAACATTATTTCATTGACGGCCATTTGCCACTAAACAA
This sequence comes from Ophion slaviceki, assembly GCA_944452715.1. Classification (NCBI taxonomy): domain Eukaryota; kingdom Metazoa; phylum Arthropoda; class Insecta; order Hymenoptera; family Ichneumonidae; genus Ophion; species Ophion slaviceki. The sequence goes on along the minus strand of OX101788.1, from coordinate 6,182,153 downwards.
TGTAATATTTTTCAATAAAAAAATTACTGAAAGTTCTTCAAGATGTGTTCTTTAAGATGGTATATTGATCGATTAAAAAGTTTTGTAGTTTTTCTTTAAAAAAATTCATGTAAAAGGCCGTTTTTTGCGCTACAAGTGGGGGGTAACGCCTTAACCATATTATGATCCCGGTGTCAAAAAACTACAACGAATTTTACTATCCCTTCTTTCACCATGGGCGTTTTGTCATAAAAACCACGAACTTTTCCCTCAGTATACTACTGCCCCTTTTATTTTATTATTTACTTCACAATCCATCCGCTTTTCCCGGTCCATTAGAGATTTTCCCTCAAGAATCGTATACTCGGTCGTACAGAGGCAAATTTTATCCGCGCCGATTTCCGCTCGACGTATTGTTTTGTTTGTCATATCATTTGTTTTCTCTGGCAAGAGCGTGGGCGTTAGATGGGAAAAAGTAAACGTGCAAACGCAATTTGGCGAGAACACGAGGAGCAAGCAGACGAAAAGGGAGACAGTGCCGGAGTGTTTCGTCATTCCCGTCCTTGTCAACGTCGTCGTCGTGTACGTCGTCGGCGTCCTCGTCGTAGCAATTTAAATAAACAAATTATAAATATTCTCCCGTGCGAAGCCATTCCAGCATGAATAATCATTACTTGGTATAGAACGATGGAGTAAGGGCACTAGCGATTCGATTGATTAAATTTTTTAATAATTCATTTGCATTCCCGGCTGCTCGCCTCTGCTTTTACCCCTTTCTGTACCCGTCGACGTTGCGCGCTGGCTCTCTCTCTTTCTCTCTCTCTCTCTCTTGCTTGCTCTGCCATCCGACGCGTCGAGGTATCGACAAGAGCGTGTCCAACTCCCCTCTTTAATATATTTTGAAATTACATTTTTAATTGACGCAACAAATGAATTATCGATTGGACTCTTTATGGAACATACATATACATATGTGTGTGTGTGTGTGCACACACACACATATGTAATCTAATTGAATAAATCTATACATATTTATTCACATATATATGCATATGTGTGTTCCATAAAAAAAACCAATCGATTCTTCATTTGTTGTGTCAATTAAAAATTTTATTTCAATATGATATGTGTGTATATATATATATAATATTAAACAGTATATGGAAAAAAAAGATTGCATTTTCACGGTACATTGCTGAAACTGATACAGATCTAGTGACGTATTTACTACTCTATCTCCCTCTCAGTCTCTCTTTCTCTCTTTCTCTCTCTCTTTTTCTCGTATAGAAGAATCCGTTTAACTGATTCTGCTGTTGTAGTCATAACATTACTGCACATTACTTTATTCGTTGTTTTATAGTTATTAGTTATATAATTAGATTGTAATTTTCTTAGTTCCAAGTTCTGATAAAATTTTTCTTTTCACATTGGATTTCCCCCTGTTGCCCCATAGCTTGTCATGGCATAATAAATTCCAATCAAAACAAATCCAAATCTCTTTCTCTCTCTCTTTCTCTATGTATATTGCCATTATAATAGTTCTGGTATTACTGTAATATTATCGTTTGATTGTATTATTATTCTAAATGGCTATTAGAATCGTATAATTTGCATTGCCCCATGCATTTACTGACACATTGAGAGTCATGATATATTCATCAATCAATCTCTCGATTTCTCTCTCTCTCTCTCTCGCTCTCTCTCTCTCTCTCTCTCTCTCTCTCTCTCTCTCTCTCTCTCTCTCTCTCTCTCTCTCTCTCTCTCTCTCTCTCTCTCTCTCTCTCTCTCTCTCTCTCTCTCTCTCTCTCTCTCTCTCTCTCTCTCTCTCTCTCTCTCTCTCCCCCTCCATCTCTCGCTCTCTCTCTATAGCTCCCCCTACTAATGACCATACCTCCACATACACTTGTTCTAAGCAATCAAAAGTAACGTTGAATTCCACGACAACCAATATCGGCTCTCTACCCGAAAACATTCGGTATTGACGTGCGACTTTTATCTAAGAATAATGAGAGCAGATTTTAAACACCGGCAAAAAGTGAAGAAAAAAGGGTGACTCGTGCTCGTCACACGTGGCAATTTGATTGATGTCGCTACGACGAAGGGCACTGCGACGACCCGGGCATGAGATCGTACTCACAATTTGTTTTTTTTTTTGTTGCAGTAATATCGATTGGACATGGCGCGAAATTGTACGAATGAGGAGTGGAAGAAAGACAACAAGAGAGTGAGAGAGTGAGAGAGAGAGAGAGAGAGAGAGAGAGGGGGGGGGGAGAGAGAGAGAAAGAGAAAGATAGAAAATGAATAGTAGATAAATGTACGTGTATAATTGCTAGTAGAAATTTACGTCGTTGTCAGACACGTACGAAAGTGAGGCAGCAAACATTCTGGCAAGTGATAAACTCTCTCTCTCTCTCTCTCTCTCTCTCTCTCTCTCTCTCTCTCTCTCTCTCTCTCTCCCCCTCTCTACTCGCCTTTTTATGAACATGTACGAGAACGTCAGTTTCAGTTTTGCCGGTGTCGCGTAACGAGCAAAGGTACGCCTAGTTAACGTTACTTAGTTGATTACCTTTCCAATCGACACGATGGTCGCCAATCAGCCAGTGCTCTTTCTCCCCCTCCGCCCATCAGGCACGTTCCTCTCTGCCCCTGTGTTCCCTCTCGCCCTCACGGCCACCCTCCGTTCACCCCGACTCGCTCGTCAACCACTACTGTATTTATGTGACTAGTGCTGCTCTGTCATACAGTTGACGACTAGTCCATTAGAATCCAGGATTACCGCACGTACGACAAACTACATGCTCGAGGAGTGTGTACATATAGTCTTGTGGGGGTGTGTTTGTGTGTGTGTGGATGACTTTCCGAGGAACACCGCGCGACACGTGACCCACACCATAATCAACCGTACGTCTTACTTAACGGGCTACATCTACGTAGGTGGGTAATAAAATTGCATTTTTCAAAAATACTTGAAAAATGCAATTTTGTTACCCTTGCATACTTGAAAAATGCAATTTTGTTGGAAAAATGCAATTACGAAACTTGCATACTTACGAAACTTGCTACGAAACTTGCATACTTGAAAAATGCAATTTTGTTACAAAAATGCAATTGTTGAAAATGCAATGTTTGTTACAATACTTGAAAAATGCAGTTTATTTGTTTGTTAACAAAATTGCATTTTTCAAAAATACTTAAAAATACAGTTTTTCAAAGTAACATCACCTTTCAGCCATAGTTTTTGAAATTTCATTGGAATATTCCTAAAGTTGGATGAGCTACAGCTTTTAACAGTCGGCCGAGCGAGCGGTAGCAGCACCGTACTTTAAACTTTAAGGCGAGAAATCCCTTTAGAATTTTCAAAAAATCGATTTTTTTACATATTTCGAAAGTATCATACCCAAATAATGTACTGACCAAAGGAAAACTCGAAATATTGAATATTTGCGGAGTTATCGCATGTAGTCTAGAGCGCGAGGATAGCATGCGGTCAGGTAGCGAGTAAACTTTAAACGCGGATATCTCGAAACTACTTTTTCAAAAACTGCTCGTGTTGTAGCTCAAAAAGGTATCGACCGATTTGGATGAAATTTCGGGAGGTTACTCTCAGTAATATTGTCGGAAAGATATAATTAAAGTTTGAAAGGTAGCGTGTGAATAAATATTTTTTTTGGGGTCAAATATGCCGAAAAAATTGTCGAAAATTCGAACTTTGGAGTAAAAAGGCTCCCAAATGTGCGATTTTACACTTTTTGATCATTTTTTAGGTATATCCTTCCCCTTAGTATGTCAGTAAACAAACGACACTTATTAAATCTTTTTCAGGTAAACAGAAAAAGAGTGGCAACTGCAGCACTTTTCGGTGTCACGGCAAACAGGCGTCCGAAGACCCTTAATAACGCCGCCATTTTGTTAGTCATCACAAAGAATTTTTTTTTACTTGACATTTATAATAAACTCATGTCCAAATTTGAAAATGATCAGATTGACTTATACCCTCTAAAAAAATTCCCGAAAAATACTTATTTTTCACGCTCCTAAAAGGATTTCTCGCCTTAAGGCGTTACCCCCACTTGTAGCGCAAAAAAAGGCCTTTTTATGATTTTTTTTAAAGAAAACTACAAAACTTTTTTAACCGATCAATATACTATCTTAAAGAACACATCTTGAAGAACTTTCAGTAATTTTTTTATTGAAAAATATTACATTGTTTAGTGGCAAATGGCCGTCAATGAAATAATGTTTTTATATACACGGTTTGCGGTGACCAACATTGCGGCGAAGTGGATCATCTGAAAAAAAATGCGGATGGATTTAGGCAAATATAAGTATAAACTAGTCTTTAATCGAAGGATTTTAAAAAATATTCATTTTTCACAAAATGGCGGACAGTCAAAGTTAATGGTTCGATTTTAACGAAAAAAAACGGCCGTTTTTTGGCTACAAAACGGCCATTTTTTTCGAAAAAAAAATCGAACGATTAAAGACAATATTTTTATGTATTAAATAAGCCTGCAAAATTTCAAGAAGATCGGTTCATTAGTGTTCGAGTAATCTTGGTCACCGACTTCAGAAATGCCATTTTGAGAAAAACGCGTTTAAAGTTTCAATTTCAGTTTCCACGAAGAAAATATTTTTTTTTGTAAACTTACATAGAGTCATCTATTCCGGGCATAAAAAAAAACTGCACTTCAAATTGCACTTCAAAAAAAAAATGCAATAAAAAAAAATCGATTTTTTCAAAATCGCAAGTGGGAGTAACCCCTTAAACGTGTTTTTCTCGAAACACTGTTTTTAAAGTCGGTGGACTTCTCGAGAACCACTTGTTGACGTTGACACTTTTTTTTAACCCTCCGCGTTCACCCGGGGTCAATATGACCCCAAGCGCAACTTTGAGCCAAAATTACTTAGGGGTCGTCCATTAATCACGTGAGGTTTTTAGGCCACTTTTTGACCCCCCCCCCCCCAAAATAGACGTGATAAGTCAGAACACCCCCCCCCAGCATGATCAATCGTTATGTTATCCAAATCCCCCCCCCCCCCATTTGAGCCTCACGTGATTAATGGACGACCCTTTATATAAGTTGTTAATGGCCAAGGCGTCTGGCCTGCCTTCTAACGGTGTTAGAATTGCTCTGACTTGTTATACTACTGTTGGTGTCCCCTTTGAAAGTGTAGATTAGGATCGGACGTGGAGCTATCTTTTTCCGTAAACTATTTCCCACTGTGGAGCTATTTTTTTTCCTCAAAAAGTCATATCTCAAAAGCATCAGCCTAAAATTTTAAGAAAAGAATTGAAAATGGCAAGAGTTTTGATTTTTTTAGTAAAAAAGAGCTTTTTTCACGCATTGACCCCGTGTTGATTTTTTTCCGTCATTTAAAAATTCGTTTGAAATATAATACCGAGAATGCCACATTCTAGAATGTTCAAACTAATATCCTGAATTGTTATGAGTCATTCGGAACGATACGGTCAATGCGGCAATCGTCTGAAACAGGGCTGGGGTCATTGTGACCCCCTGTTACCAGCGTGTTATAGCCAGAACGTGTGACAGCGGAGGGTTGAATCGATCTTAATTTTTTAATAGTTATGTCAAAATTATGACTTCTTTTCATGGATTTTGTATGCTCGAATTTCAGTTCGTCGCCACGGTGTTTAAAAAAATTATTTTGAAAATCTGTTTGGTCTTCAGATTTCAGATGGACGGTTTAAGCTGAAGAGTGTCCACCGCCAAACGTCGCGAAAAAATGTCATCAGGGGCCCGCGGCCATGTTTTTGTTGTTTTTCTGTATTTTTCAGCGATTTTTTTAAAAGCTCTCAATATATGTACCTTTGTGTTAAAAAATTGCGTTTCTTTTTCGCCAACCGTGTCGCAGAAAAAGACGTCGCAATTACGGAATTTTTTCGGGCCTCGAGATAGATTTAGTCACTCAGACTACGAAAATCGACTTGAGGGGTCTGCGTGAGCTCGGACCTTAAAAAATACGACTCTTATACTGGGTTGTATTTTTTTTAAGTTATTTTTTATCCGTAGCCCAGGGTTTTAACTGTAATGTGCAATCAAGATTTTATACAAATTGCAATAATTGTGCGAGTCGTGGTGATTTTTGGAAAGGATCAGATCAGCTACTGCGCAACGGTGAATCGGCCAGCTGCAACTTGAAACGGTGTCAATCGTATCTCAAAATTTATTCGTCCGATTCACTTCAATTTCGTACGGAGCATATTTTATAACAGTTTCCATCGTGCGACAGCGTAATTTTTTTACACGTTGATGCATTCAATGATAACAAATGATCAAAGTTGTTTCTTTTCTTCGAAAATCGAACCTTTTTTCTAGAGCTTGGCATTTTTGTAGTTTTTGAAATTACATAAAAAGTATCCGGTCCTACGATTATTATTTTATTATAATAATTTTATAATTATATATTTTATAATTATATTAAAAGTACATTTTTATTCGTCTTTTCAGATAACCATAGTTACCAGAAATACCTACACTAGGGTGGCACAAATTTGAGCTCTTTTTTTCCGTTTCCTCACCATCCAATTATATCCTTACAGAAAAATAAATATTATCGCGAAAGCTGCGAGCAGTCAAAAAATATTTAGAAATCAAAAATTCTAATGCTCACTAAAAAATCGATTTTTTTCGTCCACTACTCACCCGTCAGTTTTACACTTTTTAATTTTTAAATTAACCTCGCGAAAGCGATTAAATTAACCTAGACCGGCCAATGAATATTTAGTGGTCGCTCAAAAGCTTCGAAAATTCGAAATTTTTAAGCGTAAAATTTATGGGTGAGAAGTGGCCGAAAGAATAATCGATTTTTTAATGAAATCTTGAATTTCGGGAGACTCGAGCGACCTCTATATATTTTTTCACCGCTCGCAGATTTCGAGACAATTTTTTTTCTTCAAAGAACATAATTTCACGGTAAGAAAAACGAACAAAAATAGAGCTCAAAATTGTGCCACCCCAACCTGTACTCATTGGCCATGTTGCAATGGCGGTACTTTGTTTAATATTAATAACTTTATTTAGCGATATTGTTCAATTCGAAAAAACTTATATTTGACAGTAGAATCGTCCCAACCGAGTGGAATTTTCGTATTGGAACGGCGAGCAATAACGTACAGCGTAATTGCCATTGAATATCGTCCAAGGGGCCTCCAAGGGGAAATTCATTGTGCTCGATCGTGGGAAATGTGAGCGGAGATACGAAGCTCCGCGACTCCACTGATCCTCGAACAATCCAAATCTCATATCTTCCGCCAGGACGAGATTCGTCTCAATATTCAAAATGACGGACCAGCGCAAGCTTTGAAGGACGAAGAAGATTGCGGAAAAGTGTGCGGAGGAAGGCACGGTCAAATGCTCCAATCTCACGCTTCGTCGCCATTCCCGAGGCATATCAAATCCGGAAATTCTCATATTACTTTGCACACGCGGGGACATTCGAATATCGAGAATCGGTCCGCGTCATGTCCGCACTCGATTTGCTCACATATATAAGAGTGCTCAGTCGTTTGGCAAAATCGACGTCAAGCACTGAGATTCGACTTCCGGTAATTCTTTACGGTTAGTACAACTTGAAGTACGACTCTCGGGAAAAAATTACTGTTACTGCAATTCGAGATTCAATTTTTGGTAATCTTTCACGTTCAATACAAGTCGAAATCAACTTTTGACAATTTTTTACAATTACTGAAACTCGAGATTCGACTTTCGGTAATTTTCTAGGATTACTACAACTCGAGATTCGACTTCCGGTAATTTTTACGGTTATTACGACTCGTGGTTCGACTACCGGTAATTTTTTACGAATAATGCAACTCGAGATTCGACTTTCGGTAATTTGTTACGGTTAGTACAACTTGAGGCACGACTTCCGGCAAATGTTTACTGTGACTGCAATTTGAGATTCAATTTATGGTAATTCTTTATGTTCAATACAAGTCGAGATCAACTTTTGATAATTGTTTACGATTACTGCAACTCGCGGTTCGACTTTCGGTAATTTTCTAGGATTACTACAACTCAAGATGTGACGTTCGGTATTTTTTTACGGTTACTACAATTCCTGGTTCGACTTCCGGTAATTGTTTACGACTACTGCAACTCGTGGTTCGACTTCTGGTATTTTTTTACTGCTACTGCAACTCGAGGTTCGACTTCGGATAATTTTTACGGTTACTATGAATCGAGATTCGACCTCCGGTAATATTTTACGGTTACTAAAACTCGAGATTCATCTTCTGATAATTTTTTACCATTACTACAACTCGAGATTCGACTTCCGGTAATTTTCTACGGTTAAAAAATAGTAATGGTAAAAAAATGTTTACCAATACTACAATTTGAGATTCGACATGGGCCCTCGTGCCCGAGGGGGTGTCTCAGAGGTCCCGGAAATCGAGAACTGACAATCGTGTAGTTTTCACCCCTACTTAGCCTCAAAAATAAAATGCATGGGATCGCGAATGTGCACATACAAAATAAAAATCGAACGAAAAAACATCGGATAATTTTTACGGTTACAATGAATCGAGATTCGACCTCCGGTAATATTTTACGGTTTCTAAAATTCGAGATTCATCTTCTGATAATTTTTTACCATTACTACAACTCGAGATTCGACTTCCGGTAATTTTTTACGGTTACTTAAACTTGAAGTTATCTTTCCGGTAATTTTTTACGGTTACTAAAATTCGAGACGCGACTTCCGGTAATTTTCTACGGTTAAAAAATAGTAATGGTAAAAAAATGTTTACCATTACTACAATTTGAGATTCGACATGGGCCCTCGTGCTCGAGGGGGTGTCTCAGAGGTCCCGGAAATCGAGAACTGACAATCGTGTAGTTTTCACCCCTACTTAGCCTCAAAAATAAAATGCATGTGATCGCGAATGCCCCCATGTGCACATACAAAATAAAAATCGAACGAAAAAAACATCGATCGGCATTTTCCACAGCCATTAACCGCAAAAGTATCCACATGAAAATACCTATACCGGAGAGTTCTTTCCTCCGTTCTTTCCCACCGGGCAAATGGACGTGGCCAAAATCGTCATAACTGTAAAATTCGATGGTATCATCGGGGCTGGCCAATCTGTAACAACGCTAATTAGGATTTACAACTATGGAAGCTTTATCGGATGACGAGAAGGAAATAAATTCTAGACACGCATCGAAATCGCTGCTGCACTTCCCTCGACCAAAAACTGTTCCGCCGCTGCCGTAAAATCGCTCAATACGAGCGCGCGCGCGTCCACACGGATGGATCGCCCGCGTCACAACTCGATGATTTTATTGAACAGCACACACGTCGAGGACGGTGAGGGGCTTTTACACAAGTATATTTTGCACCTCGGGGGGGCAAACATCGGGTAAACCAAACCGCAAACAAATAAACACGCGGACGATGACTGCCCGGGTATACAGATTTTTCATCGAGTGCACCGCGCGATGATCAGTTTTGCCAATTTTGCCATCATTCGATATATACTACAGGGCCATCAATCGGGAAGCAAAAATGATATGAAATGAATCCTATTGGAACGCGTAGTGCCACCGTGAATCTATTTTATCGCTGGATTCATACATTCGTGGATTCTACTGGAATTATTTCTGTCACGTTGCTATTTAAGGGGTATGCATAACCTTGAAGTTAAAAAAACAGATCGATTTTCAATATTTTTTTCCGTCTCAGGCATTGGGATGATAAAGTCGATCTTTCGCAGGCAGATAGTACATAGTCTTGATGTGTCACCGTTTTTTTGTTATTGCAAAATATATATAAACAACGTAATCATTGTCATTTAACCTCAGAACTGTAGCCTCCGTACGGCTCGGTCCCTTACATGATTCCGGTAACTAGATTCATCTAAAGTAAAAAATGGAAAAACATACTTTCAGTACAATGGTGAAGCTACAAACCCACCGGATACTTTTTCGAAATTTAAAAATTTGCATAAATTGCAATGTTTTGAAAAGAAAAATCGATTTTCGACAAACAATAACGACTTTAAACGTTTGTTATTTACAAACGGAGGCACATATTAAAAAATCATCCGGTCTGTCGATGGAATATGTTATAAAATACGTTCAATCCAAATTTGAAGTAAATCGGACCATTAGATTTTGAGATATGACGTACGCCAAATTGCAAAGTATACTTTCGAGTTAACGGGTTACCCCCACTTGTAGCGCAAAAAAGGCCTTTTTCATGAATTTTTTTAAAGAAAACTACAAAACTTTTTTAATCGATCAATATACCATCTTAAAGAACACATCTTGAAGAACTTTCAGTAATTTTTTTATTGAAAAATGTTACATTGTTTAGTGGCAAATGGCCGTCAATGAAATAATGTTTTTTTATACACGGTTTGCGGTGACCAACGTTGCGGCGAAGTGGATCATCTGAACAAAAAAATGCGGATGGATTTAGTCAAATATAAGTATAAACTAGTCTTTAATCGAAGGATTTTAAAAAATATACATTTTTCACAAAATGGCGGACAGTTAAAGTTAATGGTTCGATTTTAACGAAAAAAACGGCCGTTTTTTGGCTATAAAACGGCCATTTTTTTCGAAAAAAAAATCGAACGATTAAAGACTACATTTTTATGTATTAAAAAAGCCTGCAAAATTTCAAGAAGATCGGTTCATTAGTGTTCGAGTAATCTTGGTCACCGACTTCAGAAATGCCATTTTGAGAAAAACGCGTTTAAAGTTTCAATTTCAGTTTACACGAAGAAATTTTTTTTTGTCGGATACTTATACTTCAAAAAAATGCAATAAAAAAAATCGATTTTTTCAAAATCGCAAGTGGGGGTAACCCCTTAAGCGCAAGAGAAGAAAACGTACTGAATCCACGTTTTCCGTATACAATTTTCGTATAAATGTTTCGGTCTGCTCAATATCTTCGGTGGTTCTTTATGGTTTCGGGTACGGGCAATACGAATTGGACATTTATTTTGCTCCACAATCTTTTTTTTTCGTTATAGACAATTTAATTGTTATAATGACGATTGCAACGAAAAAGTGCATTTCGTAGAAAAAAGTTTAAAATAAAAGATATCTCTTTTGGAATTGACAATAAAAAATGTGTTGTTCATTTTTTTGGCTAGCTGCATTGGTAATGGAGATATGAACAAGGAACATTTTCAAGAGAGAGACGGAACTGAGTGAACTGAGTGAAAGGGACGAAACGATGAGTGCGAGGTGATGCGATTAATTTTTGTCGCACAAGCGATGTATACTCGAAAGTATACGAAGTTATTGAAGTTTTAAATAAAAGATGTTCAATTTTTTTATTAAAAATTTCTATCTATGAAATGCACTCATTCGACCCAATTGTTATTTAAAAAAAATTAAGGGGCTATACCAGTGTGAACGCTAGAAATTTGGGTGATTTTCGGGAATTTTTTGGAAGAAAAGTACTCAATTAAATGTTTCGGACAATTAAGAATATATTTGGCTATATTTGACCTATATTACATAATTTTTTCATAGAAAAATATTGAGATCCAAGCGACTTATGTGCTGCCTTCAGAGGCGCCAAAAGAAAAGTTCCTCCACCGCTGACATGATTCTGGCCGATTGAGTAGCTGAAACAGAAAAAGGAAAAAATGTCGTTAAACTGGAAGGTATTTCCTGTACAATGACGTAGAATTTTCGAAAAGTATCAAAATCCAACAAAATGGCGTAGATATGATAAAGTCTTTTTTTTCGCCTGTAAAATGGTCGTTTTTTTCAATGCCAAATCGTCAATTTTCATCGAATCAAAAATATCCTACGTCATTGTAAAGTTAATATATTCAAGAGTACTCAGTTCAAATTTCAAGTCAATCGGATAATTGCTCTTTGAGTTACAATGTCAGCAAATTTGAAAAATCTTATTTCGAGAAAAACGCGTTTAAAGATTTAACTATCGATTTTTGCAACACAAAATGATATTGATAAAAATGATATAAATGATAATGATATTCTTGGAAGTATAAATTGTCGAAAAAGACAACAACAAAAAATCGATTTTTTGAAAGTGTCACACTGGTATAGTCCCTTAATTGCAAGAAAGTGCCTTGGTGTATTAATTACGTGCTTGAGATAAAATCACGATAATTTTTCGTACCTTCAATCTACGATTTCTGCACCGTGTAACAATCAAACAGCCTGGTTGGACAAAGTCATATCAATGCCCTTAGAAACCCTTAGTAACGCACTGGACTTTCTGACCTGCTCCACTAAAATCGCCATAACTCGGTCAACTATTGGAATTTTTACAAAATTTTTTAACCAAATCAAAGTTAAGACTCTACGCAATAGGTAAATAAAATAAACCAAAAATCGTTCTTTTGAAATTCCAAGGTTATGCATACTCCTTAAAAATGCCCCCATCCCCCGCCGCGAGGGTATTTTCCTTACCGTATGGCATTTTTCCAGGAGGGCACAGGGAAACGGAAAATTGAAAAAATCCCCCACCACCCCGCCCCGAGGGTACTTTCCATACCGTATCGCATTTTTCCAGGAGGGCACAGGGAAACTGAACATTTTCGCTGAGCAGTTGCGTTCTCAAGTGCGCCGCCGAGCGGTCACCCATCCAAGTACTGGCCGACGTATGTTGAATTATTATTATAATTTTGGAGGCCAATAAAATTGTTATCTTTGCGTTATCAGCAGCCACGAATTTCAAGCAGACTTAAGCAGCGAGCAAACGAATCCAAATAAATCGAAGAAAAACAAACAAATTTCGTCGTTTATTCCGTCTGAGGTACTTGGAAATGTTTGGCAGGATTTGTCTACCGGCGATTTGAAAAAAAGTACATTGCGCAAAGGCGCGTGTGATGTATACGACCTTTAGGTTTCCGCCGAAATAGTTAGTGGCCGATGTCGCGTATGTATATGAATGTGCACAGGGTGACAATTATGAGGTGACCGTGGGTGCTTTGAGGACGTTGTAAGGAGATTTTGCAACTGCGAAAAATATGATTTTTGATGATTATTATGGTTCTCTTCGGTGAAAAGTACAGCGGATTTTTGAGAGGTGTAGAATTTGCGGAAAAAAAATGAGCATGATGGAAAAAAATGAAAATTTCATTTTGAGTAGGGTAAGTCCGGGGTAGTTGGCCACAGTTTTTTCAAGGAGCCGTCATAATAAAAGTACAGCCGTTTCTTAACTTATCTTCATTTGTAATTAAACTTTGAACATTTAACTTTAAGATAATTTACGAAATTAAAACAAAGTCCTATCAGATCAACCTTAAAATTACTATTCTTAAGGGAGACTTTGTCCTTGGAGTGCCATATTTCAGGTGTTTACATTTTATTTTTTTTTAAAGGAAACGAGTAAAGCTTTTTGAGTGCGGTTTTTTTCTTGCTTCTATTCATGATATACAGAACGTTAAAAAAAAATTTTTGAAAAAAAAACCAAAATGGCGGCCGTTGCAGCTCCTCGAAAACAGGTCCTCCAATCGCGGGAGGTAAACGGCAGACATCACTGCCCCCTCTTTGTTGATCTGAAAAACAAATTCAAAGCATATTATCAATCTGTGACCCTTTGGTCATGGAATGACGGATGGGTTTTTCGTTTAGTACAAATTTCGGAAAATGGCGGCAATTAAAAAAAAATCGAATTTTCGCGTTTTTTTCGCATAAAAAGATAAATAATAAATGCAAAAATGTATCTATCGAAAAAACGATCCGTCATTCCGTGAAGACATATTTTCTCAGTATGCTCTCTAAATTTCAGGTCGATATGTTAATTACAGCGGTCAGGAGAATGTCAGCCATTTTCAAAAACATGTTTTCGAGAAAAACGCGTTTAAAGTTTTGTTATGTGTTTACACAAATGTGTTTATAACTACCGCTAATTGGAAATGCCTGATCCATAGAGGCATCCCTCCTCTTCTTCTAGCTGCTCATGTTGAGCCGCTAACATCTCCTGCTGCTTTCAAGGACAAAGTCTCCGTTAAAAATCAAGATTAGCCATCTGTCCCGGAGTATCCGGGTGTGATGACCATATGAGTAGAGGTGAGATGGCCCGTTACCCAACAGTATGCTCTCGGTTTTCTCTTTGGTTTTACGTTGTGATTCTTAAGGGGCCAGTCCACTTTGGAGCCACGAAAAAAACGCTATTTTCACGATTTTTTGGAGGATTTTATAAAAGATATGAATATAAAAGTTGTTGGGCTTGATAAATAAAGTCTTGAAATATATTTAAAAAATTTGAATTAATTTTTATTCATTTTTAAGTACAAAAACTATAGTTTAACGTAACGCCTCAAAAATAGGTGGGCTAGGTAGCTCCATCACAACTCGGCAACGGCTTGACTGAAACAAAAAAATCAAAGTCCATTAGATTCAGTATGATACCAGCTACAAAATGACCCTCGGATATAAAGTTTTATCAAAAAATAAAAAAATAGCAGATGTAAAACGAAAAAAGTAAAAAAACGCGTTTTTGTGCAGTTTTTCGCAAAAAAGAGTAAAAACGCATTTGAAGTTTATACTATGATCGGCCGAGCGCGCTATACGCTCAGGTATACGAAATGAGGTCCTGACGTTCAGGTGAAAAAAAAGAATACTTAGAGAGCTCGGATTTTCATAAAATTTTGACGCAATATCTCTGAATGTATGTACTTTCGAAAACAGTTTGAAAAATCGATCTTTTGAAATTTTCAAAGCGGACTGGCCCCTTAATTTTTTTTCTTTTGGCCACATCTACAACATATATAATCGAAATCAGTATCATTTTTGTGTACCCAAAATTGGCACACTATCCACTGAAGCCAGTCTTCGACGAGACAAGTTTCATAATAATTTTCTCCGCAACATTTTTGTGATTGTTCTTATATTGTCTTTCAAAGGTCTTCCTAGGTATTTCGTAGGTCCTAGCATCCGCACGAACCGACAATTCATCATTCTTAAAAGCACTAATAGCTGCTTTTAATGATTCTTGAGTCTAGTTCCCTCGTAGAACAATTGATTTTTTCTTGTACTTATTAGGCATCTAAAACAAATGTGGAAAAAATGAATTACTTGAACACGTTGCAACTAATAGGCAGTGGCGCAGCGTGGATCATGGCCCCCTCTGCCCCCCCCCCCCCCCCCACGCTACGCCACTGCTAATAGGGGAGATCTAGGAGGGTTGACACAGAGGTAAGTTGAAACAGTCAGTTCGCTCCAGTGCTCTTGCAGGTTCAGTTGCGTCACATCGATACACGCGCCAAAAAAGATTGGCAAAAGTATTTGTCGTATTTTTCATTAACATTTAGTTACCTTGTTTATATATTTGATGGCATCTGATATGAATTGTTTGGAAACTTACTAACTTAGCATTCGATTTGTCATATTGAATTTGTTGTTTTGCAATACTCTTTGTCAATAGTGTTCAGAATCAGGTGACATCGCATTTTCGACACCTAGAAGGGTTGAAACAAGGTGTTTCAACTTACCTCGGTTGCAGTCATATTTTCGTACGTTTATATTTTGTGGTGTGGTTTGCAAGGCTTGCATTTGTTTTATTTCAGATGCTGAATAAATATATTAGGAAAACTAATGTATTTATTACGTTATTATTATTACGTTATACGACCTCTTCAGCTCGCTGCTGAAGAGGTTACTCTACGGGACGAAAGATGAAGCACAAAGAGAACGTGGAAAGTGAAGACGAGGAAGACTATTTCTGCGTGTGTTACATGGAATCGTATTCAAACAGCAGGTCAAATGAAAAGTGGGTGCAATGCCTGAAGTGCAAAGCATGGTCGCACGAAGCCTGCACTGGTGGAGAACTTTTTATATGTATGTCACAATTGTTTGTCAGAATAGAGATTGATTTGCTTTCTTACCATGAAGTTTCTCCTTCAATAAATTTTTTGGTTTGCTATATTTTACCATTTAATTCCGTGAGATACGTGAGTTTATATTCGTTTCAGTTAGAACTTATAAAAATTTGTCAGACTCCACAACAAAGTTAGATTTAGATTAATGTCGAGGTTAATTTTTTTAATTTTTAATAAAGTTTTTTAATAACCATGTGTTTTGACCTAATTTATACCCATGTTTTGTACCAATTCCCAGGCGTTTCAACTCATCTCGATAGCTGTGTCAACTTACCTCGATATGAGGAGAGTTGAAACAAAACGACTTTTTGTACTTAAACGGTTTTTTTCACAGATTACATAATTCCTGGAGTCATTTCTAGTCGAAAATCGATTAGTCGATTAAAAAAGCTACAAAACAATTTATATTTACCCGAATCTCTCGTTTCGATTGCCTACAGATGCAGGGTGAAATCTGACAATTGTTTCAACCCTCCTAGGTCTCCCCTGCTATGGCCATCATACACCGACTGTACGTGGTCATCTCTCCTAATTTCTCGGGAGTTCGAAAAAACTATGTTGTTTACACTTCGACAAAATGAGACGTAGTGAAAACTAAAGCCTAATGATGATGCTTTAACGGGGTCCTCTAGTTTCTCGGGTCGAAAAAATCGATTTTTTTTTTCATAAATCACATCTACAACATGTGTAGAAAATGTGTGCCAAAGGATTCTTCGATATTCGAAGTGGTTCACAAGTATAAATCACATGCGCGAACTTTCAAACGCGTTTTTCTCGAAACACCATTTTTCGAAACGGTGACCACGATATTTCAGAAACTACTGCACCGATCTCGTTCAAATTTATACAGCATCTTTGATATGTTATAAGCCAGCGATTGAACTAGGATTATCATGATTGCTTCGATAGATTTTTTTTGTACGAGCGAAAAACTTAAGAAAAAATGAGTAAAAAATAGAATGTAATTTTCAAAAGTGTATAAAAAAGTCAATTTTTGTAATTCAGAATTCACTCTAGTTCAATCGCTAGTCTTAAATATGAAGATTAAAATGCCGTTTGGTTTTTTGATTTCGGATAAGCAGAACAGCCGCAATCTTGGTCACCGTCAAGCACCTCTTTTACTTGATGTCTTCCTGTCGGCCACTATAACGTTTATTCTATTATATATTTTGACTTCAACACATTTGTAAAGCTTATTTAAATGTTAATAAAGATTATGCAAAAACAATGAGATTGATTATTTCGATGCTTTGCCCGTAAAAAAGTATTGAAAAAGCCGTAAAAAAACAGCCGAGCAACTTGAGGACCCCGTTAAGGGGAGGGTAGGGGTTTGCACATTTGAAAAATTGATTTTTTTTTGTATTTTATTATAGTTAAACATTTCAAGAATGTAATCCCAAAATTTCAAGTCAATTAGAGCAAAACTCTCGAAGTTATTGACTATTTAGTCCCGCTCCTCTAACACTGTAGCTCCTAGACTTCTCTAAGCTTCAAACGCGTTTTTCTCGAAACCACTTTTTCAAAGTCCGTGTTCACTGCCATTGGAAAACTACATGACCGATTTATTTCAAACTTGGTACACACTTTCTACATACGAAATACCTCCCCCCAACGGTTAGTTTGAGATTTTGTTTACATCCTGGGGGTTTTCCACCCCCAAAATGGCGGAATTTTTCGTGAAAAATAGCACTTTTTACTTTACATGACCACCGAAAATTCAGAAATGAAAAAAAAAAAAAAATATCACAGTCTGTTGGGGAGAGGATTTGATGATACTTTGACTAAATTTTAATGGTACTTGATTTCAGATAATTTCTAGCTGAGATACAGTGAACACAGAATATCGTGTTTTTCCAAAGGCGTTCTTGGAAAAGCTTTGTCACCGGCTTGTTTGTGGATATTTTCGCGTGCAAATATCACGAAATGTTCTTGAAATGACACTTAACAATGTACAAAAGGTTTCAATAAATTTGCTCTATCCATATAGATGAAAAAAAATCGCAAAAAAGTGTTTTTTTTTTCACGCTGAAAAAAGCGCATGAAAGTGTTTTTTTCACGCTGAAAAAAGCGCTGAGAGGCATTTTTCACTCTGAAACCCCTACCCTCCCCTTAACATGAAGGAGGTTAGTTCATGATCCGATGCGATTTAATATTAATAATGCCCTCTCTTGTAAATCCTTTAAAACTTACTTGTACCAACAATATATTGTTTGGATTGAAAAAAAATCGTAAATGTGGTAGATAAAATGGTTCATGCAGTCCACTGTTTGAAAAACGTCAACCGCGGTGAAAACTGCTGCTCGGAAACGAATCAACCGAAATAAAAAAATCAAACGCATTTAGTGTTTGCATAAAATTATCTAGTGCTTGGACGAATGGTTTAATAAAATATATATTTAAAGAAAACCGCATTCCAAAGTGAAAGTATCGATTTTCGGTAAAAAAAAACACTCTATTTGTGTCGATGAAAAAAATACTATGCATCGAGAAAACAATTATTTCGTTCAAGCTCTTTGATATGTAAAAGAAGCATGTAAAATGTGAAGCCGTTCGGTGCAGTGATGTTTGGGATATCGTGGTCTCCGATATAAAAAAGTCAATTTTGGGAAAAACGCGTTTAAAGTTCGCCGGTTCGGGGAAGCTACCTACAAACGCCCATAACTTCCTCAATTTTGAACGGATCGAATTGAAACGATGAGATAATATTTTTGAAATATTATATTTCTTTATATATTCTCATGTATTCTTTTTCCTCTATATTTATAATCTTCTATATTCTTGCTGCATTTATGTTATTTTGAAATGTCATATTTTGAGAATTAGAAACTATTTGGAGAGAAAGCCTTTAATGAATCGTTTTTAGGAGTGTTCACATTCGGAATTCAACTATCATCGTTCTGTTCAACTCAAATTAGCATTTTCATTGTCTTCCAGAATGCTCAATTTTGTTCGCAATTACTACTCATCACAAAATGACTCTACATTTTTAGTCGAAGAGGACTTTAAATACCATCAAATATACTTCCTCAATGTTGAACGGATTTTTAACGGTTCGACTTGAAATTTTCAGAGAATATTTTTGCAACGTTATATTTTCTTATTTCTTTTTTCATATATTATTTTTCTCTATATTTATATTATATAGAAATGTTATATTTTGAGAATTAGATATTATTTTGAGAGAAAGCACTTTAAAAAAGTTTTTTTTTAAGTGTTTCGTGTTCAGAATTCAATGATCATCGTTCTGTTCGACTCAAAATGGCATTTTTATTTTCTTCCAGAATGCTCAAATTGTTTCGTCACTACCCGTCACACAAATACTTTATATTTTTAGTCGAAGAGGACTTTAAAGACCATCAAATATTCTCCCCCAATATAGAACGGGTTTTGAACGGATCGATTTGAAATTTTGAGAGGATATTTTTGGAACGTTATATTTCCTTATTTCTTTCTATATTGTCATTTATGCTTTTTCTTCTAAATTGATATTCTTCTATATTCTTTCTATATTTACATGATTTTGAAAAATTATATTTTGAGAATTAGTAATAATTTCGAGAAAAAGCCCTTTAAAAAAACCTTTTTTTTTAGAAGTGTTACATATTTGGATTTCAATTATCCCCGATCTGTTCGACTCAAAATGAAGTTTTCATTCTCTTCCAGAATGCTCCATTCTTTAACAATTACTACTCATCACAAAGATACTCTATATTTTTAGTTGCAGAGGACTTTTATTTATATTATTTTTCTTCTATATTCTTTCTATATTTATATTATTTTGAAATATTATATATTTTTAGAATTAGTTATTAGTTCGAGAAAAGCACTTCAAATTTTTTTTTTTTTCAGAAGTGTTTCATATTAGGAATTCAATAATCCTCATTCTGTTCGACTCAAAATGAGATTGCGATTTTCTTCCACAATGCTCAATTTTTTTCGCAATTACTCCTCATCACAAAGATACTCTATATTTTTACTCGGAGAGGACTTTAAAGATCATCAAATACCGATCCTGGATCGCGAATTCTCCGCGCCAGGCTCTTAAAAAAATAGATCGTCACCTTACGATTGTCACCCTGTACATGCCTATAGCTGTGTACGTGTGCATACAGAAAACGGAGAGAAGCGCATGTTGCTTGGACAAGAGAGGTGTCGAAGCGACGATCGCAATGCATGACTCGTCTCGTTGCAAGAGACACAAACACCGCGCGTTGTTCGAGTCGAGTCGCGTCGCCCGCAATCTCCCCGTCCTCGTAGTCTTCCGTCCTTCTGGAGGTTCCGCGGTAACTATTTTCGAAATCCACTGGCGCGAGTAACACGAGCATCGAGACAGGGATAGAGAGAGAGAGCGAGAGCGAGACAGAGAGAGAGAGAGAGAGAGAGAGAGAGAGAGAGAGAGAGAATCGAGGGCGACGTATTTTTTTTTCGCCAGGGTGGACGGTATTTCGTCAGTGGTTTTAAATTCCTTTTGAGTTGCGTGTACGACGCGCGCGGGCGCACCGATCGCCCGGTACGTTCGTTCGCGCACGAAAAAAAAAAGGAAGGAAGGAAGGAGGAGCGCGAGCCGAAATAAAAAAAATCATTTGCACGGTAATTGGAAGCCTGGATTTTAGTCGATAAAAGGATGCACACACGCCGCGGCGCATACAGAGGGAAGAAACAAATGAACAAATTCGCGTTTCAGAATAATGCTCGGCAATCCCATCCACCCCCCTTGGAATCGGGTGCCCCCCCCCCCGGCCCACCGTCAACCCACCGCGCGCCTTCCGCGCACCACCCCGTGCGGTACGCTCTCGCTGAACGCGCGCGGTCACTATACACCTCCGCTTCGCTCAACCAGCGTCGCCTCGACGGCACCCCTGCCCCTTTCTGCAACCCCCTAGCCGGCTCACAACCACCCACTGCGCCCACCACCCCCTACGTGCAACCCCCTCAACCCTACTTTTTTTTCATTCCGTCCTATCAATTGATCAGGTTTTAAATTTCCGCGTCCATCCGAGCCTCGCCTCCACCCTTCTGTACTCTCCGCCTTGCCTTGCCTCCCTTGCTGAACCACCCTCTTGCTACCATTTCGTTCTCACTCACTCGCCCTCACGCCCTTTTCCTACCGTCCATCTGCCCTTCTCTCGCTCTCTCTCTCTCTCTCTCTCTCTCTCTCTCTCTCTCTCTCTCTCTCTCTCTCTCTCTCTCTCTCTCTCTCTCTCTCTCTCTCTCTCTCTCTCTCTCTCTCTCTCTCTCTCTCTCTCTCTCTCTCTCTCTCTCTCTCTCTCTCTCTCTCTCTCTCTCTCTCCCTCTCTCTCTCTCTCTTTGGCTCCGTCTCTTTCCCACCTGTCCTTCTCTGTTTAATTAAAAGGACACATTAAATTATTTTTTCAATTGAACCCCCCATTGTTACTCGCAGACTGCTGATTCCATCCAATCTTTCTTCCTCTCGCCAGCCCCCGCGAGAGAGCGAGAAACCTCCATCGGTCTCATTCTTTCTTTTTAACGCTCGGCCAACGGCTCGCGCAATCCATCGGCTTTCCATTTTTTTTTTCGCCGATTTTTTTTGCCTCGCCGCTTCTCCCCGCCGCATTCGACAGCCTCGCGTCCAAAGGCCTCTGCACGATACTCGATGATCCTCGGCACTGCGGTGATCGGCCGCGAATACCTGACAGCAACCCCGGGTGCGGCCACGCGTAGCCGGCGCGATTACGAAACTTGCCTTCGAGGAGGATGAGGAAGACTTGGAGAAAATGACGAGCTGGGGTGCGGAACGCTTTGGGACCGGGGGTTTGTTGCTTAGTGAGGTGTCATTCGAGTGGAACGTCTGGACGTGATGACAATATTAGAGGATCGATGAAATTCGATGTTGTATCGGAAAGAGTATCTTTGACGTGTGGTCTGAATTGAAGACAGGATGAACCAATTTTTTTTTTTTAAGTTTGTCGAACAATATTTCGTTAATGTCAAATATGAGAAAAGGGCCGATGGAATGTTGGCGAATTACGGGCTGGGTTGAAGTTCCGAACATTGAATGCTCCGACGGTTTAAAATTCCGAATTTTAATATTCCAAAATTCAAGATGGGGCCGGGTTGAAATTCCGAACTTTGAATGATCAGAACACTCAAAACTCCGAAGGAATACTACCCCGAAGGATCAAAACTCCGAAAGAACTTTACACGAAAGACCAAAACTCCAAAAATCTCAACACCGTCAAAATAATTCGGCTATGGAAGTTTAAAAAGTTTTAAAATTTGCACAAATCGACCCCGTTCAGATTTTCGGAGTTTTGGTCTTTCGAGTAAAATTCTTTCGGAGTTATGAGCGTTCTGATCATTCAAAGGTCGGAATTTCAACCCCGCTCCCGAATTACACAGCAAAGAGAATTCAAATGAATCGAAGTGTTATTGAACGTTACGGGAAATTAGTTAATCAATATTGGTAAAAGTGAATCAGGTGTTGAAGAGATATTGTCTAAATTCAGAACACATAAGACCAAAATAAACTCATACGTGTGCTGGTTTCATTAAATGTCATGGAGAAGTAGTCTATTAATATTGTCAAAAGTGAATAAAGTGTCAACAAATATTCAACTCCGATTGAAGGGTTATATACAGTTAAAATTTTCGAAAAATCGATTTTTATTTTATTTTCGTAATGTACATATATTTTTCAGTAATGAATCGAAGGTTTTTTCTCATCGATAAATATTTTCCATTTTATAAACAATTTAAGGCTTAAATTTTTGTTAAAAATCGATTTTTTTTAGAAGCCGCCATTTTGTAAAAAAATATTATTTGGCTTATTCGTTCGATAAATTACAAGATAATCCATTATATTAACGAAATATTTTTGGTTTTTTTCATTTTAGGTGATCCAGTCCAGAGATATCGTGCTCACCGCAAGACGCCTTTTTAGAAGTATTCAAAATAGCTTTCAAAATAGTTATTTTTACAAAAAAAAATGTTAGTATATAGTTAAAAGTTGCCATAATATGTGTACAAATTTTTACGTTAATATATTCAAAGGTCTTCTCAAGAAAAATTCTTGAAAAATCGACCTTTTTGGGCCTCCTGACTGTATATAACCCCTTAAACGTTATCGAAAAGAAATTCATTAAATTTGCCGACAGTTTATCAAGACTTGAAGAATAATTGTCCAACTTCCAGCTCTCATTTAAACGTCATCGAAAAGAAATTCATTAAATTTGCCGAAAGTTTATCAAGAATTGAAGAATAATTGTCCAACTTCCAGCTCTCATTAAAACGTCATCGAAAAATAATTCATGAATACTATCAAAAGTGTATCACGACTTAAGGGGTTACCCCCACTTGCGATTTTGAAAAAATCGATTTTTTTTTATTGCATTTTTTTGAAGTATAAGTATCCGGGCCCATACTTCTGTATGGGCCCGGAATAGATGACTCTATGTAAGTTTACAAAAAAAAATTTCTTCTTCGTGTAAACTGAAATTGAAACTTTAAACACGTTTTTCTCAAAATGGCATCTCTGAAGTCGGTGATCAAGATTACTCGAACACTAATGAACCGATCTTCTTGAAATTTTGCAGGCTTATTTAATACATAAAAATGTAGTCTTTAATCGTTCGATTTTTTTTCGAAAAAATAGCCGTTTTATAGCCAATAAACGGCCGTTTTTTTTTCGTTAAAATCGAACCATTAACTTTGACTGTCCGCCATTTTGTGAAAAATGAATATTTTTTAAAATCCTTGGATTGAAGACTAGTTTATACTTATATTTGACTAAATCCATCCGCATTTTTTTTTCAGATGATCCACTTCGCCGCAATGTTGGTCACCGCAAACCGTGTATATAAAAACATTATTTCATTGACGGCCATTTGCCACTAAACAATGTAATATTTTTCAATAAAAAAATTACTGAAAGTTCTTCAAGATGTGTTCTTTAAGATGGTATATTGATCGATTAAAAAAGTTTTGTAGTTTTCTTTAAAAAAATTCATGAAAAAGACCTTTTTTGCGCTACAAGTGGGGGTAACCCGTTAAAGAAGTTTCGTCAAATGTCACAATACAGAAGACATAAACTCAAACAAGCCTAACCCTCATTACCCGTCATTAAAAAGTAATCCATTAATATTATGAAAAATGAATCAAGCATCAAATAATGACTGTCAAACTTCAGAATACGGAAGACACAAATAAATCGAAACACGTCCGACTCTCGTTGAACGTCATTCAAAAGGAATTTACTAATTAAGATACATTCCTCATTAAACGTAATTGAAAAGTAATTCGAAAACATTTTCAAAAGTCGATCAGGTATTAAAGAATTATCGCCAAATTTCAGAATACACAAGACCCAAATAAACCCAAATAAGTCCAACTCTCATCGAACGTCATTGAAAAGCAATTCATCAATATTGTCAAAAGTGAATCAAGCATTGGAGAAATATTGTTAAATTAAAAAATACAGAATACCTAAATAATCAGTCGATTATCCAAAACAACATAAAAAATACTTCTCGCCTGTCAAGAGGTCTCCCAGGTGTACTCCAATTCTGTGTACTTCAATAACGCCTCCAAAGAACTGTTTTCCGCGATTTTTTCATTGCAAATACAGTGTTGATCACCGGTCGAGAGAGATCTCGAGAAGATTGTACGGGCGCCATATACAGATCGCGATAAGATCTGCGAAGGGATCATTAACCGTACAAGAGAACACGAGAGCTTTTCAGTGAGGCTCGTAATGAGGAACACCAGGGAGGCCGCCAGCTCTCCCCTTGAGATAGCGCGATAAGAAATAGCGGCCGATCCATACCGCGTTCTTTGATAAACCCGCACATTAAGTCTCGCCACTCATAATCAAGAGGGTAGATTATCGGTTTTATTATACAGGTCCCCACCTATCCTTTTGTTCGCCACGAACATAATGAGTACCTGCCTCTAATTAGTTCCCAAAAAGACTGGAGATATCTTTTTTATTAATATTTCCAACGAAAAAGGTCTCTTTTTCCCCAGTGGCTTTGGAACGCCGTGAGAATTATTCCATTCGCATTGGGTGTGCAGAGTCTAGGAAATGAGACATCAGCCCCAATGATCCACGAAATCCAAATCCGGCGCTTGGACACTAGCCAGCCTCCTGATTATACGGTAATTTTTTTTAATCCCCTGGCGGATTATCGCTTCAGAGTGATTTCACCCGGTTGAGACGACCAGCCTTTAGGTGCCTTCAATATTCTTGGGAGGTCCGAGCTCGCCAAGAGCATGCCATCACCAGCTGGAGGAATTGTTCTATCGGAAAGACACGTTGGGACTTCTCGATCAATGAGATCTCTAGGAGTTGATTAATCGAGAAGTCCCAACCTCTCTTGTCATCAGATCGATTGTTCCACCAGGTGATGGCATCCTCTTGGGTTCCTCGGACCTCCCAAGAATCTCGAAAGCACCCATAGGCTGGTCGTTCCAACCGGTTGAAACCACTCTAACGCGGTAACTCGCGAGGGGAAAACTTTCTAAAGATTACCGTATAATCAGGAGGTTGGCTATTGTCCAAGTGCCAGGCTTGGATAAGAAGGGAGACGAAAGGTTGCTGTGCAGGGCGCCCTCGGCATGCATGCGAACGTTGATGGTTCTTCGCGATCCCATTCCCCAAGTTAACCTTTACTCTTTGTTCCGCGGATTCAACGTGTATATCCACAGGCAAGAAAGAGTGGTAGCGAAGAAGTCGTCGGAGCGGTGAGCCGGCTACATCAGTAATTCGGAAAAGCTAATTAAAACTTGACTCTCGTCGTGGCTAGGGCGGAAGGTTCCTCCGCATTTCCCTTCCGCGTTGGTTTCGCCGCCAGCGGTCCGGCTGCGATTTAGCTGTCTGTTGCTTGGCCGGCCCTCATCCGCATTTGCCGCGACTCCGCGGGCTTAAGTGGAGAGTGAAAGGCTGTCCGCTCCCTGCTGCCGTCCACCCTTTTCCTCGGAAGCATCCCTCTAGCGTAGCATACATGGAGACGGCTATCAGGTAGGAGGTCTGCCGAGAAGGCACAGTCCGTCGTCACCGAGTGAGTCCAGCCTGGGCCGTGGTATTGTCTTAATGAGGATGGGAAAGTTGTTTCTTTTGGAGTCACAGCGCGGACCTCGGGCCACTCGCTTCCTACCTTTTTCCTCTCAGCGCCTTCGGTCCAACCGGGACGAAGAAAACGGCACTTGTCATCCAAGCGGATCCAATCAGTCTTCCATTGAGTGGTCGCCTCCAACCTGTTCATTCGGCTTTGTTTCAGCAACTTTGTGCTTCCCTTCACTTCGCTATGAGTTCTTACCGTTTTTCTTTTGCTTTTTTCTTCTTCACTCGCGTCTCATGGTTGAGCCTCGCGATGTCTGTCCCCCCCCAATGTGACGTTTGGCTGAAAAGTGGATAGGCCAAAAAGAGGAAAGGTTGGATAGACGCGCCGACAGACAACGCGGTAACATTGTCATGTGGGATGTATCAGGGCGAACGGATAAATACCGAAACGTCACTAACTCACAATCGCGATTCCAACCTCGTTTTTTTTTTCACCGTCATCCTGGCAGCTTCCGCGTCCGCGGGCGAGCTCCTCCGCGTTGCTCTGTCTCGCCCTGGCCGTCAGGATGTCTCTCTGCGTTCTCCCTCGCTCTCGAGGCTCCTCCAGCTCACTTTCCTTCTCTGTGCGTATCCGCAGTCACTTTCGTTCGCTCCCTCGGCCACCCGATCGGCTTTGTGTCGGACCTCCAACCCTCCACCCCTCGATCCCTCTCCTTCCCGGCTATCGACGACGGTGTTATAGAGGTGCGCCATTGTGTGTATCCTACCAGGATGTACATCTAGATCAATACCATTGGAAATTATCCAAACAAATTATCGATAGAGCGAAAAAACGGCTCGGCACACGGGTGAAACAGGCGCAGGGGGGGGCACCCGTAGGGTTGCGGATGGTGCAATGGCAGGAAACGCTGGAGAGTGAGAGAGATACCAGGAGGGGGGAGGGAGTTTATATACGAGGGATGGTTTTGCCGTCGATGCCCGGCATTCTCCGGAAACCCGGGGCGCTACATCACGCATAGATGGCGATCGAGAGAGAGTGAGAGAGAGAGAGAGAGAGAGAGAGAGAGAGAGAGAGAGGGCGCGCGAGAAAGAAACGCCGTGTATGCGAGGCGCGCATTAAAAAAATAAAAAATTGCCGTACATTTTTCAGGCATTAACGTGCGCGCGAGCGCGTTCCCCCGTGGTCTTCGCATCGAGTTCGTGTGTGCGGCTTGTTCGAGGGTGTACATATCGCCGCGGAAAAAAACTGGTGGCGAATGCAAAGGGTATGCACGAGACCCAGAGAGAGTGAGAGAGAGAGAGAGAGAGAGAGAGAGAGAGAGAGAGAGAGAGAGAGACCAGAGATGTTACACACACGAGTTATAAGCGTAGAGAACATACAAAAGGTTGAGGGAGCCCCTCCCCCTCCACTCTCTCTGTCCCTCTCGCTTTTACATTGCAGGGTAACGCACAGTGCGAGAGCAAAACCCTCTACTTTGTTGAATACGGGGCAGGGGGTTGCAGCGAAAGAGAGAAGGAGAGAGAAAGAGAGAGAGTGAGCTCGTCGTGCGAGGATGGAGTTGGCTCACTATGCTTCCCGAGAGAGTGAACTGTCCATAGCGACAATTGCGGAGGAGCACCGGGTGCCTAATATATATATATATATATATATATATATATATATATATATATATATATATATATATATATATATATGCTTGGGGGGGGATGTTTTCACCGATTACCCCGTTAAAGCTCCAGAAGTCAATTCACAAGTGGGTCGCAACTGTTTGACGCTATTTTTTCAATGCCGACGAAGGATCGTTTCTCGCCATAACTCGCGCCGCCTACGAAGACCGGAAGTCGCTGAGAACCGTAGGAAAATATAGAAACATAGGATGGAGAAAAAGGGCTGAGGCGATAGTCTTTGGGGGCACTGGGACAGGAAGCTCGAAGTCATCCTATGCCGATTTATGATGTTAACTTATGAGGAACATCACTTAAGGCGTTACCCCCACTTGTAGCGCAAAAAAGGCCTTTTTCATGAATTTTTTTAAAGAAAACTACAAAACTTTGTTAATCGATCAATATACCATCTTAAAGAACACATCTTGAAGAACTTTCAGTAATTTTTTTATTGAAAAATATTACATTGTTTAGTGGCAAAGGGCCGTCAATGAAATAATGTTTTTATATACACGGTTTGCGGTGACCAACATTGCGGCGAAGTGGATCATCTGAAAAAAAAATGCGGATGGAGATTAATCAAATATAAGTATAAACTAGTCTTTAATCGAAGAATTTTAAAAAATATTGATTTTTCACAAAATGGCGGACAGTCAAAGTTAATGGTTCGATTTTAACGAAAAAAACGGCCGTTTTTTTGCTATAAAACGGCCATTTTTTTTCGAAACAAAAATCGAACGATTAAAGACTACATTTTTATGTATTAAATAAGCCTGCAAAATTTCAAGAAGATCGGTTCATTAGTGTTCGA
Organism: Ophion slaviceki; assembly: GCA_944452715.1. NCBI lineage: Eukaryota > Metazoa > Arthropoda > Insecta > Hymenoptera > Ichneumonidae > Ophion > Ophion slaviceki. The sequence continues at coordinate 6,153,836 of OX101788.1, read as the reverse complement.
GTAATCTTGGTCACCGACTTCAGAAATGCCATTTTGAGAAAAACGCGTTTAAAGTTTCAATTTCAGTTTACACGAAGAAAATATTTTTTTTTGTAAACTTACATAGAGTCATCTATTCCGGGCATAAAAAAAACTGCACTTCAAATTGCACTTCAAAAAAATGCAATAAAAAAAATCGATTTTTTCAAAATCGCAAGTGGGGGTAACCCCTTAAGTTGATATTATAGAAATTGATTAAAAGTTGTTACACTTAATAAATACACTTTCGAAATACATTTAAAAAATTGTTTATGTATTTATGTAACCCAAACAAACTTTGAACGCGTTTTGCTTGAAACAACGTTTTTCGACGGCTCGTTGATAAAATATTCGAAACTACTGAACCGATTCTTATGAAATTTTAACCACATATTCTTTACAACTCTAGCTATAGCGTACATTCGGATTTTCTAAATTTTCATATTTACTTTTTTTTTGGCAAAAACGGTGAAAAGAAACGTTTTTTTGTTTGTTTTTTTTTCGATAAATGTCCGCCATTTTGTTATTTTTGCATATAACAAAAATCGTATCATATGCGCTATAGCTATTAACGTACTAAATCTCGAAGCGTTTGATTTTTTTTGGTTCGGATGATCCATCTCCGAGATTTCATCAACAGCGCAGAACCACAATTTTTGCAGGACATTTTTTTAACTACCATTTCCGTCTATAAATAGTGCTTAAATAAATAATTTTTTTTAACGTATTTCGAAAGTGTGTTTATTAAGTGTAACAACTTTTTTATCAATATCTATAATGTAAATCGCCTAAATGTAACGTAAATAATGTGAACGCCTTCGATTATGTTGAACCGCATATATGTGATGGGGCATTGAAAACCATTAGACACGTATTTTCTTTTTCATCGGCATGAAAACACTTTTAAGGGGAGAAACTACCCTCAAAGAAAGGCGTGTCACCCCTTAATTTAAACTTTGTTCAATACTGCCATAGTGCATTATTTATCGCTTTACATTAGATGAATTTTAGTTTTCACTTCATTCAGATCGGTGGACTGTTTGTGGGTGAAATTGCAAAATCACCCCTTGACACGCCTTTCTTTGAGGGGTCGGTCCCCCTCTTAAAACCGTTTTTCCGACGATAGAAAAAAAATACGTGTCTAATAGTTTTCCATGCTTTACACATATATGAGTTTCAACAAAATCGAAGGCGGACACTTGAGTGATGTGGCTTGTTAAGGGGTTACCCCCACTTGCGATTTTGAAAAAATCGATTTTTTTTATTGCATTTTTTTTAAGTATAAGTATCCGGGCCCATACAGAAGTATAGGCCCGGAATAGATGACTCTATGTAAGTTTACAAAAAAACATTTTCTTCGTGTAAACTGAAATTGAAACTATAAACGCGTTTTTCTCAAAATGTCATTTCTGAAGTCGGTGACCAAGATTACTCGAACACTAATGAACCGATCTTCTTGAAATTTTGCAGGCTTATTTAATACATAAAAATGTAGTCTTTAATCGTTCGATTTTTTTTTTTCGAAAAAAAATGGCCGTTTTATAGCCAAAAAACGGCCGTTTTTTTTCGTTAAAATCGAACCATTAACTTTGACTGTCCGCCATTTTGTGAAAAATGAATATTTTTTAAAATCCTTCGATTAAAGACAAGTTTATACTTATATTTGACTAAATCCATCCGCATTTTTTTTTTCAGATGATCCACTTCGCCGCAATGTTGGTCACCGCAAACCGTGTATATAAAAACATTATTTCATTGACGGCCATTTGCTACTAAACAATGTAATATTTTTCAATAAAAAAATTACTGAAAGTTCTTCAAGATGTGTTCTTTAAGATGGTATATTGATCGATTTAATAAGTTTTGTAGTTTTCTTTTAAAAAAATCATGAAAAAGGCCTTTTTTTGGGCTACAAGTGGGGGTTACGCCTTAAAGGGCGAATGATGGCCGCTCTAATCTAGGGGTAGGTTTTCCCTAATAAAATTAAGTAGTGCAATAATACTATAATAGTATTAGCAGTATAGAGTAGCATAGAATGGAAGCAGGATAACGAAACAAAGGAGATAAAGTGAATAAATAAATGGATAGATGAATGAAAATGGGGGAGTAAATTAATCATTGACAATGAACCGATACTTACATAGAACATCACTTTGGTGTCTTCCTCCGATTTTGTTGAAAATTTTTTATGTGGAAGAGTATCAAAAACTAAGAGACACGTATTTTTTTTATCGTCGGAAAAACGGTTTTAAGGGGTAAAACGCACCCTCAAAAATCGGGATGTTTTTCGTTTTTCGTCGATAACGTTTTAACGGTCCGAGATATTTAAAAACTTCAAATTGCAACAATGTTTATTTTTTTGTATACTATGCATTGGAGATGTGAACGATAACGTTATCGACGAAAAAAGAAAAACACGCCTATTTTCAAGAGTGCGTTTCACCCCTCGAAACCGTTTTTCCGCCGATAAGAAAAAATACGTGTCTCTTAGTTTTTGATATTCTTCCACATAAAAAAGTTTCACCAAAATCGGAGAACACCAAAGTGATGTTCCTTGTTAGTTGTATAAATGAAAAGATAAGTGGCTAACGGATAAATGGACGAGTAGATTAGGAATCCAGAGACAGGTTTGGCCGTGCGATCGGTGTGCGGCTTCGGCAATGTCCCATACCAAGCAGCGTTAACTTGGGCCAATAAGTCGATGGGTGACCGCTTGCGCACTGACTACCGAACAAGAGACAATTTCAAGAGAAACGGAGCGATCAGAAGTGCGTCGAGATCTCTGAGGTACTGGAAATAGCAAAGTGACAAGTGTCGGGTGAAAGGGAAAGGGATGAAGTTGTAAGTGGCCACAAGGGTAAGTGGCACACGAAGGAACATTAAAAATTGAAAAGGTGAATAACGAATGCTTTCGGATAGAAGGTTAATTTAGCGGTTCTCTGTCTACCTCTCTCTCTCTCTCTCTCTCTGAGAGCGAGAAAGAGGGACAGTGGACGTCCAGCGTAGACTGAAGGATTCCGCCAGACTGCAAAATGTGGCACACGGCATTAATCACGCGGCTTCAATTAATGGCACACCGTGGGTCGTCCGCCACCACCCCGTGCGCGCGCACCTACATCAGGGGTCCGCGAGACCGAAGGGCTAAATCCGCCGACCGTTCGTGCATATTTGAATTGTTGGGAATCTAGACCTCCAAGAATCCCAGCCCATCTATCTATATATCGGCGGGCAACTTGAGTTTGAACTTTCGGTAATTTTTTTACAATCACGACAAGTCGAGATTCGACGTCCGGTAATTTCTTACGCTTACAACAAGTCGAGAGTCGACTTCTGATCATTTTTTTCGGTTACTACAACTCGAGACTCGACTTCTAGTAATTTTTACGTCTACTATAACTCATGATTTGTTCTCCGGTAATTTTTACGATTACTGCAAGTCAAGATTCGACTTCCGACATTTTTTTACGGTTGTTAAAACTTGAGATTCGGCTTCCGGTAATTTTTTACGTTAACTACAACTCAGGGTGCATTCTCCGGTAATTTTTTACGATTACTGCAAGTCGAGATTCGACTTCCGGTAATTGTTTACGATTACTACAAGTTGAGATTCGACTTCCGGTAGTTTTGCACCGTTACTACAAGTCGAGAGTTCAGGTCATTTTTCACAGTCACTACAACTGGAGATTCGTCCACCGATATTTTTTTACGATTACTTAAGGGGCTGTACCAGCGTGAACGCTGAAAATTTGGGTGATTTTCGGGAATTTTTTGGAAGAAAAGTATTCAATTGAGGGGTTACCACCACTTGCGATTTTGAAAAAATCGATTTTTTTTATTACATTTTTTTTGAAGTATAAGTACCCGGGCCCATACTTCTGTATGGGCCCGGAATAGATGACTCTATGTAAGTTTACAAAAAAAAAATATTTTCTTCGTGTAAACTGAAATTGAAACTTTAAACGCGTTTTTCTCAAAATGGCATTTCTGAAGTCGGTGACCAAGATTACTCGAACACTAATGAACCGATCTTCTTGAAATTTTGCAGGCTTATTTAATACATAAAAATGTAGTCTTTAATCGTTCGATTTTTTTTCGAAAAAAATTGCCGTTTTATAGCCAAAAAACGGCCGTTTTTTTTCGTTAAAATCGAACCATTAACTTTGACTGTCCGCCATTTTGTGAAAAATGAATATTTTTTAAAATTCTTCGAATAAAGACTAGTTTATACTTATATTTGACTAAATCCATCCGCATTTTTTTTTCAGATGATCCACTTCGCCGCAATGTTGGTCACCGCAAACCGTGTATGTAAAAACATTATTTCATTGACGGCCATTTGCCACTAAACAATGTAATATTTTTCAATAAAAAAATTACTGAAAGTTCTTCAAGATGTGTTCTTTGAGATGGTATATTGATCGATTAAAAAAGTTTTGTAGTTTTCTTTAAAAAAAATCATGAAAAAGGCCTTTTTGTGCGCTACAAGTGGGGTTAACGCCTTAAATGTTTCGGAAAATTAATAATATATTTGCCTATTTTTGACCTATATTACGTAATTTTTTCTTAGAAAAATACTGAGATCCAAGCGACTTATGCTCTTTTTTCGGAGGCGCAAAAAAAAAGTTCCTTCACTGCTAACATGATTCCGGCCGATTGAGTAGCGGAAACCGAAAAAGGAAAAAAATGTCGTTAAACTGGAAGGTATTTCCTGTACAAATTCGTAGGATTTTCGAAAAATATCAAAATCTAACAGAATGGAGTAGTTATAAAAAAAGTCTGCTTTCTTGTCTATAAAATGGTCGTTTTTTTTCAATGCCAAATCGTCAATTTTCATCCAATCAAAGATATCCTACGTCATTGGAGAGTAAATATATTCAAGAGTACTCAGTCAATCGGATAATTGCTCTTTGAGTTACAATGTCAGCAAATTTGAAAAATCTCATTTCGAGAAAAACGCGTTTAAAGATTTAACTATCGATTTTTGCAAGATAAAATGATATTGATATAAATGATATAAATGATAATGATATTCTTGAAAGTATAAACTGTCGAAAAAGGCAAAAAAATCGATTTTTTGAAAGTGTCACACTGGTATAGCGCATTAAGGATGTATGGCAGCTACTGCAGAGTCGTTACAGAACTGATTATGCAATTTGCAAAAATCGCATTTAAAGACTAAATAAAATAATTGTAATATTCATTAAAGCTAAAAAGGAGATTTACCACAGCTCAAAGTAAAACATGCGGTACAGAAAGAAGAATTTTCAATTTTTAACTGTAAATTTAGTTGTTGATTTGATGTATGTTTTCCCTGACGTTGTCGTGGTTACGACATACGAGCTAAAGAAATACGAAAACGGTCCCATTTAACTCGCAATATCTCGCAAAATATATGGGCACATGTCGATTTTTTATTTTTACCGTATCATGCATATTACAGCGATACCGCACAAAAGTTTTTTTCACAAAAGAGTACTCCGGAAATACCTTTTTTGCCAATGTAAAGGGAATTTTGGACGTACAGTCCTATGTTCCCCGTGTTAAATGACCCTACTTTGAATTCGTTTATTTCAGCATTCACGTGGGCAAATTTTGTTTTTTTAATCTCAAAAAGTTCTCGATATTTTCCTTTACAATATCAGTGAGTTTCAATTCGAACAGTAGTAAATGACTTAGTTGCCATACATCCTTAAAGTCGTCATTCGACTTCCGGTAATTTTTTACACTTGCTACAAGTCGAGATTCGACTTCCGGTAATGTTTTACGGTTACTACACCTCGAGATTTGACCGCCCGTAACTGTTTGCGGTTACTGCAACTCGTGATTTGACCTACGGTAATGTTTTACTGTTATTCCAAGTCGAGATTCGACTTCCGATCATTTTTCGGGGTTACTGCAACTCGCGATTCGACTTTGGATAATTTCTTACAGTTACTACACCTCAAGATTCGCTTTTCGGTAATTTTTCACGACCGCTACAAGTCGCGTTTCGACTTCCGGTAATTTTTCACAATTACTGCAAGTCGAGATTCGACTTCCGGTAATTTTTTACGGTCACTACACCTCGAGATTCGACCGTCAGTAATTGTTTGCGGTTACTACAGTTCGAGATATGACCTACGGTAATGTTTTACTGTTCCTCCAAGTCGATATTCGACTTTGGATTACGTTTCACGGTTACTGCAACTCGAGATTCGACTTTCGATAATTTCTTATGCTAACAACGAGTCGAGATTCGACTTCGGCTAATTTTTCACGGTTGCTACAACTCGAGATTCGGCCTTTAGTAATTATTTACGGGTACTGCACCTCGGCACTCGACTTCCGGTATTTTTTTTTGCAAAACCATTTACGAACAAGTCTCCAAGCATCCCGGCCGATATATTCATATCGGTCGTCATTGCAAAACTGTCTCTCCGAGCAAGGACCACCCGTCGTACTCTCCCAATCTCATTAATATCCAAGTCCTTCTCCTTTCCCTATTCACCCTCCATTTTCACGAACCATCATCTTGCAGACTCCGGTCCCTTCGTATCCGGACCGAAAAAAATCGCGCACGTTCAACGGACCCGTCCGCATCGAACTTAACCAAGCTCAACCGAGAGAGAGAGAGACACAGCGAGAGAGAGTAAGAGAGAGGGGGGTGGGGGCAAGAGAGAGCGATAGCGATGGAGTTCCGAGGTATGAGGAATTAAACGGAAAGGGCGTGGATACGTGCGAAGAGTACTAGAAAAGAGTGCATTGTGGGTGGGCGGTGAAAAAAAATTGGGCGGCGAGGAGTGCCGGGCTAGTCCTGGTGCTCCGATGTCCAACCAACAATTTCACGTTTTTCGGTCGAGCGCCGGGCGCGTTCGCCGTGGGGATACTCACTTTTCGTCGCTCCCTATATGGCGGGGGCCAGCCCCAAAAATTACGTCGACTAGAGTTTATTTGTCCGGAAATGGCGGTGCCCCGAGGGGAGGGGGCCAAGCGCCACCCCCTCCCCCGCTTTTTTTTTCAACCCTTGTACGATGAAGGTGCACTCGTGTGTCTGTGTGCCCGCCATGGATGGAAAAAAACGGGGACTGACGTGTGCAACGGGGGGAGGGGGGTAGAGTACCGAGAGAATGAGCTGGGGGTGGGGGTGGGGGGGTTGCGGAACGTATACGTGAAAAGGAGAGAGAGCGACGATCGAGTGTGACACAGGGTGCGAGAGGGATGAGGCGAGGGAGAGAAAAAAATGCTGCGGGGTGAGCGAGAGGGTTGAGCCTCCACGTAGGGGATGCGAGCGCGAGAGAGAACGATCGAGCGCCCCGCGAATATAAACGTATATATCGAACGGCCTCTGGTTGATGTATCGCGTATTATTTGTGTGTTGCGTTCGTTGGCTGCAATGCGCGCTTTTTTCGCTCTCCCACCGCCTATTATTTATTAGCACTAACGTGCAATTGTATTGATCTGCAATACACCACCCACCCCGAGCGTACCTCCCAGCGGGTAGAGCGGCTCTCCTCCTCCTACGTGTACTCCTCCACCCTGGTCGCGCAACCCCCTTTGCGTTCGCGGCCGCCCACCCTGGGATTTTTTACCATTCGGAGAACGTATTTGGAGCTGCTGCGAGAGACAGAGAGAAAGAGCAAGCTGGATAGATAGATAGTGAGTGAGAGAGAGAGAGGGGGAGCGGGAACACCGGGAGATTGTACGCGCATGTATATCGGTTTTGTCGGAGAGGGTATTCGGGTCGATCGAGCCTGAAAAAAAATATCAGTCGTTCGATCTCTCCTCTATATCTGTATTTAAAAGCGTACACATAACAGCCCCACTCCCCGTATGCAGCCTCGTTACTTCGCTATAATCATTCTTCGTGTATATGCAACGAGCCCCGGCTCATACCCCCCTTCGCGCCTCACGTCGTACGCTGGAAAAGGCGGAAAAAAATGGGCTCCCAAACGAACGCGAATCGACGGAATCCATGGGATTCGGCAGTGAAACGAGCGACGGAAAAAAAAACCCACGCCGAAAAAAAAACGTGGTGTAATTCCAATTTTTTTGATTTTCGAGCAGCCGAATTCGAGGATGGTCTTCGAGAGGAAATCCCAGCTGTCTTATGTGACGGGATGAGCTGCGGGATTTGCGTTATGTTTCGCATGACCGTAAAGCCCGCGGAAACAAAGTGAGGGAGGGAAGGAAAGTGAAAGAGAGAGGGAGAGAGAGAGAGAGAGAGAGAGAGAGAGAGAGAGAGAGAGAGAGAGAGAGAGAGAGAGAGAGAGAGAGAGAGGAAGAGAGATTAGATTCTTTTGATGTCATTTGGTTATGCTCTAGAAAGCAATGGAGCAAGCACTAATCCAGAAGTAATAATAGCAACCATAACAATAACAATTAGTCGTAGTAAATATAATATTAAAAACAACAATAAATTATATATACGGTATGGCAAGAGAGGTACACAAAGGGAGAGAGAAAGACAGGAAGTAAGATTTCATTGGTCGATGTCATCAATTTATGCCCCAGCAAAAGCAATGGAGTAAAGCACTAATCCAGAAGTAATAATAGCAACGATAATAATAATTAGTCATAGTAAATATAATATTAAAAATAACAATAAATTATATATACGGTACGGCAAGAGAGGTACACAAAGGGAGAGAGAAAGACAGGAAGTAAGATTTCGTCGGTCGATGTCATCAATTTATGCCCCAGCAAAAGCAATGGAGCAAAGCACTAATCCAGAAGTAATAATAGCAACGATAATAATAATTAGTCATAGTAAATATAATATTAAAAATAACAATCAATTATATATACGGTATGGCAAGAGAAGGACACAAAGAGAGAGAGAGACAGGAAGTGAGATTTGGTTGATGTCATCAATTTATGTTCTAGCAACCTATGAGGAAAAATACTATTGTGAGAATATCAATAATTCCAAAAAAAATAATAACAATAACACTAAAAACATTAGTATTATAATATTGAATATAATTATTCAAGTAATATATTATATATTACATATTAATATTATCATGTATAACGAAATCATAGTATAATCACTCATATAAAATGATGATATTATTATAATAAATATATTATATTATTATTGTTCTTAATATACTGCATGGTTATGATTATCAACAATATAATATAATGACAGTATTATTGTTCCGGCATCAATGGAGATCGAGGCTGATCCGCCGGGGTCAGAGAATGTTCTTCCAAACTGAGACAGTGCAGTGCCCGGAGCAATAAAATCTCGTGATAATAATAATAATAATAACAACAATAATAGAGTACATTAATAAATTAATAATAAAAACAACAATAAAGTAAATTAATAAAGGAATAATAAAAATAATAATAAAGGGAGAGGGGTAGAAGGGAGAGAGATGTTCATTTCGCGCTCTAAGATTGAAATGCCCTTGAACATAGATAGCTAGGAAGTTTATCAGTGCACTAGGATCGAGAAATCATCTGGGTGCAATCCTCACAAAATTTGGCAACTTTCCATCAAAGAGCGAAATCGAGAGAGAAAGAGAGAGAGCGAGAGAGAGAGAGAGAGAGAGAGAGAGAAACCAAAAACTTTTTCGTATATATACATATACGTATAGGTATGTGGCCACAGGGCAGCCGAGCGGCACGCTTCATCGAGCAACATCATCGAAAACGTTTTCGAGAGTCATACCGATGACTGGTGGTGGTCGAGTGGAGTTATGTACACATAACACAGCCAACCTGCCTATCCCCACACACACACACACCCACGCATATATATATATATATATATATATATATATATATATATATATATATATATATATATAAACATACATATGTCGGTTGTACACCTACCCCGTTGCACAGAGTCTATCACGTGGTGGTTGGCGCCAAGCCGCGCGATGATCTCCCGACACCCGATGCTCTGTGCCGGAATCGCGCCGCGGGCGCCTGTGTATATGCATAGCCCTCCATCGATGACTCTCGGCACAGGCAATTACTCGCCACCCGGCCACCGACCGGCATCGTGACGAGGAGACCGAAAGAGCGAGCAGGAATGGAGCGAGTGCGATGAACGCCCCCCCCCCCCCCCCCCCGACCCCGGATCATGGACGCAGCATGTATACGCGCGGTGTTGGAGGGTGAGAAGCGTGAGGGGGGAATCAACGGGAGCATCATCCAGTGAGTGAAAATATGCAGGTATTCGCTCGAGAGAGAGAGGGGGGCCTTCGGCCGTGCTATCAAACTAAATCCACCCGTTGACCATCGACGAAGAGCTATTATATCGTCATCATAACGATATAACGCGAAATCAACAGGGTAACGATATAAACAACTGGCCAGATCCCACGTGGCAAAATGCAGCGGATATAGCGACGGTGGCTCGACGAAATATAGGATGATGGAGCGGGAAAGAGAGGGGGGGTAAAACGTAGGGATAAAAGGATCTAGGGAAAATCCCTAGAGAAAAAACCCTAGGGAAAACCAGACACTCCAAACCAAAATGAACACTCACGCCGTGGATGCGAAGTCTTAATGTAACACGATGAGCAATGTACGTATGTAAGAGGCAATCAATTTGCATCCACTGATATTGGACGCATGAGCATTGATTACGTGATTTTTCGCTCGAACGTACGATGATTACGCTATTTCTGGATACTCATATATAAGGAGTACAACTTTGCAGTGACCGTGTTTTTTCAAAAGTTTAAGGCTTTATTATAAAAAAGTGTCTACATATTTTTTAATCAAAGTACTGCCCGTCGCTAGCTACGACCTCGGCCCATCTTTCAGGTAGCATTCGAATCCCGCGTCGATAAAAGTCTTGGTTTTTGGAGGCAATCCAGGAATCGACCCAATTTTTGACTTCTTCGTAAGTACCGAAGTGCTGGTCAGCCAAATCGTGTGCCATTGACCGGAACAAGTGATACTCGGAAGGGGCAATGTCTGGAGAGTACGGCGGGTGGGATAAAACCTCCCATTTCAGCGTTTCCAAGTACTTTTTCACGACATTTGCAACATGGGGTCGGGCATTGTCATGCTGCAGTATCACCTTGTCATGTCTTTCGTTGAATTGTGGCCGTTTCTCTTTGAGTGCCTTACTCAAGCGCATCAACTGACGTCGGTATAGTTCCCCTGTGATGGTTTCGGATGGTTTGAGCAGCTCATAGTACACAACGTCCAGCTGTCAGCCCGTCTTCAAAAACTTTCTGCCTTCCGCCACCATGCTTGTTCTCGACCTCAAAATCTCCACTTTTGAAGCGTTGAAACCACCGCCGACACGTTTTCTCATTAATAGAATCCTCCCCGTAAGCATCTACAAGCAAACGGTGGGCCTCAGCCGCAGATTTCTTGATGTTGAAGAAGTAAATCATAACCTCCCGCAAATGCTGAGAATTCGGTTCGTAGGTTGCCATGTTTGAGTGCCTATAACTTTATAATGCATACACGTATCCGTTAGCTTTTTTAAATTGTTTACATCGGCAGAGCCTCTAGTTTAAAATGCCACTTTTTTTTATTGAGCTAGGGCCACTACTTCGGCCGCAGTGGCTCTCTAAGTAAAACGGTCACTGCAAAGTTGTACTCCTAATATATTCATTAATTAATTAGCGGGTTTGATATTAACAATAAAATTAAATGATGAGATCATGAAATCAATTCATATGAGAATTATATTTATATTAATTGAATTTTATATCAACGGCGTACAGTACTGTAAACGCCTAAAATTGAGGGGATTTTCGCGATTTTTTTTTATGCGGAAGGACGAGGAAGAGGATAATATTATTCAAGGATGTTATCAGTCATATCTTCAAGTGAACAAAAAAATAATTATATTAAATAATTATACAAAATGGTGACGCTGGAGCCATTCTCGCGAGGCATGTTGAATTTAAGACGCTCTGCGGTACGCATAACTGACGAAAATTTGAATTCGTAACAAATTTTTTTGTTCTATTATTTTTAAATGAATTTTTATTTTAAATTATATTAATGTATTAATCCTCTTTCTTTAATTCTATTATTTTTTAATTCTATTAATTTACATGAGTATAGCTAGAGAAACTTGGGGGATTTTGAAAATATGAATTTTTGTGTAATTGGCAAGCATGGAAATTAAAAACTCAATTTTCGACTGGAAAATCCCGCACGTATTTCTCTTCGGAATGTTATTTTAAAGATGTACTCATGATTCGGAGTGAAAAGAATGAAAATTGTTGGAGTTATGCTGCGTGTCGTTTTGAAAAATTGTGTTCCGTGAAAAACAGTCGACGTCTTGCACACGAGCCAGCCAGCAGTGCCACCGAAGACCCACGCGGCCCTGCGGACCGTTGTTTTACAGACGCCAAACTTTTTCCCCTTAATCGCTGTATGTTTACCAGGTGTTTGAAATACATATGACACAAGGCTCCACTCTTCAATCGAATATTAATATAAAAAAATTAAAAATAAAAATAGCTGTTACTTCACGGTGTTTAGAAATCCCATAATATGAAAAATATCAAAAATCCGTGTTTCGTATTCACAATTCGGGAAAATTTTAAAAACTGAAATAACGAGTGCCTTTCCTTGAGAAAAAAAATACTTTTGCATATTTTGCCCTGAAACGGACGTTCGACTTGCTCAATAAAATCTAAATTAATTTTTTTCTGGAAGGCTAGAAAAAAACGCACATTTTCGTTTTTTAAGATTGTAAATACGTCAAATGCTGCCAAAGATACAGCCATTTGAATGGAAAAATATTAAAAAATGGTAAACAACGAGAAAAAACGTCAGAAATTTCAAAACAATGTTGACACTCGATGAATATTTTTCAATAAAGTAACTCGATTTTTCACAATTATTTGTGGTTTTTTTTTATTGGCTGAAGTGACGTGGAATGCCTCATATTAGTGTGGCACAATTTTGAACCCCATTTTTTCCGTTTTTCTCACCACCCAATTATCTTTTTTAAAGAAAAAAAAATTGTTGCCGAAGCTGCGAGCGGTGAAATGATATTCAAAGGTCGCTTAAGCCGCCCAACATTTCCAATTCTCCTTCAAAAATCGATTTTTGGCCGGCACCATAATTTCTTATAGCATAAAAACAAAATAAACAGAGAAGTGTTACATTTTCTGAATAATTTATTATAATAATTCGTAGCAAACAACAACTAGACAATATGTGTTATTATGTATTATTATGTATAATTATGTATTATTATGTATTATTATGTATTATTGTATTATGGCGTTGCTTGTCACAGAAGTACAACTACGATTGGTCCGCAGTTTGACTAACGAGACCAACTGTGGGACGCATTACGATGCGTGGGAAACAGCTGAAATTTCAGTTTGACGAATAAAACGACCTATAATTTTGTTCACGGAAAAGAGCTTTAGACAATTATTTTATGAGAACAAATATTATAATTCTTGGGTTAAAAGTGTGAGATGAATTTGAAAAATCTGTTTCTAAAGTAAAAAGGATTAATTGTTTTAAAACTTTTACAAAGCGTCAAATTTAAGAGTGAGATGAGTAAAAAAAATGGTCGAAAATTGGAAATTTCGAAACTCTTGAGCGACCACTAAATATTCATTCGCCGGCTCAAGCTTTCGCGAAGTTAATTTAAAAATTATAAAGTGTAAAATTCATGGGTGAGAAGTGAACGAAAAAAAAAAAACATTTTTTAAATGAAAATTTGATTTTTTGGACGGCTTGAGCGACCTCTAAATATTTTTCACCGCTCGCAGCTTTCGCGACAATTTTTGTTTTTTAAAGAAGATAATTGGATCGTAAGAAGGGAAAAGAATAGAGCTTAAAATCGTGCTACTCTAATATATACATATATATACAGGGTGTTCTGTTATGAATGGATAATCCCGCAACTATGCATAGGTCGAATCATGTCCTACTAAAGGGTGTCTCAAAATGACCCGACCTTTAAATTTATTAATAAAACGTATTATTTATTTGAAAAGTACGAATATTATTATTTTAATATAACGTACAAACATGGGGGTTATATGTGGAAGACAATACGGACTTGGAAGATATATGTTTTCAACAAGATGGCGCAATCTGCCACACCGCGGACGAAACAATGCAGCTATTGCAAAAAGTAGAATTGGCCACCAGGTTCGTGCGATTTGACGCCATTGGACTTCTTTCTTTGGGGTTTTCGAAAACGAAATGTGTGTGCCAATGACCCACAGACCATTTCGGAGCTCAAGGAAGCAATTGGATGCACCATAAATGAAAATTGTACCTGATATGAAAATAAAAATACTCGTACTTTTCAAATAAATAATACGTTTTGTCAAAGATTGAAATGTCAGGTCATTTTGAGACACCCTATATATGCTGGAATTTCAATTTAGTAAAAGTCTCACCGTTGTCGAGATAAAAATTTGCTATCTGCTGAAAAACCAAATCTGCTTTCGCTTTTTCGCATGCCATTTCTACAAATGATAACTTTTTTTCTAAATACTCTTGGTTATTTGTTGTATCTAGAAAAGTCTTCTTTTTAACCTTAAATGTTAAGGAAACTTTCTGAAAAAGATCTTATGCAGAATTTTCATACAAGGTCAAACATTGGACCTTGATAGCCTGTGGTGTAAAAAAATGCACTACGCATATCATGCCAATTACTTAAAAAAGTTTCTTAGTTATTGTCAATTCACATCATTTGTAGAAATGGCAAGCGAAATACCAAAAGCAGATGATGTTTTTCAAACAATAACATAAAGCCCAAAATCTCGAAAACCGTAGGATTATTACTACACTGAAATTCCAGCATATGGTAGGACATGATCTGACCTACTGACAGTTGCAGGATTATCCATTCATAACAGAACACGCTGTACATACCGGGTGTCCCATTTTAATCTTGCACCTGATTTATCTCGAAAAATACTGCTCCGAACAAGTATTGAGTATAATAAAACTTCTAGGGTTCAAATGGGGACGTTAAAAAAATTCGTCCAAAATTCAAAATGGCGACGCTAAGATCGCCGACATATTTTTAAAAAATGGGATGAACTTTTTTTCCACCAGAACATTTGTCAGACTCAAACTAACCATTTTTGTACGAAAAGTTTTTCAATAACGTTCATTTTTTTTAGGTTATTTTAGTTTACTATTTTACTATTTTAGCGCTACCCAGAATGTACCGCGAGGAGGTAAAGTCTTTAACATCCCTAGTGTAAATTTGCGTATGTGTGTGCGTGTGAGTTTTTTCGGGTTTTTCGGGTTTCTCCTTTTTACGTTAATATTAATAAGAAAAAAGTTATAAACAAAAAATATGAAAAATGAGAGGATTAATATTAGCGCAAAAAATAGGTTAAATTGTTTATAACAAAATGCTCTATAAAAAAGGTAAGAAGCATTTTTATTGTCAGATTTCAAATTAATTAATAATCTTGCCTGAAAGTTTTTTATCCCCGAATTTTTCATCTTTTTTTGTTTATAACTGTTTTATTATTGACATTAGCGCAAAAAGTTGTGAGA
This sequence comes from Ophion slaviceki, assembly GCA_944452715.1. Classification (NCBI taxonomy): domain Eukaryota; kingdom Metazoa; phylum Arthropoda; class Insecta; order Hymenoptera; family Ichneumonidae; genus Ophion; species Ophion slaviceki. Next base: position 6,138,356 of record OX101788.1, on the reverse strand, counting down.
AAAAGTTGTAGATAATTGTATCAACTACAAAAAAGCTCTCTACAAAAATTTTGTCAGACTCAAGGTTACGGGGATAAATTTAAAAAAACTTATTCACCCTTAATATCACGATGGCATCCATTCCAACACCCTCAACGTCCCAGAAACTGAGTTACGCACTCATGACTGACCCCCCTACGGAATGAAAAACAAAATACCGTTCTACCCAAAATTTTCACGAGGCCTTTTTTTAAGCACCATTTGATACGAGGTACTCCGAACGCTTCGAAACGCACGACGCAGCCTAGATGGTTGAAAATAGCAATTTAGAGTTGCTCAATCCAATCGTTGTACATGAAATATACAACGATTTAACAACTGAAGAACAACTATTAAAATGCCTCGATGGGTACTCGCAGAATTCAATTGAGAGGTTCAATGCCGTTATGTTGGTGATAGCTCCTAAATCAGTTCTGAAACTTTAAACACGTTTTTTCTAGAAACCACGTGTTTGAAGTCGGGATAACGCATAGGTGGAGCAGTTTTCCATCCGATCGACTTGAAATTTCGACTGCAGTTTTGTAGATAAATGTTCTGAAGAAGTAATTACGATTTTTACGATTCGTCAACAATTCTTGCTTCAAAAACCAAATTAAGGCCAAATTTTCTATGAAATTTTTCATTTATCATAAAGCCATTTAGCGAAAAAACCACATTTCTTAATGATCATTTGCACTTCTCTAGCAAAACTAATATAAATGATAACATTTTTTATCTATTTTAGTGTTAATCCATAAAGGCTCTGGGTCTTTCCGCAGAACGCCTAAAAACGCTCTTAGGCCAGTTACGACTAAGCGGCCATTTGTATTTATTTTTGTGAAAAAAATGCATTCGTTCACAAACATAGAATAAACTCTTCAAACCTCACTTAGATTGCGTTTAGTACTGTTGAAAAAATCCCAAAACGGACTCATTTTTTGATGAGCCTGTTCCAGTAGTCCATAGTTCCAATGCCTTCACAAACCGGATTGGCAAAGGGCTTTGAAAATAGGGGGCATCGGAAAAAAAGGTTTTGACCTTGAAATTTGCTCAACGCCTTCTCTGAAAAACAGCCGAGTTGACCGAGATGTAGATCTTGACAAATTCTTCAAATTCTGTCTGTCACTTTTTTCATCAAAGTCAATATTTACAGGAACTTGGGGTGTCTAATTTCTAGCGTTTCGGCCGGCATATGTAGTGATGTGTCCCGGTTCGCCATGGGCTGATACAGAGCGCGTCCATCTTCGCATTCCGTGCCGCAAATCCCATACAGGTGGTGGGAAAATCTGCAGTCAGTGCTAGAAAATTTAAATGCGTTTATATATGTATGTGTGTATGTAGAGTGACAGGGGTTGAAGGGTAGAGGCGCGAGGGAGTGAGTTGGAAAGAGAGAGAGAGAAAGAGAGAGTGTGATAGGGAGGGAGGGAGGGAGAGAGAGAGAAAGAGAGCAAGATCATCGATACCGCAGTAGCAGGAATGCCACCAACGACCAGCACCATCGGAACAAACTCGTTCTCGATTGCATACGTGGCTGTGTACTCATACCTAAAGGCAGGACATATATACCGCGGGTATGTACACAAGGCATGTGTGTATAGAGACGGATTTTCCGGCGAGAGCTTCGCGTCGATGTAACCGAATGATTGGGTAAATGATTCCACAGGGTTTCGCGAGTAATTGAGTGGTGCCGGATGCTCGCCGGCCCCTCTGCACAGCCTGCACGCGTGTGCGGACCTGCGTCCGTTAACACCCGTCGCGCGATGACTCCGTGCCACGCGGGCCGGTCCAATCGCTCCCCGAACCTCCCGCATCGCCATCGTCCACCCCAACATCAAAAACGCATTGATAAACTAACCGGCTTTTGCCGCAACGACGAAACGGCGGGTTCCACTTTCCATGGCCTGCGGCACTTTGCGCGGGCACAGGGGGTCCATTAAGCATGAGCATGCTGGATCTTCGAAGTCTTTGGGAAGATGGGCAAAGAAAAACGACGGGTAGTGCTGCTTTGTGGATGAGCGATTGACAACTATTCTGATGAAATTGGGCTTGGCGACTTGTGAAGCCCAACTTACGTTGAAACTTATTTATGGTGTATGGCTTGGAGAGTGTACGTGGCTGTGTAATTTTAGGATAGGGATACTGTGGAACAAAACTTTCGGAGACTTTCATGGGTTGAGTTTCGGTTGGGACAGCCACGAGCCCAACTTCTGTAGAAAATAGCCATTATCAGCTTCGGGAGAAGTCGATTTTGGATTTTGGATCGGGAAGTCCATGTGCCCATGTGGTCTTAGATTAGAGGATCTACGGAAGCCAACTTTCAGAGACTTCCATTGGCGGTTTTCAGGTCAGAGCATCCATAAGCCCAACTCGTAGGGATGTTAACTTCCGGAGTCCAGCTTCGGTAGGAAAGCATCCATGGAGTTCAACTTCCGTAGAAGTTTTTAGGTTAAGTGATTCATGAAGCATAATTTTTGCAGACTTTCATGAGTCATTTTTAACTTAGAACATCCATGAGCACATCTTCTGTAGATTTGCCAACATCTACGGAGCCCAACTTCCGTCAAAGAGCTTCCATCGAGTCCAACTTCAGTAAAAGAGCATCCATGGAGTCCAGCTTCCGTGGAAATATTTAGGTTAGAAGATTCATAGAGCACAACCTCTGTAGACTTTCATGAATAATGTTTAGGCTAAGACATCAATGAGCCCAACTTCTGCAGATGTGCATCGATGGAGACGAATCCCCATACAATAAGTGTTGGGCTTAGGTGCTTCATAGAGCACAACTTCCGACGAAACTAGTAGGTAGATTTTAGATCAAGGGGCCCTGGGACTTCCGGTTAAGTTCAAGGTCCGTACAAACCAATAGGTAGTTTTTACATTAGAGGACCGATGCCATCTGCCGAAGAAGTTCACGAGTGGTATTTTGCCAAGGTGATCCGCGGAGCCTAACTTTCAAGGTATTACATCGGTATCTTTTGATTGGTTGATCGCTGAGGTTCAACTTCCGTAGCCGTCCAAAAGTTCATTTGCTCAAGTGATCCATGGAGCCCAACGTAAAAACGAACCACCAAAATGTATAGGTGACTTTAAATCGGAACACCCACGTGTTGAATGACTCGCAAACATCGCGGCGACAGTTAAGCCGGCTGCCTAGCCAAATGCTTTGGCTAATTACTCCACTTGATCACTCCACTTTTTATCTACTTTACAGGTTTCCCGAAAGAACGATCGATGCAGCTGCGCTTCTCACACAAAGGGACTCACCAGTGGGCTTTAGATACACTAAACAAGAGTACTCCAGTCAAAAATCATCATTAACAAAAGTATCGCAATAATGGAAGCACAGTCGCAGGCGATAATTGAGAAATAAAACACGTGTAACCACCCAAAATAATTCGCTCATTTTCAAAATGAACTCGTTCCTGTTGCGAAGGTTGATGAAGCATACATCACTCGAGGCACGAAGCGGAAAATTGTTCGATATACTTTGAATGATTCCACTGAAGCGAAAGTGCACAAAAAACAACTGACACCAGCTTTAATAGATTCCACTGTTCAACCGATCATGTACCATGTGCTATGAACACCAAAAGTCTTCACTGATTCCTGAAGATCCAATTGCGAAACGCGCTGATCAGCCGCACAGACGTTTCGAAATTTCAGATCTTCCTTCGTACGTCCTTGCGATATTTTAGGACCCCATCCCTGCCATTTATACCCCACACTTGTCGGTCGACTCCAGGGAGGCTTTGAGAAATTGGAATCTGGAAATTGGCAGTTTGAGGAACTCCCGGGATCTGGAAATTGGGACTTTGACGAATTGTAAACTGGAAATTGGGACTTTGACGAGCTAGAAACTGGAAATTGGGACTTTGACGAAGTGGAAACTAGAAATTGGGACTTTAACGAGCTAGAAACTGGAAATTGGGACTTCGGCGAACTGGAAACTAGAAATTGGGACTTTGACGAACTGGAAACTAGAAATTGGGACTTTAACGAGCTAGAAACTGGAAATTGGGACTTTAACGAGCTAGAAACTGGAATTTGGGACTTTGACGATCTGGAAATCAGAAATTGGGACTTCGATGAACTGGAAACTGGAAATTCGGACTTTGAGTTAGAATTCGGAGCAACTAGAACTGAAAATTCTCGAAAATTGGAAGAAACTGTAACTTGCAATAACCCCTGGAGTCCATCTCCTCAAAGGCTCCCTGAGGCCCTGGCATACCGCATTCGCACGAGGGCCCCAGGAAACTTGCGCCACCGCAATGAAAATCAACCAAACGTTGTTCACTTGTTGCTTCCCTCTCGCGTTCGTTGGCGACCACAAATAAAAGCTGTCCCTTGGGTGATCCTCATTCGCCGGTCCCCGTGGGCAAATAGCTTCCCTCAAGAGTCCCGCGATACAACCGGGTCCTACATTCCTTCTTTCGGGGCTTCTCCACATGCTGAAGGCTGCTACCGTGAGACGCCACGTACATCACACCTACGCACATCCGTCCCCACACGCCAGCACCGTTCGACCCGTCGTCATCGACGAAACTACGAGTGCCTACATGCCTTTGTGTGAATCACAAGCTCGACGAGAGCTCCAAAAACACGTTGTGCGAGGACTGATCCCGCGATTCGTGCGTGTGAGTCGTGATGGGTGATCGTGTTGGTGGCACGCGCCCCACGGCAATGACGAGTCATCCATGCTAGAACACCTTGCTTCCGCGTTCCCAGTGGCGACCATGGTCAGCGTACTGGGTGCATGTGAGCATATACATATGTGTGTGTGTGTGTGCATATATAAATGTACATGTGTATGTTCCATGTGCCTATACAATATATGCATTGGTGGATTAACGTATATCTATACACAATGTATAAATGTTGTACCGCATGCAGTTACCGAACGTATGCACGACAGCAATGATTCTCGCTCTTTCTACCTCTCTTCCCTTCTCGCTCTCTCGCGCTTTCTCTCCCTCGCTCTCTCTCACTCTGCTAGAAAGGAGCCCTTGGTAGTGCGAGACCCAGTGCATCTGCACACGTCAACGTGTTTCCGTGCGTGTACCTACACGATGTGCATACATGTATTCATGTATATGTACATACCGCATATGCAGTTGTTCGGTTTGCCCGAGAGTGTTGAGTCCACGCGTTTTATACGTACTTATGGACCTTATATATATATACACAAACATGTATATATATATATATACACTAATGTATATACGAGCTACTCTTTCGTTCTCGGGGTTCGGTCATCGGTAGTCGTGTCATGATTTTGCGTTTGTTTGCGTGCCACCGTTGCGGTTGGGTGTTGGCAAATTTGCGTGGCCGCGGGGATATGTTTTCGTTTTCAATGATTTATGCCATCGAGAACGCGCGCTTGTGTGGGCGGATAAATAAACGAGAGAGAGAGAGAGAGAGCTGGCGTGTCGCAGGGTCTACGCACGTGTATGCTCGTTACGCTATTAACGTGACACCATGCGTGAATGGCCACATAGTCCACTCCATTCACCCCTCGCCCTCTTTCGTCCATTTTCATGACATCGATGATGACTTTTGATCCAGCTTTTACGACGGGTAATATTACATTTTGCGTTTATTGTTTTTGGTTTTTTCGTGAAAGAGGGGGGTGGATTTTTTTCTTTTTTTTTCCCGCTGTAGTGACGGAAAGCGGAGAAAAGGCGACACATTGAACGGATGATGACACGACAGGCTTCATTCGAGAAACGAGGTTACTCCGTTGTCCCGATGAAATTTATTTCTACCGTTTCGTCTGGTACACGTCGTTAATTGCAAATTCGCTCGTCACTGTCGAATTATAGAATAATAGTCGACTTAACGACGAAGGGTCTTGCTGGGGAATCATCAAAAGATCACTCGCGGGAGAATAATGGATGTTATTTGGAAATTTCTTTGCGAATTGATGGACGTTTGGGGTGAACAACGAATGCAAGGGCTTGTGGGGTGAGGATACGCTTTGAATGCTTGAGACGATGGGGGAATATTTGGATACCGGGACGAAAGGTGATTTCGTAAGCGGATTGAAATATTGATGGTCTTGCTGAGCTGATAGTCGAAATGCATTAGTTGTGTTTCTTTAGTTCTAATGTTTCTTCGTGCGCGGTCACAGACTTTCGCTATGCCAGCCTGCACTTTTGGGGCAGACACAAGGCTTATTGGGGCGAGGATTTTTTTATCAGGGGGAGACAGGGGTCAAACGTAACAAATTTAGTTAAGGGTTTAGGCCACTCTAGAGGCCGAAAAAATATACTTTTTGGGGATTTTTTTTTTCAGAAAAACTACAAAATAAATCGAGATTACAAAAATGGGGGTTTATCATACATATGAGTGACTGTATACAATAATTTTTTCGAAGCGATTAATTTCAAAATGGTGGCTGTGCAGCGTTTACCGCAAAACGGCATTTTTTAAGTTGGCCGGAAACATAACTCAGACAATTTTCAACCGATTCACTTGAAATGTTGAACATATCTTGAAAAATACCTTGTCTATGGAAGTACGTAGGATTTTTTTATTGCATAGTTCATTTGTAATTAACAATTATTTGATGATTTTTCGGGCAAATTTTTGGAAAGTGAAAAATTTGCCTAAAAAATCGTCAGATAATTGTTAATAAGAAATGAACTATGCAATATGAAAGAAAAAATCCTACGTACTTCCATAGACAATGTATTTTTCAAGATATATTCAACATTTAAAGTGAATCAGTTGAAAATTGTCTCAGTCATGTTCCCGGCCAACTTAAAAAATGCAATTTTGTTATAAACGCTGCACAGCCACCGTTATGAAATGAATCACTTCAAAAAAATTATTGTATACAGTCACTGATATGTGTGATAAACACCCTTTTTTGTAATCTCGATTTATGTTGTAGTTTTTCTGAAAAAAAATCCCCAAAAAGCCAATTTTTTGGCCTCTAGAGTGGCCTAAGTCCTTACGGCCTTATTTGGGCAAAACGAAAAGTCTTAGGCAGTGTAGTGGCATGTTTTAGCTTTAGATTGGCATTTTTTATTTTCAAAAATATTCATTAACATTGCTCCTGCAGGAAGTCTCCTGGAGGTCCCCGAGAAAAAGTGTCCAGTGGTGAGCAAAGTATCTCTGGTTTGGATTATCTAAAATGAAAACACCAAAAATATTCTTTTAGGGGATAGATGAATCCAGGTATTGATCGAAGGAATAGTCGAAATTTTTATTTTTGACAAAATGGTGGCTCCGGAAAGAAACAATTTTGATTTTCGACCAAATTTTTGTCGTTAAATCGTTGAAAAAAATAGAAATAATTATCGGAAATATTATTCCTTCGATCAATACCTGAAGAATATATCTGACAAGGTTGTGTTAAAATTGCAGACCGATCGGTTGAGCCGTTTTTGAGAAATCGTGCTCACCGACTTTGCAAACATCGTTTTGAGAAAAACGCGTTTGAAGTTTCTCGGACGCTCGGAGACGCGCTCCGAGCGTCCTTACGAATATGTGTGTATTTCCGAGGATATTCGCTGGATCGATTGAAAACTTTCAGGGATTATACTCACATATTTGTACATTCCAAAAATGCAATAAAAAAATCGATTTATTAAAATTTCTAACTGCGTATAATCCGTTAAGAGCTTACAAGCACCTGAGACGGCTAGAAGTAAGGTTATGTTTAAGAATGTTTTGTGTATGAAACTGAATTTTATTGAACGAGCATGATATACATTTTAAAGTAAGACAATGGATCTACATTGTGTAAAAATTTGGTTAAAAAATTTCAAACCGTAAAAAAGTTGCAGTTGTTTTCCTGCGACGTGTTTTTGTTGACAGCGTTTGCGGTACCAGGCGTGCCTCTGCCATTTTTTTTTCTAAATAAAATATATTTGTTTCTTAAAGTAGATAGATAAAACTAGTTCTTATCGAGCCGGAATTTAAGAATTTAATTTTTTCGGGTCATGGTAGTCACTGGAATAAAACAGGCGATTTTTCGCCTCAAAATTGTTCAGTACTTATGATGAAAAAAAACTATGCCAGGTATCGAAAAAACGGCGCGATAAGTACTACATTATTGTGTGAAGCATAACTGCGCAACACTTTATCCCGATCGGTCCAATAGTAGCGGAGATATTTCTGGTACCGATTTTGAAAACACTGTTTCGAGTAAGAAGCGTTTAAAGTTTTGAGTACACTTTACACTGAAATAACTGGTTGATTTTAAACTTACATGAAATCGTCGATTCCTGGGCCATAGGAGCGCGCCCACTTTTCGAAACATGACCTTGCTATACAAATGGTCACAAGTACCCGGAATTCAACAGGAGCGAAAACGAAAAGGAGCGATAGGCTAATCGGTCTAATTTTTTTTACAAATTGAAGCGCCGCTAAAGAATTCAACATCATTATTTTTAAATTGCTTTGTTTTTATTTAAAATTGTTTTTATTTGCGGAAAACTTCGTGGAAACAAATGGTGTCCCATGGTGGCCAGGATTGCGGCAGCAAATTTTATCTGAAACAAAAATTTCAAAATGATTATTAATCTGTAGGAAAGCCGCTATGTTCCTACGGAGATTTTTTTCTAGTGAAATTTGAAAAAATGGCGGTGGTTTGAACAAAAAGTATCAAATGTAGCTTTTTTTCGACAGTTGTTCGTACAAAAATAGGAAGATTTTAAAAAAAGCTTCCACAGCAAGATAAGAAATAACGTGAAGAATGTTCTGTTAAAATTTCAAACGGATAGCTCGAAAACTCTTACTTAGTGAGTGGCTACCGTTTTGAAAAACCCCATTCCGAGAAAAACGCGTTTAAAGTTCGGAGTGCGGGATCTCGCGCTCCAATCACTTTTTCTAAGAAAGGCTGTAGCGACCGAAATAATTCGAATTTCGATCTAAAAATTGGACAGGACGTTTATAACCGTATGTACTATCGCATAATGCAAGAAAATCGTTTTTTTTTAAATTTTACACTGTGATGTAAAAAGTGAAAAATCAAAGTGAAAGTTCTATTTTTTTGCGAAAAAAATTCGCAAATTCAAATCGACTTCATTTCTTCCGTTTATAAAATGGAAAGTATAGGTTGGGGAAAAAATCCTACAATCTAATACTACATTTTTACATCTGCAAAAAAACCCTAAAAATTGTCGAAAGATCGATCCAGTAGTTTTTGAATTTTTGCTCACCAACTTTGAAAACGTATTTCCGAGAAAAACGCGTTTAAAGTTTCTTCCGACGCTCCCATCATTCCAACGGACGTCAACCCAACATCCTATAAATCTATCAACTTTAATCCGATCACCTCGAAATTTTGAGTGAACATTCATAAGATATCCTGTCAAAATATTTTGGTTTTAAAAAAAGTGATTTTTCGACTACTACAACTGGGCAAAACCCCTTAAAATACACCTTACACTTGTCACTCCACCATTTCGACTTCTTTGGAGACCCCTCCAGAGGGTTGCCCGAACGTTCTCTCGCAATACCACCGCCGTATCGAATGTTCACGAGGGCACAGGGAAACTGAAGAAAACCCGTGCTTATACAAGTGGCTATATTTTCTCTGAATTTTAATCGTTTACCGCCGCAAATTTTTTTCACCGCAGGTCGTTTTTTTATACACCATCATCTAATAAAAATATTCAAGTAGAATCGCTTCGTTAAAAAAAAAAACGACGAGCGGTATTCTTGTGTTGCTTGAATGCACGGTGGTAGGTGTCTATAGGCGTACGGAGGGTGAGAATAATTATAATGAAATGACGACACCGACAGAACCTGAAATGGAGTTCGTCTTTCGGGAACGAGAGGGCAGAGAGACGCACGGTGAGGGGGGGGGGGGGGGTGGAGACGGAACTCTCATCATACGACCCGCAGAAGTGGGGTTTCGTAATTTGAAAAAAACAATGGATGCCATGGTACAATGAGGCCAAATGAGATAGGGGATGGTTGTCGATGGGACGTGTAAGCAGCAAGGGACAGTACCGCGGTGAAGAGAGACTCACGAAGAAATCCTATATCCTATGGTACATATATACAGGTCCTTAGAAAGAGACGAGAAAGTGGACGTTCGAGCGAAGGGCCGTTTTCCACGAGGGAAACATTAGAACGTCCCTTGAATTTGTTCGGACGCTCGATAAAAACGCAACGAATAATTTAGCAGACGAATGAAAAATAGTACACTGATTATTTATAGCGAATTTGACCGTAATCTCGATTTTCGAATTGGTTGATTTTTATTCGCTTTGAAATTGGACGTAGACGAGCGCTATTTTTGTGATTATAAATCATGCAAAAAAAATTGTCTTTTAATGATACGATGCTCGGTTATTCTAAATTAAACATGCATTGCTTTCTCTCTCTCTCTCTCTCTCTCTCTCTCTCTCTCTCTCTCTCTCTCTCTCTCTCTCTATATATATATATATATATATATATATATATATATATATATATATATTATATATATATATATATATATATATATATATACGCATAGCGAGCAATGCTCGGTTACAGATCTTTAGTTTGGACTAAAATTAGAAACCAGGTCCATGGAACAATGATCTATCTTTTAATCAGAGACTGTCAAAAAAAGTTTCGTAGAAATTATAACAGCAACTCCGCAGGATTAAAAACCTCTCCTCGTTCCTTCCCCGTCAAACTAGATAAAAATTCATAAACTACGGCTTTACTAATTTAACAATTTGAGTTTCGACATAAAAGTTTGTCGTGAGGCAAAATTCATTTTCATCGACCGCTTTCGCCCGGCAGATTAAAAAAAATACGAAATAATCCCGAACGAAGCAAACATCACACACACATACACATATATACTTGGCTCAACATTTCTTGATTATTTCATTTTATTATGTATATATTCAAAAATATATTTTTCAGTATGTACATATAAATAAATAAATAAATAAATAAATAAATATATATATATATATATATATATATATATATATATATATATATATATATATATATATATACAGGATGTCCCTCTTATCTCTGCCACCCGAAATAACTCGGTAATTATCGACGTCACAAAAAAATGTTCCAGACAAAAGTTGTACGGTGTGAAAGGCGCCATCAAATGCGACCAATTTTTTTTTATTTCGTCGAAGGCGCTAACGCACAGTGAAGGTCACCTCGATTTGATTAAAATGGAATGGTACATTTTTTCAACCATCTTGTGGAGCTCCTCAAGCCGCATAAAAACATTAGGGGGCCAAAGTCGGTCAAGGTAATTCAAGGTCAGTATCGATGATACAAATCTAAATATTTCGGATGCTTTTTATGCGGCTTGAGGTGCTCCACAAGATGGTTGAAAAAAATGTACCATTCCATTTAAAAAAGTGGAGGTGACCTTCACTTTTCTTCACCTCCACTAAAATGGTCGCATATGATGGCCCCCTTCACACCGTACAACTTTTGTCTGGAACATTGTCTATGACGTCGATAATTACCGAGTTATTACGGGTGGCAGAGATAAGAGGGACACCCTGCATATATACAGGGTGTCCCAGGTGAACCGCCCGATCTCTGAGTTCTGAATACATGCCATCACTCTGAACAAAAAAGTCCTTCGCCATTTTGGTGTCTGACGAACCAAATTACGTGCAATCGTCTCGCGCTAACAGCAAGCCCGCTATAGCTATAGCGAAGCAACGGTTCGTTGGACACCAAAGTGGCTGAGGATTTTTCGATGCAAAATGACAAAATGAATACAGAGCGATAATTTAAAAATTGTTTTTTCCATACTGTCTAAATATGTAAAAATTAAAAAATAAGATCCTTATTCTTCATTTTGGCAGTATAAAAAAAACAGTTTTTTTTAAATATCGCTTTGTGTTAATTTTTTCATTCTGAATTGAAAAGTCCTTTGCGGTCAAAATATTTCGATTACATGTTAAAATTGCAGAATAATATTGGAATGATAGAATTGATTTTATAGAACCATATAGTATGTCCATAAAATAAGAAATAAAATGAATTATATTATTCAAATAGAATTCTCAATAATATATAAATATAAACATCAAAGAGCGGGAGTCCTGTGGATGTTTTTTTAACAAATAAAATTCATTTTAGAACATACAATATTGACAATTATTGCGAAACTGATCGCAAATGAATTTGTTAGCGAAATCGTTTATTAATATTCCCCCTTTTTTATTTCTCACTCACGTCCATCGTCGATTGCGTCTCTTCCCAAACTCCTAATATTTTATCATCTCCTTTCTTCCAAATTTTTAGAGCCACTCCTCCTTGGCGAGCAATGTCCGATCCTCTTAAGCGTTCCACTCGTTCCTTCTTCAGACTGATGCCCATTTCTTCTTTACTTTTTTTTCATATTTAAGGTTTTGTTATTTTCGGTTTTCATATTTTAGATTTTTATATTTTAGATTTTGATATTTTCAATTTTTAGATTTTAGATTTTGATATTTTATGTTTTGATATTTTTAATTTTAATATATTAGATTTTGATATTTTTATTTTGATTTTGCAGATTTTGATCTTTTAGATTTTGATGTTTTAGATCGCGCTAATTTCGCAAATCCGTTGTATATAACTAATTAATCCGTTTCGTAATGTTGGCATTTTTCACTTAGTCGCAATCGAGGCTAGAATTAGCCAAATGTCTCTATTACCTCGTGCCGAAAGTCCGCTCGTATTCATCACTAGAACGAGAGAGAGACTCAGTATCGATTGTTGGTCTAATTGTGTTACTGTGAATGTCCGATTCAGCCTGCGGAGGGACGAGAACACGGACAGCTCGCCGGCTTGCCGCACGAGGAGAGACGTAACAGAAATGCGACCTCTCGGATGGGCAAAAAAAAGAAAGAAAAAAGGGGCAGTTTGCATACTTTTTAACGTCGGCACGAGCGCGCGAAAAGCCTGAAAACTCATATATTCGTTATCCGGGAAAGCCAAGAGAGCGAAGTACCGCTATCCTTTTTTTCTTTCTTTTTTTTAAATTTTTTATTTCACGACTTTTATTTTCCAGCGAAACTTCTGGGTGTGTAATGCGCTGGATATACACGTAATAATTTATAATGCGGAGAACGCGTACATGATTTTGTGACACGGGAACCGACGTGGTTTTGCAAGCGCGAAAATAAGTTTGAGCCTGAGTATTGTTGTACGAATTCATACGTGAGACGAGAGGTTTGGGATTTCGATGTAAAGCCTGGAACGAGGAGGGTGAATTCACGTGCGTCACTACCCAATTATCGTTCGGCCCGACGTGGCAATATTACCGCCGTGCATTATTTTTTCACTGAAATCACTTAATGCCCGACACTTTGGGAGAAATTCGTAACTGAATTATCACATTTTTATTGATATTTTCTCATCGGTAAAAAATATACATATCTTCTAGATGTCTGAAGATGTTTTATATATATCTAAGATAACTAGCTTTATCGTAAGATACCTTCTAGATATATATCTAGAATCTTTCAAATGATATCGATCTTCAGATATATTTAGAGATATTATCTCGGTTATCTTATATCTCGAAACTTAAGATATATTTGAATAAATTGAGATATCTATAGATATATAAAAAAGAGGGGTGATTCATTTTTTAAAAGTCATTTTGATAAATATCTTGCGATATATTTCTTTGGGATTTATCTTTAAGATATCTTAAGATATATCTGGAATGTATCTTGAGATAGATGTTTCATGAGTTATCTGAGATATCTTTAAGATAAATCTCAAAAAAATATATCTCAAAATATCTATTAAAATGACATTGAATTAGATCTATATCTAGAATTTATTTTAAGATGTATCTCAACATATATCTTAATATATCTTAGATTTCTTAAAGATACATCTCATAAAAATATATCACAAGATGTCTATCAAGATAACTCTTAACGTAGTTTGGAAGAAAAACCGGAAGTCAAACTGACAATTTTAACGAATTTCTTTCTTTCTTTCGAATGTTTGAAATACATAGAATTTAGTCTCATAAAAAAGTATTTTTATTTTGGTACCCATTGAAATGAAAATTTACGATGATTTTTATAAATACTCATAATCAACATTGGTTATTGAGCACTCCATTGATAATTATCGACATTACCAGTGAGTTCATGTTTTAGGCAGTTGGCAACGCTACATAACCTCACTTTAGAAGAATTCAAACATCACCTCTCATCGAGTCGACAAATGTCAAAACATGCCACAATTACGTGTGAGTGGTCGTTTCTTTTTTCACAGAAAGTTGATCTGCTTTTGTTCACGCAGATAAATAATAAAATATTGATTGGGTAGTTTTTTAAGTTTTATCTTCAGGTAAATATATAGAACGAAATCAGAAAGAAATTTCAAAGTTTTCTAAATAAAAATGTTTAAAGCCGTTCTTCATACGTATACTTGTATACGTAATAAGCAAAAAAAATAAGATCTTCAATCAACATATTTTTATTTATTTTTAATCCTTCGTTTTATTATTACTTTTATTCTATTCTTATTGTATTTAGCATGATCTGCAGCGTAGGCATTCGACGAAATTCATATCGCATTCTGCGTGAATCGCCGTCTAGGAGACGGCAATTTCCCCTAGCAATCACAGCTGACGCTCCGATCACCTTAGAGAGAGACAAATGCCGCATTGCAAAATTTAATAAACTATTGTGAAAAAATTATGCGGTGGATCAGCTACAATTTTTGCAGGTGAATAAATTATATTATCGTATTAATCGAATTTTTATTATCGAATCGAATCGAAACGATTAATAATCGAATTAATTATTAATCGTATTAATCGAAGATTTGAATAAGTTTTGTTTGTTGGGTCAAACGACTAAATTTTACGTAAAATTATCATTTCCGGGAAATTTTTCGGAGGTTTCGTTTGAGTGCGTGTATTTTAGGCTAACTTTCAACGTTCATATCTCGGAAATGGTACGGTGGAGTGGCTTAAATTTTCTTATTCTAACGTGGTTAATGACACACTATCTCTTTCTCATAAAAAAAACCGAGGTTAAACGTTAGTCGATTTTTTAATTGTTCCTTCCGAACTACCTTACAATATTGATTACCTCTTCTTTTGATTACGTTCTTTGAGATTACGTATATTTGATTACGTTCTTTTGAGTATTTTTTTATAATTTTCAAATTCTTAACTTCTGACTTTTCTTCTTAAAAAAATGACTTTTCCATAGTAACGTTCGAAATTTTATTTTTATTAGCTGGTTAATATCATTAAACATTGTTAAGTTTAAATTTAGTGCGGGAGCACATTATTTCAGCAATTAAAAAAAATGTCCTAATCCGTGTTGAGAAAATTTGTAAAGTTTCACAAACCTAGGAGTCCTGGAGGCAGGGCAAGAGAAGAAGTGGTGGGTGGTCGGTTTTTAGGTTTTTACCGTTTTCAAGGTGAGTCTTTACCGCAAGTTTTCTCATAGTCACATTTTCATCCATTTTCTCCTCCTTCCAAAACACGTCGATAATACGTCAGTTCAGAATGTTCATTGGCGAGTTTTGATTGTCGTCGATCGAGCGGAAGAAACAGCAGAAAGTATATTCTCCCAGACGTGTGCATTGGCAGTGGATTTTTTGTGATCGAAGCTAGTGAAGAGTGACGGAGTTGCACAAAATTCACTCGTCGTATGCAATAAAAGAGAAAACAACGGTAATGTCGTTTTTGTTTTATATTCTCGATACGATTGATTAACGTTTACCTCATTATGTCACTTTTCACGCTAATTGCGTCAACAGCAGATGTCGCGTGTAAAAAAATATTTATTCGGTGCTACTGTTATTATAATTTGCATGATCAATTAACCGAGTTGCATTGTGGCGTGGACGTGAGTGCTTTCGTTTTGTCCAACTTGGATGGATAAATAAATGAAAATATATAGATAGATAAATGAAGGAATGACCGGCACTTCGAGTTAATTAAGCAGCGTTAAGGGTATACGTTGGGATTCAGGAAATCGATTTAAAAAAAAATTCAGGAATAAACGAACAAATATCTATTATATATAAATATATTTAGAAAAAGAGAAACAAAGAGAGTGACAGAGAGAGTATTTTTTGTTCGCAATCACCAGAAAAAAAAACTCAACTGAAAATATACCGTAAAAAGTGAAATGCCTCCACGAAAGTAAATTGAGAGCTTACACTTAGTTGCAATTTAAACAAAATATCCATTGTTGGTTTTCGACGGATTCTGAAAATATAACATGTCAAAAATATTCTCGAAAAAATTCAAGTCGATCCGTTAAAAAGTGAGGGAGTTGTGAGTGTTTATAGATAGGATCCGCGAACCGGCGAACTTTAAGGGGTTATATACAGTGAAAATTTTCGACAAATCGATTTAAAAAAAAAATTCGTAATGTACATATATTTAAGTTTACACACAGAAAAGTTCTTGTCAACCAGGCGAATATTCTCGAAGTTACACGCATATTTGGAATGAAGTGTCAGAGCGTTCGAAAGTGCGTTTGAAACTTTAAACGCGTTTTTCTCAAAACCGTGGTTTTAAAGTCGGTGAGCAAGATTTCTCGGAAACGACTGAACCGATCAGTCTCAAATTTTAACACAATCTCTTCAAATATATTTTTTACGTAATTTATCGAAGGTTTTTTCTCACCGATAAATATTTTCCATTTTATAAACAATTTAAAACCTAAATTTTTGTCAAAAATCGTTTTTTTAGAAGCCACCATTTTGTGAAAAATTATTATTTTGCTTATTCCTTCGATCAATTACAAGATAAGCCATTATATTAACGAAATGTTTTTGTTTTTTCATTTTAGATGACCCAGTCCAGGGATATCGTGCTGACCGCAAGACGCCTTTTTTATAGGTGCTCCCGGAGATCAGCTATAGGAGCTTTCAAAATAATTATTTTTACAAAGAAAAAATGTTAAAATACAGTTAAAAGTTTTCATGATATGTGTACAAATTTTTACGTTAATATATTTAAAGATCTTCCCAAGAAAAATTCTTGAAAAATCGATCGTTTTGGGCCTCCTGACGACGTCCCCTTAAGTGAGGACATCACTTTGACGGGCCGAAAAAGGTATTTTTTCCAACTTTGTCTTGTCTACTAGATTATTTATTTGCTATTTGGAAAAAAGGTATGTTATGAAACACATATTGAGCTTATACCGTGTAAACTTTTATTTAAAAAAAAATACAAAATTTTTATCATCTAAGTATATGAATGTATTTCTCGTTGTACGTAGCCGTTTTTCGACAAAAAATGTTTCACGAAATGGCGGGTATTAAAAAAAAGTCTAATTTTTGCGAAATTCTTACTTATATTCGGGGGCTTAAAAAACTAAAGTAAAGAAAACGGCTACGTACAATGATAGCTACTGCAATTACGGAAATTTCGGTTTTATTTTTAAATCGAAAATCGGTCAATTATAGCCAGAGCTATGACTCTGGTCAGGTCGGGAAAAGTAATTTCGAGAAAAACGCGATTAAAAGTTTTAGTATATGTCAATCGTTGCGCTGCGTGCTCTCCCTAAATCGTTTGTAATTTGGTAAATTTTCAATATTTGAGTTTGAGTAAAAATAACTTTTTCAAAATCTGTGACCACGATATCTCAAAAACGACTACACCGATCAACTTTAAATTTGAAAAGCAGTGCTTAAACGAAGGTAATTTTTTTTCGATGCACAGTTTTTTTTAATTAACGAAAACAGTGTTTTTTTCACCGAAAATCGATACTTTCACTTTGAACCTCGTCTATTTTTTTCAAAAATCGATATTTTATTATATCCTTCGTCCAAGCACTAGATAATTGTATGCAAAAACTAAATGAATTTAATTTTTTCATTTCGGATGATTTGTTTCCGAGCAGCAGTGGTCACCTGGCCAAACGATTGTATCTGCCGCATTTATAAAAAAAATGCAACCCAAAAATTCGAAAAGATACACCGAACCATACGCTTTAACGTAAAAAAAATTTTAAAAATGGGAAACCTGTACACGTTTTCCCACAAAAAATCACGAAAATTCTTTTTTTTCCAATGAAATAATCGAAGCCTTGGACATGACGAACGTCATTCGCCTTTCATTCAACTCATTCCTGCAAATGCCAATATTTTTTGTCTCCCCACTCAACATTGCTCGTGAGATCAGCGAAGGGCGAGGTGGTCTCTCGTCTCGAGTCCACGATATATGCCACCCATGTAGAACGAAGTATTCGGATCGCCTCGGGACGAATTTGTTAATTCCATAAGAACGTATGTTGACTCGATTTTTCAAGACTTTCACGAATAAAAAACCAATGCATACGCGCATTATACATTTCATCGTAGCAGTATTTTTCGTACGCTTATATCTTCGCACTAGCGTCATATACAGATACAATGTTGAACGTGGTGGCTCTCGTTTTTAAATGACTCATGCAAAAGTAAATTATACATCGAGAGGATTTGAAATAATAAAATGCTCCATATGCATGAGACGTCGAGCAGAGACTCTCTTCGAGCAAAATACTGTGCTTATACGTATGCACGTTTATATGGACACACATGTATAGACATATGTACATCTGACGTTCTTTCGTTGCTGGCTCTCAGCCTGGATGATCCACAAACTTTAATATTAAGTTTATACCTACAAATATGAATACAGACTGCTCCTAAATATGACATGTGCGTATAAATAAATAAATAAAAGTAATGAAAACTTAAATTCGTACATAGGGCTACTGGTTATGGGTCACGATCTCGTGACAGGGTTATATATAGGGTAGGATGTGTTTTCCGCTATCAAATGACCCAGTAATGCTTTATGCCATAGTAAACCATTTTCGAGATATTATTTTTTTATTGTGTTTTTTAAAATAAAAGGTGAGCAAATTAAAAAATTTATTTATTAAAAACCGCTGTATGGAATCAAATTGATTATTTGTCGTTTGAGGACGAAGTAACAAGAAATTATCAACAATTCATTGTTGATAATAATAAATGTTGCAGAATGTTCTTATTAAAATAAGAACACTCTGCAACATTTTTCAATTAAAAATCCAATACTGCGAATCTAATAATTATTTTGATTTTATTGTTGATACTTTTTTGTAACTGTGTCCTCAAACTACAAATAATACAAAAGTTTGATTCCACTCAACAGTTTAAAATATAATAATTTGGGAAGATGCCTACGTCTCGTTTTAAAAGAGAAATAATAATATCTCGAGAGTAGTTCACTTTTGCATAAGGCATTATTCGGTTATTTGATGGCTGAAAATATATTTTACAACCCTTCCACCGGATCGTGGCCAATAACTTGTAGCCCTGTATATATCTATAAATTTATCTACTAGTATCATATTATAAATTTATGACATAATACTCGTGTACTTTCTTATCTGTACGGCATACATGTATACAATTATTTGCATATTTAGATATTTAATTTACACACACACACACACACACACACAAACACACACACACACACACACACACACACACACACACACACACACACACACACACACACACACACACACACACACATGTGTATATATATATATATATGGAATTCAATCTAGACACCTTAATTTTTTTTCATTTCGCAGTTATTGACCACCTTTACGTTATATTCATTTATTTTTCATATTCTTATCAAAGTAGGCTTATTAAGGCAAATATTGAGTACAAACATAATATATTAACACCAACATATTACAGTATCATTTCGGCGTAGCAGAATATACATTTTCTGCGTAAATATCAAAAAAGCTAATTTCTATTTAAAGAGTCCAGAGATGGTTTTTTGCAATTATTTGCAATTATTTGCATTTTGCATTCTTTTATATATACACTAGGGGGTATATATAAAAGAATGCAAAATGCAAATAATTGTGTACCCATATGAGGTGAAATCAAGAAAATACGTACGATAAATGGCCATTACGTAACCTCGCCTCATTTATTTGTATATACATGTATGTATAAACAAACACATAAAAATAATAAATAAATAAAGTCATATGTATACAAATACATGAATGTATTTTTTCATTATTTTTACTTGTGTGTTTGGGTTCATTGAACATACAAATAATCTTATACAAATGTGACGTACACGAACAAAATACGTGCAATAAATGGCCATCATGTAATTTCACATATAATATTTATAAATGTCCGTCATATATAACTGTTACGTAACTATTCGTACATTATATAATTAATAAAAAGTTTAATTCCGTACGTATACAGAATATAATTGCCCACGCTGCTGTTGACATTCCCGGCTGGAAATTCACCAGACGCCCTGCATACATAGGTGTGTGGCCGCGAAAAAAAGTCAAAGGCTGCGAGAAAGCCGCGCGCTTATCGCGCGCATAAATTAACAGTTGAAACTCGTTAGGAGAATAGTTGAGAGCGTCGAGATATTACATAAATTATCCGGGCGCCTCGTCGCGGGGATTTTAGGCGTGGATTCTTCGAACTTTTGGTGGCCAATAATTTAGAACTTTGAGAGAGAGAGAGAGAGAGAGAGAGAGAGAGAGAGAGAGAGAGAGAGAGAGAGAGAGCAGGACACTCGATGGGTACGAAAGCTGCGGAGGAGAAGACGAGAGCTGGAGGAAAAATCGGACGTTTTGTACAAAAAGTCAGGGAGTATGTGTGCATTAGTGAAAATCAATAAAATTTAATGATATTCTTGTATATATCATAATTATGACTACTATCGTTATTATTTTATTTTAATTCTCATTAAACTTTTTATAATTGGTATTATTGGTATTATTAAAATTATTATTATTTTGTATTAGATAATAATCATATTATACAAATATTGAAGTAAAGTAAAGTAATAATTATTCAAGTGTTCGGTTTAAATTAAATGAATGAAAACAAAAAGTTTAATTGAATTTTGATTGAATTAAAGAATACGGGTGTCGAATCTTTCACTTTCAATGACTGCTGGCACGCCACGTGGTCGCTACGTTTCGAAAAGGTATCAGTGAAAATTCTAGACCATTCTGCGCGGCTGAACTCTGAATTAAAAGTGCTCCCACAAAATGTTGATATTTGCGCCCTTTATAAAGGTTGCGTTGTTTTATTGTTTTGGTTTATTGTAAGTTAGTGATAATAATTAATGTTAAGAAATTAAAGAACAATTATTCGTTTTGACTTAATTGAAATGCAATTATTTTATGGTATGGTTTTAACACAATTACTTAAATTTTTGAATCCTCTTTGTTAGTAGAAGTCTGTTTATTTAATTCACAGCAGTTATAATTAATAACACATTTATGAAACTAATTACGAATACTAAATTAGTATACAAATGCTTAATTAGTATAAACTGCATTAATTAAATTTTCGGTTTTTAGACCGCTGAAATTTCAAATAATTTACATTTTGGTTAGTTTGAACTTAATAAATAATTGACAATTAAATTAAACGACGTAATTATCCTATATTATAAATAATATCTTACGTATTTTAGCTAACGTGTTTTTGTATTATCATTATGATTTTTTTCTAGTTTAATAAATTGGTTAAATTAAAAATGTCAAAACAGTTCCAAAATGTTTAAAATTCAAACAATTTCAAAAACATTTGTTGCGTTCACTTATTTTCGACTATTGATAATAAAACCATTGAACCAGAACGTCAAAAACAAAATTACAAACTTTCCGGGATTTCGGGATATAATCGTTTAGGCTTATGGCAAAAAAGTTCCGCTTGCACCGTGGTTTCGTAAAACCGCACCCAAGTATTTTTCGGATATCGTTAATAATATCTGTATGATATAATAATAATAAAATATATTTTCCAATGCAGAAATATCACGATATATTTTATCTCTTGCCTGGTGTCGGATACAGAGACGAATTTTCAAAAGTAAAAAGTACCACGAAAAATGGAAATAATTGAGTAAAGCTTATAATGGCCCATTGCAGAGTTGGGATTCGTTGGATTTCTTTCAGTGTCGGAAGACCAAGGGAAATTTGGTGCTAAAGGGGTTGCACGAGGACGCCGACGTGAACGAGGGGGAGGATATTCGGGGTGATTGCACGGCCAGGCCACGAACAGAACCAGAAGAGGGTTGCTAAATATTCAGGCATTACGGCTCTGCATAAATTCATTTCATTATAGGGCCGCCAAACATTGCTTTTGATGCTTTCGTCTCTCTCTCCCTCTCGCTGGCTCTCTCTCTCTCTCTCTCTCTCTCTCTCTCTCTCTCTCTCTCTCTCTCTCTCTCTCTCTCTCTCTCGATCCCTCGTTGTTTCCCATGCCCTTTCCCTCCCTCCTGCCCAGTCGCGTTTCTGCAGTCTTGACGATCTCCCTTGATGAGCGACGCACTCCCCCGATCGTATACACTCGGCAACGAAGCCACTCGCACAACAGAGTAATATACACACAGGGCTGCTCCTCAAATATTACGTATAGGTGAATTGCGAAAACGGTTTTCCTGTTTTTTTTCTTCTTTCTGCCACAAAACGGTGTTGCAACGTCTGAGAACACTGACCGTACAACAAGTACACAATAATTTGACGGTGAATGACAAAAATTCCATAGGGTAGGTCCATAAGGGTAGTTGGTCACATTTTTTTTTTCAAGGATGCGTCAAAATTGAAGTACAGACGTTTCTTAACTTCCCAGATAGACAGTCATGATCATCACGTCGTGCATACAATCGATGAAGCAAAGTTTACAGCATATTGACTACATGTCATGATGCAAAGCCGTGAACTCATTTAGCAGCGTAAATGTACAAAGCATTTTGATTTCAATCTGACGTTTACAAAGGCATCGTACGTTTGGAGCACGTTAAACTCATATCGCTGTGCTCAAGTGTCCACAATTAATATCTCCACATTTTACGTCATATGGAAGTCATCCAATGATTTGTGTTGATGAATTCACTGGGTTAGCACTGGTAGCTGACATGCCATGCAAGCAATATGACGGCGACATGCATGTTTGTCAGTGATCATTCGATGGGCACAACATGACGGCGATATGCGTGTTTCTCAGTGATACATTCGTTGAACGCAATATGACGGCGATATGTATATTTGTCAGTGATACATCCCACAAGCACAATATGATGGCGTTATGCATGTTTCTCAGTTATACATTCCATGCCGAGGATATGCATGTTTTCAGTGATACATTCGATAAGCGCAATATGACGGCAATACGCATATTTCTCAGTGATACATCCCATGAGCGCAATATGACGGCGATACGCATGCACATCCAGAATGATACAAATAGGCAAAGACACAAAGAAAGTTTGCACAAGTGTTAAAATGGCTATTATAGGTAGGTAGCGCGCTCAGCTCTCTAATTAGAAGATGCACGTTCAAACCATAGGAAGGCATAAACATTAACGAGGCAGGATACGTTTTAATCCATTTATCATTTAGGCAGGAACATAAATAAATCATATGAATATAAAAAACCTACCAGATTTTTTGAATCAACATTTTTGGATTTTTTAATTTTTCACCCTATGACACTCATATGCTAATGCAATGCCGCTAATATGAGCTCCGTATCAGCACTACAATTTCTTCACGCCGCGACACCCACATTAGCCCCATATGCACTAACTTATTGTTAGATATTCGTGAGCCGATTTTGCTAGTCTGATGAATTCACTGCATGCATATTCGCGTGAGAACTTTGCTTCATTTGGATGCATTATTGTGAATCATCATGTGATGCAAATTTGACTTCAACGGGAGCACTCATAAGGGATACACAGCTGTGAGACTTTCTATGCCACAGTGATGATGTACATTGATGCCAATATGAGGTACATCCGTCTATCTGGGCAGCTTCTTCCCAGATAGACAGTCATGATCATCACGCCATGCATACAATTGATGAAGCAAATTTTACAGCATATTGACTACATATCATGATGCAAAGCCTTGAACTCATTTAGTATCGTGAATGTACAAAGCATTCTGATCTCAATATGTCGTTTACAAATGCATCGTGCGTTTGGAGCATGTTGAACTCATATCGCTGTACTCAAGCGTCCACAATTAATATCTGCAAATTTTACGTCGTATGGAAGTCAACACAAGACTTGTGTTGATAAAATCACTGGGTAAGCACTAAGGGAGACATGCCATGCAAGCAATATGATGGCGATATGCATCGCAGATAGACGGATATAACCCATATTGGCATCATCTGTACATCATCACGGCGGCATAGAAAGTCTCACAGCTGTGTATCCCTTATGAGTGCTCCCGTTGAAGTCATATTTGCATCACATGATGATTCACAATAATACATCCAGATGAAGCAAAGTTTTTCTCACGCGAATATGCATGCAGTGAATTCATCTGACTAGCAAATTCGGCTCACGAATATCTAACAATAAGTGAGTGCATATGGGGCTCACATGGGTGTCACGGCGTGAAGAAATTGTAGTGCTCATACAGAGCTCGTATTAGCGACATGGCGTGACGCAACTATGCTGATCTCATATGGAGCGCATATGAGTGTCATAGCGTGAAAAATAAAAAATCCGAAAATGTTGATTAAAAAAATCTGGTAGGTTTTTTATATCCATATGCTTTATTTATGTTCCTGCCTATATGATAAATGGATTAAAACGTATCCTGCCCAGTTCAATTTTGTACCTACCTACGGTTTGAACCTACGTCTTCTGATTCGAGAGCTGAGCGCGCTACCTACCGAGCCATTCTAACACTTCTGCAAGCTTTCTTTGTGTATGCCTACTTGTATTATTCTGGATTTGTATGCATATCGCCGTCGTATTGCGCTCATGGGATGTATCACTGACAAATATGCATATTGCCGTCATATTGTGCTCATCGAATGTATCGCTTAGAAATATGCATATTGCCATCATAGGATGTATCACTGGGAAACACGCATATCGCCGTCATATTGCGATCATGGGATGTATCACTGAGAAATATGCATATCGCCGTCATATTGCGCTCATCGAATGTATCACTGAAAACATGCATATTGCCGTCATGGAATGTATTACTGAGAATCATGCATATCGCCATCATATTGTGCTCGTGGGACGTATCACTGACAAAATATACATATCGCCATCATATTGTGCTCAACGAATGTATCATTGAGACACATGCTTATCGTCGTCATAGGATGCATCATTGAGAAACACGCATATCGCCGTCATGTTGCGCCCATGGAATGTATCGATGGCAAACATGCATATCGCCGTCACATTGCTTGCATGGCATGTCTACTTCCAGTGCTAACCCAGTGAATTCATCAATACAAGTCATTGGATGACTTCCATATGACGTAAAATTTGTAGATATTAATTGTGGAAACTTGACTACAGCGATATAAGTTCAACGTGCTCCAAAAGTACGATGCATTTGTAAACGACATGTTGCGATCAAAATGCTTTGTACATTCACGACACTAAATGAATTCACGGCTTTGCATCATGACATGTAGTCGATATGCTGTAAAATTTGCTTCATAAATTGTACGCACAGCGTGATGATCATGACTGTCTATCTGGGATGTTTGTCATTGATGCATTCGATGGGCGCAACATGACGGCGATATGCGTGTTCCTAAGTGATACATCCTATGACGGCGATATGCATGTGTCTAAGTGATACATTCGTTGAGCACAATATGACGGCGATATGTATATTTTGTCAGTGATGCATCCCACGAGCACAATATGATGGCGATATGCATGTTTCTCAGTAATACATTCCACGACGGCAATATGCATGTTTTCAGTGATACATTCGATGAGCGCAATATGACGGCAATATGCATATTTCTCAGTGATACATCCCATGAGCGCAATATGACGGCGATATGCATATTTATAAGTGATCCATTCAATGAGCGCAATATGACGGCGATATGTATATTTGTCAGTGATACATCTCATGAGCGCAATATGACGGCGATATGCATACAAATCCAGAATGATACAAATAGGCAGCCCAGATAGACAGTCATGATCATCACGCCGTGCATACAATTGATGAAGCAAATTTTACAGCATATTGACTACATGTCATGATGCAAAGCCGTGAACTCATTTAGTATAGTGAATGTATAAAGCATTTTGATCTCAATATGTCGTTTACAAATGCATCGTACGTTTGGAACACGTTGAACTCATGTCGCTGTGCTCAAGTATCCACAATTAATATTTGCAAATTTAAGGTCATATGGAAGTCATCCAATGACTTGTGTTGATGAATTCACTCGGTTAGCACTGGTAGTAAACATGCCATGCAAGCAATATGACGGCGATATGCATGTTTGTCAGCGATAAATTCGATGGGCGCAATATGACGGCGATATGCGTGTTTCTCAGTGATACATCCTATGACGGCGATATGCATATTTTTAAGCGATACATTCGTTGAGCGCAATATGACGGCGATATGTATATTTTGTCAGTGATACATCCCACGAGCACAATATGATGGCGATATGCATGTTTCTCAGTAATACATTCCATGACGGCGATATGCATATTTTCAGTGATACATTAGATGAGCGTAATATGACGGCGATATGCATATTTCTCAGTGATACATCCCATGAGCGCAATATGACGGCGATATGTATTTTTGTCAGTGATACATCGCATGAGCGCTATATGACGGCGATATGCATACAAATCCAGAATGATACAAACAGACAGACACAAAGAAAATTTGCACAAGTGTTAGAATAGCTAGATAGGTAGCTCTCGAATTAGAAGACGTAGGTTCAAATCGTAGGTAGGATACGTTTTAATCCATTTAAGATACCGGTAGGAATATAAATAAAGCATATGCAGATATAAAAATTCTACCAGATTTTTGTAATCAATATTTTTGATTTTTTTATTTTCCACGCTATGACACTCACATGAGCTCCATATGAGCACAGCATAGTTACGTCCCGCCATGCCGCTAATATGAGCTCCGTATGAGCACAGCATAGTTACGTCACGCCATGCCGCTAATATGAGCTCCGTATGAGCACGGCATACTTACGTCACGCCATGTCGCTAATATGAGCTCCGAAAGGAGGAGCATGAATAAGGCATATGGATATAAAAATCCTACCAGATTTTTTAATGAACATTTTTGGATTTTTTTATTTTTCACGCTATGACACTCATATGAGCTCCATATGAACACAGCATTATTACGTCACCCCATGCCGCTAATATGAGCTCCGTATGAGTACAGCATAGTTACGTCACGCCGTGCCGCTAATATGAGCTTTGTGTGAGCACCACAATTTCTTCACGTCGTGACACCGATATGAGCCCCATATGCTCTCACTTATTGTTAGATATTCGTGAGCCGAATTTGCTAGTCTGAAGAATTCACTGCATGCATATTCGCGTGAGAACAACTTTGCTTCATTTGGATGTATTATTGTGAATCATCATGTGATGCAAATATGACTTCAACGGGAGCACTCATACGGGATACACAGCTGTGAAACTTTCTATGCCGCAGTGATGATGTAAATATGATGCCAACATGAGGTACATCCGTCTATCTGGGAATATAAAGTAAGAAAAAACGTTCAAGTAAGAAAATAATGACGGACGAAATGACACAATTCCTCGAAAAAAAAAACCAACCGGGAGATTACGAAGAATCCTATTAGATGTTAAGAAAAAATCTTAGTAAATCTTAAACATAAACTTAAATGGAAAAGAAATCTTACCCGTGAATACAATCGTAGTAGGCCGACAATCGAATAAGAAAACTTATTCGCCGGGAGACAAACTTATTTGTCCTCAATAAATATTTTTTCTGAGTGTATCCACATTTTTTTGAAGTACAAGTATCCGGGCCCATCCTTCTGTATGGGCCCGGAATAGATGACTCTATGTAAGTTTACAAGAAAAAATATCTTCTTCGTGTAAACTGAAATTGAAACTTTAAACGCGTTTTTCTCAAAATTGCATTTCTGAAGTCGGTGACCAAGATTACTCGAACACTAATGAACCGATCTTCTTGAAATTTTGCAGGCTTATTTAATACATAAAAATGTAGTCTTTAATCGTTCGATTTTAGTTTCGAAAAAAATGTCTGTTTTATAGCAAAAAAACGGCCGTTTTTTTCGTTAAAATCGAACCATTAACTTTGACTGTCCGCCATTTTGTGAAAAATGAATATTTTTTAAAATCCTTCGATTAAAGACTAGTTTATACTTATATTTGACTAAATCCATCCGCATTTTTTTCAGATGATCCACTTTGCCGCAATGTTGGTCACCGCAAACCGTGTATATAAAAACATTATTTCATTGACGGCCATTTGCCACTAAACAATGTAATATTTTTCAATAAAAAAATTACTGAATGTTCTTCAAGAAGTGTTCTTTAAGATCGTATATTGATCGATTAAAAAAGTTTTGTAGTTTTCTTTAAAAAAATGCATGAAAAAGGCCTTTTTTGCGCTACAAGTGGGGGTAACGCCTTAATTATTCTCGAGTCCAGTTCCCTTGTAGAGCTTTTCTCTTGTACTTATTAGGCATCTAAAACAAATGTCGGAAAAATGAATTACTTGAACACATTACAACTAATACTATGGCCATCATTCACTGGCTGTACGAGGCCATCTCTCTTAATCTCCCGGGAGAGATGGTCACAACTAAAATAAAAACAAGTAGAAACAATACATGCGAAATCTTGAGGCTTTAACCAAGCACTGTTCGTGAACTGTTCGAGAAATACAAAAGGAACCATTACTTTTACAAAATAACATCACCACAATGTAAAACATGAAACCTTCAAAAAAATTTAGCAGTAGGCAGAATAATCAAAAAGGATTTTACTTACCTAAAATTTTTTTGCCAAACCTCTGCTCGTACATTTATGCCTGCGCACGACGTGAAGCGAATTAAGCAGTTACAGGTGAAATTTCATGCGCGATTCTACGAAACATTTCTATTGGCCACCTCTGCCTTTTGGCCAACTCCCCCAGAATTATCCTAATACACGACGTTTCGTAGAAATGTCAAGTTGAATGAGACAAAAATTAATACACCTGCAACTGTGCTCGTCGTCGGAATACAAATGTTCGTGAGAAACGTGGCACAGTTGCTTGGTAATTGTGAGCAATATTTATAGATGAAAAGTAGGGGGAAATTGAATGGGAGTAATTGAAATACCTGGTGGCAAATTGTGCGATGATGGAATGTTAGACGAATTATTGCCAATCTCAGCCTCAAGACGAATTTCCTATCAGCGAAGGAAAAGTTCTCGAGATTTATTAGAAAGGATTATACGAAATCAAATAGATATTATTCATGGTCAATCATGACGCCTTGTCGTACGCCACTTTGGCGCACAACCGTTCTGGCGTCATCTTCATCCTCGCATCTTCGACCTGCAACCTGTAACAAAAAACAAATAACACAACATTGATTATTAAGTCAATTTACAATTATAGATGCACTAAATATTGAAACGGGGGAACGGTGGCGTTCCCCGGTCTTACCTTAGCGAGAAAATTCCCTCCGTCGTTAACCTAAGGAAACCAAATCGAAATATTAATTATCATGTCATTCCTGCATGTACCAAAATGTTTAATTAATCCCATCCCTAATTACTGTTTGAATACTACTTACCGGTGCGAAGGCGTCTCTCGCCGAGTCCTTGTTGTCGCATGTCGCCTTCGTCGCTGTCCCAAGGGTCTGGTCCCCGTCGGTCTTCCGGCTCCTACCTGTAAAAAGAAAAGACACAATTAATGAAACAAGTTAACTACACAAAAAGAAAAAGAAAAAAAAATTGAAGTTAGCCTACGCTACTTACCTCTCACTTTGGCTCTCGGCGGACCAGACCGCTGGGCCCCAGCGAACCCCCGAGTCACTGTAAAAAAAAAAAAAAAAAAAAATACACAGAAATATCTTGTTTAAACATTTAAAGTATTCGCGAACACACACCCTACGTAAATTAAGAAACAATTTGGCTCCTGGTCGCCTTGGCGTGAAACACCTTTCACGCCAAGGCGGGCCACAATCTCGTGCGCCAATAAAAACAAACGCCGTGCGAAATAATCACACGCCTCATCGATAAAATAATTAATTATACTTCTAATTATCTACTTACCCAAAGTCCGTCCAATGCGTATTACTCGTCGCACAATCACGTACACCGACCTGTCAAACTAAAACGTTGCGAGGTTAAGACCACGAGTTCGAGCGTCGTCTACTCTCGATTCGCGAATACGAAAATTTTACCACCAGCGCCGCGACTGGCGGACCGCGACACTACAACGCTCTTACCGCGTCGCGATACCCCAGCGCCGCGCTCTGCGAACCGCGTACTACGCGCCTTGTCCAACACTAGCGCCGCGACACGGGACCATTGTAAGCTCGCCGTGTCGCACCAAAAATCCAACATGGGTCCCCGGGTCTCGCGCTGCGATACCCATGCCTGGAGTTCGGCGGCGAATTTCGCCGCTCCGGCGGGTATATAAGGCGGAGCGCGAGGCCCACGGGCTCAGAGTTCTTTCGCTGCAGGAAGCGACGAGGACCTCCTCCCGACTCACCTGCAAAGACGGTGCAAGTTGGCGAACCCTTCCCACCCTTCCTCCGAAAGCCGCTGAAAATTATCGCGTGCTTCACCACTGCCCCGGGTACCCGTTGAGCAAGCGGCGCCTCCCGAGCGGCTACCTATCCCGATTGCCCCGTGAGCGACGCCCGGGTATCTCGCCTGGACGCCGTCGCCCGGGGTACCTCCTTCCGCGCTTTCATCCCGCACGTACCCACGCATTTTTTGTAAATATTAATTATCAGCGTTTTATTTTTTTGCGTTTGCCTTTGTCCGTTCCGCTAATTTTTTTAATTTTTTTTTTTTCCTTTTCTTCTTCCCGTGGACGGCGCCCGCTTCGCGCCCGGACACCGTCGTCCCGGGAATAGTTTTTTATTATTTTAATAAATTAGTTTTTTTTGTTTCTCCCCTGTAAATTACCTATGTAAAAATAAATCTCGAGCTCATTTAAAAATCTTAATCCCTGCTTTTTTATTTAATCATTAATTAATTAATTAATTAATTTATAGCATTTTTTTTTTCCTTCATCTTATTTTCTTTAATTTTATTTTTTTTTTTGTTCCAATCTTTTTTTTTATTTTTATTTTTTTTTTATTTTTATTTTTTATTTTATTTTTTTTTTTTATTTTATGCCTCGCGACTCCTCGCGTCGCCGGCGTCGCCGACGGCGAGCAACCGTGCCGCTGAATCGTGACGGCGGCGTAAGGGCCTTCTGGCACCGCGAGGATCCCCGGACTACGCTCCTCACTTTCCGGTGGTACGAGGAGGAAAATATCCCTCCCACCAACCGGGATTTCAAGGTCCCTCCGCCTCCGCGGCCCGCTTCTCCTCCACCTCCTCCTCCCCGACCGGAATCCCCTCCTCTTCCCCCCACCCGACCCGTCACACCTCCCACCCCGTCTAACTCCCCCTTGATGTGGGACCAGACTGGGTTCGACGAATTGTTCGACCGGGCGGCCGCGCAGTTCGCCCGCGCCCCCCAGGCAGGTCCCTCTTCCCCCTCCTCGCCCGTCCAGTCCCCGGTATCCCTTTCCCCCACCCGTCAAGTCCTCTCGGAACTCCCCCCCACCTCCCGCTCCCAGTAATCCCTCCCTCTCTCGGACAACCCCTATGACAACCCAGCTACACCTATAAGGAATAACGATTTAGATTCTCGGCTCCCAAACAGCCCTTATCAGGGCTAAAGCCCAAACAACCCCAACGTATCATTGGATCGCGCTGCGAATCCCGCGGTCTCCCGTCACCGTTCAGAAAGGAGCGAATCAGGAGAAGCAAAAAAAAATTTAGGGAAAAAATATCCCACTACCACGTCCCACCCAAATTGTTGGAAGCCACCCACCACCCTCGTAATAACCGGGGGGGGAGTGAGAGTGGTAACGAAAAATCGCCAACAATTTTTGGCGCCCAACGTGGGGCCTCAGATTTTAATTGTAAATTCAACTCTCGGCCCTATGAAAGTCTCACCATCAAAACCCGATACACCGAAACGAGCTGTCGGTCGACCCCGGAAACACGACATGAAAAGGACGCCTGTCCAAACCCGATCCACCCGCACAATGGGTACCGACGATCCTACATTTCCGGGAATGGAAAACCCGGTGGCGCCCAACTCTAATCCCGAACAAACGGAGGATCGTCACAGTAACGATGTACCTCCAACGGCTCCTCCGCTTAGTCCGGAACCACATGAATCATTATATCAACTCGGGTCCCTTTGGCAAGCCTTGCAGGCGATTCCACCGCGACCACCGTTACCCACGTACAGTGGCGCGGACCATGAAGATCCCAAGAAATTCCTACGAAACTGCGAGGAATATTTCATTCAAACTCGCACCGCCGCTACGGCCCGTACCCTCACCGCTGTTGGGGGATTACGCGGGGATGCCGAACGCTGGTGGTCCACTTATCAAGCCCTCGAATTCGAGTGGCCCAAATTTAAAGAACTCCTGCTTAGCAGGTACAATAACCCCGTCATCCTTTCTCGGCTGAACGCCCAACTCTTCTCCAGGAAACAGGGTGATCGAGAAAATGCGGGAGTTTTCCTTCAGCAAAAATTCCTTCTCTACCAGAGGGTGAGAGGAACTGAACCCGAGGATGTTAGGGTGGCAACCCTCCTCGAACTTCTCAAACCCAGTCTAAGAATGGTCATACGACCCTCCAAACCCCGGACACTAACGTGTCTGCTCACTAAGGCCATAGAAGCCGAGTACGACCTAGGGGATACCCAGATGGCTCCCCGCCCCAGAAAGGAGGAACCCGTCAAATCCGGGCCCCTCCCCGGGGCAAAATCACTTCAAGATCCAAACTATCTGCCCAAATGCTGGCACTGCCCAGAGCGACATCTGCATCGGGATTGCCCGGTGCTGGCACAGAAATTAAAAGAAATGCCGAAACCGGAAAACTCCAAGCGGACGGCGGAAGCGCCCGAACCAGCCGCTCCAACCCGCAAGTAGGGCTCACCAGTATAAGCGGGGGGCAAAACGACCTACCGCACATCCTAGTCTCGGTCCAACATCAAGAAATTCCCGCCGCTGTAGATAGCTTCGCCAGCCATTCCTTTATCCATCCATCCTACATCCCTACCGGAGTACCCGTCATCCCGATAACCTCTCACGCCCGCTTGGCGGATCAAACATCGAAGATGCCGCTCACAGGGAAAGTCGAAATGCTAATCAACATCCAGGGGCACCCGCTTCAGATCGAAGCGTGGGTTGCGCCGGAGTCTCGAGAACCCCTAATTCTCGGCTTCCCATGGCTCAAGTCACAGAAGTCGATAATTAACACCCACAATGGCCGACTGTACCTTGGCAATAAGGAGAGGTTTTCGGTCCAGTTGATCGACTCACCGGTACCTCACCAACAAGAAACCGACTTCAACGTAGCATCTCTGCAAAATGGGTTCCCCGAAAATTGGTTATCAAAATTCTACAAACTCCTCGAAACCTTCAGGAGCCTTTTCAACGACTCTGGTCCGCTTAAACAAACGCAGAGTACCAAACACGAGATCAAGCTTATGTCAGATCGGCCTTTCCGGTTACCTCCATACAAATATTCCGATTCCAAAAAACAAACGATTCAAGAGCAAGTCCAAAGCATGTTGGCAGAGGGCATCATTGAGCCCTGCTCATCGGCGTATAGTTCCCCTATCGTCATCGTGAAAAAGAAGGACGGTACTCCCAGATTTTGCGTCGATTATAGGCGTTTAAACAGCATCACTGAGGATGTGACGCAACCAATGCCGAAAATCCACGAGGCTCTTAAAGAACTCGGTACGGCTAAAATCTTCTCCACTATTGACCTGAAGAGTGGTTATTGGCAGATACCCATGGCCCCAGATTCGATGAAACTCACCGCCTTCACTACCCCAGACGGGGCAACTTACCAATTTCGGGTTATGCCATTCGGGCTGAAGAATGCCCCTAACACGTTCCAGCGATTAATGAGCCAAGAGGTCCTGGTGGGATTGATCAACCAGATATGTGTGGTATATCTGGATGACATCATCGTCTACTCCAGCGATTGGGAGGAACATCTACGACACCTAACCCTAGTCTTCGAACGATTGGAGCTGCATGGACTTACCTGCTCTTCCGAAAAGTGCATTTTTGGAAAAACCGAGCTCAACTACCTGGGTCACACGGTAAATACGATCGGTAACGAGGCGCAACCGGAACACATTGCCACCATCATTAACTTCGCCGCCCCGAAGTCCAGAAGGGACATACAGCGTTTTATGGGTACCTGTAATTGGCTACGGGAGTATATTCCCCATTTTGCCACCATGTCCACGCCTATTACCGATCTCCTCGCATCCAAGGAAAAGTTCAAATGGTCGGAACCGGCACAACGGGCTTTCGAACAAATAAAAACTGAGATCCAGAAACCCCTGAAGCTTAGTCGCCCTGACCCATCCTTGAAATTCATCCTACAGACGGATGCCAGCGAAGAAGGCATGGGCGCCGTCCTCTACCAAGTCCCAACCAACGGGGTTAGGAATATCATAAGCTACGCCAGTGCTAAATTCGATGCCACCCAGAGACGGTACCTCAGCAACGAGCAAGAATGCCTCGCAGTAGTCTGGGCCGTCAAACGCTATCGAAATTACCTTGAAGACAAACCATTCATCCTGAGAACAGATAGCCGGGCGTTAAAATGGCTAAAACGCGTTAAGGACGAAAAAGACAAGCTCAGCCGTTGGGCAATACTGTTAGAAGAGCTAAACTTCGAATTGGAGCATGTGCCGGGAAGGGCCAGTGATCTCCCTGGTGCTCTTTCCCGACATCCTGAGACAACTGAAACTGGAGTATTGGAGGACAAGGAACCCCTCCATCCACCTGAACGATTGAACTTATCGACCCCAATTGAGACACCTGAGATCTTCATGATACAACAATACAACCTAATTGATGAGGTCATGGAAGACCAACAACGAGATAGCGAGCTATGTAATATAGCCAAAATCCTTAAGAGCCAAGAGCACAACTATGATTATGAACTACGGGAGGGAACCGTATTCAAACGAATCCATGATACCTGGCGCATACTGGTACCTCAGAACGCGAAAGCCAAGGTATTACAGTACTACCATGACTCCCCAATGGCGGGGCACCCCGGGATGGATGAAACGCTTAGGCTCATTCAAGCCCACTTTACCTGGATAAACCTTCGAAAAGACGTACGAAATCACGTGAGGAACTGCCACGTGTGTGCGTGTGTTAAGTCCACCTGGCCTAAACATCCTGATCATTTGAGACCCCACCAACCCCGACGACCATGGGAAACGGTGGCGGTCGATCTGATGGGACCATATCCACGGTCCGGCCGGGGAAAACGATTCATATTGGTAGTCACAGATCTTTTTTCACGCTGGGTGGAGGCTTTCCCAATTGGCTCCTCCGAAGCAACCCGCGTCATTACCCTCCTAGAAAATGAGGTTTTCAATCGATGGGGATATCCAAGAACCATTTTATCAGATAATGGGCCCCAATTCACTAGCCAAAAATGGCAAACGGCGTGCGCAAAATGGCAAACGCATATCTGGACTACCGCTACATATCACCCCCGCGCTAATCCCACAGAAAGACGAAACCAGGAGATTAAAAAGGGATTAAGATTGCATCTACGGGGAAAACGTCATCGAGAATGGGATCTACAGTTACCACGGATCCTTTTTCAACTACGGATTCGGCGGAACGCGGCTACGGGTCTTTCCCCGAGCGAGGCCTTACTCGGGAAGGGCCTTCAACAGCCCGGCGAATGGAAGTTTCCAGTCGACGCCGACCAATCAAACACGGAACGTGAACAGCGAGTCAAACGAATCCAAAGGCACCAGCACGAGTACCAGAGCAAATATGCTCAAAATACTGACGCCTCACCTAGATACCAGCCCGGGGATCTAGTCTACGCTCGAACGCACGTTCAATCCAACGCCGTGGAGGGAGTCCACGCCGGTTTTGCGGCGCCATGGGATGGCCCGCACACGATCCTGAAGAATCTCGGAGGCGAGATATACCTCGTCCGGCAAGGTCGCCGGGAGGTGAAAATTCATGGCGGTCTATTGAAACCTGCCAACAACGTCCCTCCAAGAGAAGAGGGAAGTTCGTCGGTGCTAAACCTTACGGCTCCGACGAACGTTCAACCAATGGAGCCCAACCCTACGGCTCAACCAGATGACAAAGGGGACAAGCCAAACCTTACGGCTTGTTCTCCACCATCAACTGGTGAACCATCGCTGGTTCATCGCCAACCATCCGAGCCAAACCCTATGGCTCAAACCGATGACAACACGGACAAGCCAAACCCTACGGCTTCGTCTCGACCATCAACTGGTGAACCATCGCGAGTTCATCTCCAGAGGAATGGGCCGAATCTTAAGGCCCGTTCTCGACCATCCACCGGCAAACCATGGCAGGTTTGCCCCCCCAGGGAACAAGGGATCAACGCAGCACCCGCGGTGAACGCGGGCACCACGTCTAGCTCCAGGTCCATATCAGGGCCGTCCACCAACGCAACTCCTGGTCGAGCTGCACAATCAAGACCTCGACACGCCGCAGCATCAGCTACCAGAACTTCTGAGTATCGGCAGACAACGTACAATCTGCGCCCACGCCCTCCAAGACCCCACCCCCGCATACCCTCATATACGCGATAAAACAAAAAAAATTTAGTCAATTTGCGCGAAATTATCCCTATACACGGAAGATGTAGGTGCGAACCGACTCCCGGGGCACGTACGGGTAAGCCCTTTGATGCACCGTTTAACCCCTACCGTCACCTTCGTGCCTGCACCTTCGCCATTCGCCTCCTGGCGCGTCCCTGTAAAAATCCCCATTAGAATTACCAAACAAATCGAGTCACTCGCGCTACGCTACCTGAAACGGTTAACAGGTTACCTGTAACTGCTAATATTTTAATTGTTTCGATTGTAATTTTATTTATTTTTTGCGTTTCATACACCACATATCACTCAATACACGGAAGATACGAGGACGAACCGACGCCCGGGGCATTTGTCGTACGCCACTTTGGCGCACAACCGTTCTGGCGTCATCTTCATCCTCGCATCTTCGACCTGCAACCTGTAACAAAAAACAAATAACACAACATTGATTATTAAGTCAATTTACAATTATAGATGCACTAAATATTGAAACGGGGGAACGGTGGCGTTCCCCGGTCTTACCTTAGCGAGAAAATTCCCTCCGTCGTTAACCTAAGGAAACCAAATCGAAATATTAATTATCATGTCATTCCTGCATGTACCAAAATGTTTAATTAATCCCATCCCTAATTACTGTTTGAATACTACTTACCGGTGCGAAGGCGTCTCTCGCCGAGTCCTTGTTGTCGCATGTCGCCTTCGTCGCTGTCCCAAGGGTCTGGTCCCCGTCGGTCTTCCGGCTCCTACCTGTAAAAAGAAAAGACACAATTAATGAAACAAGTTAACTACACAAAAAGAAAAAGAAAAAAAAATTGAAGTTAGCCTACGCTACTTACCTCTCACTTTGGCTCTCGGCGGACCAGACCGCTGGGCCCCAGCGAACCCCCGAGTCACTGTAAAAAAAAAAAAAAAAAAATACACAGAAATATCTTGTTTAAACATTTAAAGTATTCGCGAACACACACCCTACGTAAATTAAGAAACAATTTGGCTCCTGGTCGCCTTGGCGTGAAACACCTTTCACGCCAAGGCGGGCCACAATCTCGTGCGCCAATAAAAACAAACGCCGTGCGAAATAATCACACGCCTCATCGATAAAATAATTAATTATACTTCTAATTATCTACTTACCCAAAGTCCGTCCAATGCGTATTACTCGTCGCACAATCACGTACACCGACCTGTCAAACTAAAACGTTGCGAGGTTAAGACCACGAGTTCGAGCGTCGTCTACTCTCGATTCGCGAATACGAAAATTTTACCACCAGCGCCGCGACTGGCGGACCGCGACACTACAACGCTCTTACCGCGTCGCGATACCCCAGCGCCGCGCTCTGCGAACCGCGTACTACGCGCCTTGTCCAACACTAGCGCCGCGACACGGGACCATTGTAAGCTCGCCGTGTCGCACCAAAAATCCAACATAGGTCCCCGGGTCTCGCGCTGCGATACCCATGCCTGGAGTTCGGCGGCGAATTTCGCCGCTCCGGCGGGTATATAAGGCGGAGCGCGAGGCCCACGGGCTCAGAGTTCTTTCGCTGCAGGAAGCGACGAGGACCTCCTCCCGACTCACCTGCAAAGACGGTGCAAGTTGGCGAACCCTTCCCACCCTTCCTCCGAAAGCCGCTGAAAATTATCGCGTGCTTCACCACTGCCCCGGGTACCCGTTGAGCAAGCGGCGCCTCCCGAGCGGCTACCTATCCCGATTGCCCCGTGAGCGACGCCCGGGTATCTCGCCTGGACGCCGTCGCCCGGGGTACCTCCTTCCGCGCTTTCATCCCGCACGTACCCACGCATTTTTTGTAAATATTAATTATCAGCGTTTTATTTTTTTGCGTTTGCCTTTGTCCGTTCCGCTAATTTTTTTAATTTTTTTTTTTTCCTTTTCTTCTTCCCGTGGACGGCGCCCGCTTCGCGCCCGGACACCGTCGTCCCGGGAATAGTTTTTTATTATTTTAATAAATTAGTTTTTTTTGTTTCTCCCCTGTAAATTACCTATGTAAAAATAAATCTCGAGCTCATTTAAAAATCTTAATCCCTGCTTTTTTATTTAATCATTAATTAATTAATTAATTAATTTATAGCATTTTTTTTTTCCTTCATCTTATTTTCTTTAATTTTATTTTTTTTTTTGTTCCAATCTTTTTTTTTATTTTTATTTTTTTTTATTTTTATTTTTTATTTTATTTTTTTTTTTATTTTATGCCTCGCGACTCCTCGCGTCGCCGGCGTCGCCGACGGCGAGCAACCGTGCCGCTGAATCGTGACGGCGGCGTAAGGGCCTTCTGGCACCGCGAGGATCCCCGGACTACGCTCCTCACTTTCCGGTGGTACGAGGAGGAAAATATCCCTCCCACCAACCGGGATTTCAAGGTCCCTCCGCCTCCGCGGCCCGCTTCTCCTCCACCTCCTCCTCCCCGACCGGAATCCCCTCCTCTTCCCCCCACCCGACCCGTCACACCTCCCACCCCGTCTAACTCCCCCTTGATGTGGGACCAGACTGGGTTCGACGAATTGTTCGACCGGGCGGCCGCGCAGTTCGCCCGCGCCCCCCAGGCAGGTCCCTCTTCCCCCTCCTCGCCCGTCCAGTCCCCGGTATCCCTTTCCCCCACCCGTCAAGTCCTCTCGGAACTCCCCCCCACCTCCCGCTCCCAGTAATCCCTCCCTCTCTCGGACAACCCCTATGACAACCCAGCTACACCTATAAGGAATAACGATTTAGATTCTCGGCTCCCAAACAGCCCTTATCAGGGCTAAAGCCCAAACAACCCCAACGTATCATTGGATCGCGCTGCGAATCCCGCGGTCTCCCGTCACCGTTCAGAAAGGAGCGAATCAGGAGAAGCAAAAAAAAATTTAGGGAAAAAATATCCCACTACCACGTCCCACCCAAATTGTTGGAAGCCACCCACCACCCTCGTAATAACCGGGGGGGGAGTGAGAGTGGTAACGAAAAATCGCCAACAGCCTTGTATTTTGTCTGATTTATTTCTAAATGTTTTTATTTTATTTTTTATAAAATTGTGTTGGCTGTACACTCGTTTTTTTCAGCCGGCGAAATCTTACGTATATATATATATATATACATATATATATATATATACACATACACATATATATAGCCTGAAAAGTGACAGCCATAAGGTAAACCAAGATGCCTCGTACTTATCCAAATCACCCCTCGGAAGTGCTCTACGATTTTTTGTACTTTCTGAGAAACAAGCATTTATTTTTCTCTTTTGCGTATGAACTTTCCTCACGATTTTTTTATTTATGATATTATGGAGTGCACTGAATAAGAAATAAATAAAAGGCCAGCTAAACACTAACGTAAAAGCCTCATTTTTTTTCAACAGTTATAAAAATACAATTGCGACGATCCGTCAATAAAGCTTAGGAGATAAAAAGAAATACCTATACTAGTCTAAATGGGTCCCAATTGCTTTTAGAAACCTCTAAGAGGAGAGTACATACATAAAAAAGAAAAAAAATTACAACTTTTGCTACGGAAAAAGACGACGAAATATGTTTAATTTTTTTTCTTTAAAACAAAAAATGATTGTAGAACATACAGAAGTGTGGTTTAAATAGGTGTGGATATGAGGCATCATTCCTTTTGAACGTCGCTTTTTGAGCCACCCTTTATATATATAGTATAATATATAAATACACAAACAGTTAAAAAAACCGTTTTATTTGTGATGAAATTTTTACTACAGTATTTATTCAATGGAAACCTTGTTAAAAAAATACTTTTCAAAGAACTTTAGGTTCAAATAGACAGCAAGTATGTTATCTAAAACTGCACGAAATTCCAAAACGATCGACTATATAGTTTTTCAGTGATCTTGTACGACATTCACAAAGAAGTGGTTTTCAGGAAAACGCGTTCAAAGTTTCACGATGCAAAAAATTTAGTCACTAAATGACCCACCGATTAATCTGCAATTCCAGGGCCATAAAGGTCAGCCTAGGGTCCCTCAGCTACTCCGTGGAGTTTATTTCGGTCATAAGCTCTTCTCCACGTTATGAAAGAATCTCCCTCCTTAAAGGGAAAGTATAAAGAAAAAAACTAGGCCACATCATATCGACGTCAAGTGTCAATTTTTTTCCCTTCCTTACCTGCGGTTTTTTTTGTTGCCCGAGCCCATTTTCTATGAATAATCGTATATTTACAAGAAACAGGCTCGGAAAACGAATTTATGCGTGATTATACACAGGATAGCTATCAATCACGATCATAACCGACTATTTTATGGATATTATATTGGCCTTATATATACACGGATGTATTTACAAGCTGGCTACTTGTTAAGATCTCTCTCTCCCTCTCTCTCTCTCTCTCTCTCTCTCTCTCTCTCTCTCTCTCTCTCTCTCTCTCTCTCTCTCTCTCTCTCTCTCTCTCTGTCTCTCTCTTCCTCTTTCCCTCCACCTTCCTCCATCGCTATATTGTAATCATAAAATCAAATGAGAACGGTCCTCACAAAGCAGCACGTGTGTACATGTGCATATACATTTTTCGGATAAACGTGCTATTAATAATAATCGAGCTGCGAGCAATTTTAATGAAACTTACGATACCAAGGATGGTGTACGAGCATTAGCATAACTAATACGATGAAGTAATTGGGGCAATAAATAAGTCATTATCGGGGTTGTTGGTATCTCCAGCCCCCCCTGAGTTGCCTTCTTGGAAACAGCTCGGAGTGTGAGAAAGAGGGACGAAGACCTTAGAGAGAGAGAGAGAGAGAGAGAGAGAGAGAGAGAGAGAGAGAGAGAGACCGGGAGAGACGAAGAGAGAATTATTTAATCAACGAAAGGAACGGGCTATTCCTTCCGATCGTGGCCTCGAATTTCCATATAATTGTCGTCACGCTCTCGTCCCACCACTGCACGTCTATATTTATATATACATATATATATATTCGAGTGTAGATATATATTAATATCAGTGATGCACGCGAGACACCGAAATATTTTAATCACGGCTAATTGGAGAGTAATAATGGAGTTCCAAGCTTCCTTCGAGTGTGCTCTCCTAATATATAATACGTGATCTCGCTATGAGTATGATCAACTTCGGAATAATTTTGCCCGGTTCCCAGCAGAGTCCTATCAGTTTCCTCAGATCCCTCGGTATGGCCGAGAAATAGCTTCGAAAGGAGGGCGCCCTCATTCTAAGGTACGAAGCCCCGATGAAATTGGACCACGAGAATTTAGAACGAGCAGGCTTGTAATGAAATGCGCATGGGGGACAAAGACAATCCGAGCGAAGCCATTTGGTGGGCGACGTTCGAAAGGGTGGCGTTTTTTGGACACTGATGGAGGGAGATGACTTAATGGGAAAGGATCACCTTTGTTAGGTTTGTAGAAAGAAGTCATCAATTGATGATGGAGGTGTTTGTGACCAGAGTTTCTCGTGATGATGCACAATGATGTGGGCAAAAATCTCATGCTCGAATTTTGCGTGTCAGTGTGGTGCATGCCTTTTAAATTTTTGACGATTTTTTGTTCCTTAATAACAGCTTGCGATCGTGATGTGCCCAGGCCAGGCTAATTTTATGCAGGCGTCATATTGTTATTTATTATGGATGGGTATTTTTGCAGTTTTGCGTGCAACCGAACGTTTGTCCATGACTTTTCGTGGCTGAGGCGATATTAACTCTTAAATCACGCCGAGATAACATACCTGAGCTTTCTTATACCCGAGCAGACAGTTGCTTCCTTCCGTCATAATTTTTCCGGCAAATTATGAAGCGAAATCATAACCGTCACGGAGAAAGGGAGAGAGAGAGAGAGAGAGAGAGAGAGAGAGAGAGAGAGAGAGAGAGAGAGAGAGAGAGAGAGAGAGAGAGAGAGAGAGAGAGAGAGAGGATTCTCCCTAACCGTGCATAATATCTCTATAATTCAAGGCTCTATTAGTTTATAATCAACACGTCCAGCTCATCCAATTTTCGTATACTCCCAGGTGCTTGTATGTGTAGGTGAGCGTGTATCTCAAATGCGCCGCTCTGCAAAGTCCAAGGAGAGAGTACACGCCCCCTCTTTTGAATATTACTATGTCTAAGCACTGGCTAGCATGCGAATCCGGCTCCGGTGATCTACATATACCGTATATACTTACGTACCCATACACATACGTTTATTTGTACATAGATCATTTCAGTCCGGTTCAAGCGGATTCTTACTTTAGCCACTTTGACACGACTAACAGCGCCCAGATTATACCCTATTCCAGCCACTCTGATATCGTAATATAACGAACTGAGTCCAGTTTTGTCGATGTCGAAATAATCAAGGAAAATCCATGACTGATCACATTTATCTCTATTATGGTTTTGTATTGATTTCGAGGTGATTGGATGGAGTTTCATTGGCAGAGGTGTCCTGTTCCGAAATCCGAGAAGTCCCACAATATTGAAAAAGGCGTCAGACGTTTCCCTTGGTTTGATGTTCTTAATCATACAGCTGTTCTTCTGAAGCAGATTGTATCCCGAGACACCTGAGTAGGAATTGAGATCAGTCTGGGAATCAGAGAATCATCAGCAGGACTTGATGGAGCGAGGATTGTGGGCAGCAAGATT
Source organism: Ophion slaviceki (assembly GCA_944452715.1). NCBI lineage: Eukaryota > Metazoa > Arthropoda > Insecta > Hymenoptera > Ichneumonidae > Ophion > Ophion slaviceki. The sequence goes on along the minus strand of OX101788.1, from coordinate 6,095,095 downwards.
TGATGGTCTGAGGGGGAAGACTTGATGCTGTCAAGACTAATTCTAGCGAGTCCAGTAAGAGTTGATGGTGTCAAGACAAAGTCCAACATGAGTCGATAGTAGAAAGGTAAAGTCCAACAAGTCCGACAAGAGCTAACGATGCTAGTCTCTACTTCAGCAGGACATGATGGTGACTTCCATGTCCAGCAAGTCCTACAAGAGCTAACGATGCTAGTCCCTACTTCAGCAGGACATTCTGGTGGCTTCCATGTCCAGCAAGTTCAACAAGGGCTAACGATGCTAGTCCCTACTTCATCAGGACATGATGGTGACTTCCATGTCCAGCAGGTCGACCAAGAGCTAACGATGCTAATTCTTACTTCGGCAGGATATGCTGGTGACTTCCATGTCCAGCAAGTCCAACAAGAGCTAACGATGCTAGTCCCTACTTCAGCAGGACATGATGGTGACTTCCATGTCCAGCAAGACTCGTTGGCTTTACAGAATCCACCTACCAGCTCAGATTCAACCCTTCCTTTCACCACACACTTGATTCACATATTCGGGTACGCCATGTCCAGAATCAGCGTGCGTGCAACTCCTCAAACTCAAGTAAACTTGCTCGGGCCATTGGTACAGCCTGATCCACCTACGTTGATCAACCACATGCATTGGGCATTCGTCAAGAATCATCATCGCGTCTGGCCTGCCTCCAAAGAACGATCAAACGTGGGACACGAACGATCGTTGAAGGGAGACTGTCGAACAGCCAGGGAGTACAGCAGGGATGCTGGCACCGAACAATGGAGGTAGGCGAGGAGAAAAAGGCGCGTGAGCTGCGGCGAGAGTACAGTTCGATCGTTGGAATCGTAGCCAGCTCGTAATGAAAGGTGAACGGAATTGGACCCCCCCGGAGCCGAGGAGGCGAAGCGCCGAGTGAATATAATTAGAGGATCGGGGTACGGGGTTGGTTAGGCTGCCCGGAGAGTCCGGACGGGTGGAGAGGGTGGTTGGGAAAAAGGTTGAAGTTAGCGCAGCAGGACAAAACGGGGTACGAGCCCTCCCCCACTTCAACAGGAGGTGGGAAGAGGGTTGAAAGGGTGTACGCGATGAATCGTGCGGACGTCGTCATCCAGAGCAGCGTCGACTCGGTTGGCGTTGGTCGAACACAACGCCGTTCGGCCAAAACGGGATGCCGGAAGGATCGTGGACGGGGGTTACGTAATCAAAGGGTGGAACGCGGAAGAGTCGCCAGGGTGTGAGTTCGCGAACGAAGAGTGGACGGAGCTTGCCCTCCATGAACATTTGAGGCGGGAGGATGAAGAGGAGCGGGGTAGCAAATTATCATTCGTCCAGGCGCGAGTGAGGGTCCGACTGAACTGGACCGGTAACAACTTGATACCGACGCATTTCGACTGCCTTCATCTCTCTTACTCTCTCTCTCTCTGTTCTTTCTCCGTCCCTCCCTATGTTTCAGCTTTGCTGGAGCATCACAGCCGGTCTCTATGTGGACGTTACGTTACGTCGGACGTGGAACACCAGGGCCTGTAGTTTTGTCATTAGCCCATCGATAACGTCTATACCGATAGGACACAAGAGAGAGAGAGAGAGAGAGAGAGAGAGAGAGAGAGAGAGAGAGAGAGAAAGAGAGATCAGCAGGGGGGAGAGAGAAAGCTCTTGGTTAGGATTATTGGCTAGGATTGGCCAACGCCACTTGTATGCAAATGTCTTCCCCTCACGAAATTTGGTCGAAGCGTCTCTGGCCTCATCTCTCTTTCTCTCCCTCCCTCCCTCTCTCGCTCTATCTCTCTCCCTCGTTAACCAGCATCGCAACATATCTATGGAGCTTACTATACATTTGTCTGTGTGTGTATTGGTCCATTCGGATGAGTCTACGCTTGATAGGGATTTGGTAGATTCTCGTAGGTCTTCTACCGGGGATCGAGAATCGAAGATCAGGAAACTCCGACAATCCCAAGGATTTTGGGTGTCTATCTTATCGACACACTTTAATCTTGACCCATTTAAATAATTTGCAGCTGTTTCACGTGTTTCGTCAGCCCCGAGGGCTTCTCGCCATTTGTGTCCTCAAGGAACACACTTTGCGATCAGGATCCAACTGTCCTTGGCATTTACACTCCAACTAAGGGAACCAATTTGGAATGGCCACTTGACCTAGTCACCTGATTTTTTTTGCTTTTGGACTTCGTCAAATCATATTTTTGATCATGTTCTTTGGCTAGGTCATCTGAATGTTTTGATTTGCCATTTTGGGCTTCGAATTGTGTTTTTGATCATGTTCTTTGGCCAGGTCTTCGAAATGTTTTGATTTTCCATTTTGGGCTCCATCAAATCATATATTTGATCATGGTCTTTGGCCAGGTCATCTCAATGTTTTGATTTTCCATTTTGGGCTTCATCGAATTGTATTTTTGATCATGTTCGTTGGCCAGGTTGTCTAAATGTTTTGATTCTTCATTTTGGGCTTCATCAAATCATATTTTTGATCATGGTCTTTAGCCAGGTCGTCTAAATGTTTTGATTCTCCATTTTGGGCATCATCAAATCATATTTTTTATCGTGTTCTTTGGTTAGGTCATTTGAAATTGTTTGATTTCCGGATTCGGACTTCGTCAAATCGTATTTTTGACCATCCTCATCTGAAATAATGGATAACCAGGTTATTGACAGCAGTTGGATGAAACGAGTTATCTTGTCTTCCGGTGCCAATCGGCCGATCGCCGAGTTCGAGCGGCCGTTTTCTCCAACATACAAGGTGAACATTCATTTTGTAAAAGTACACTGAGCTGATCACGGTAACGTTGAACACTTTGCGAAAAGAAGAGTAAAAACGTTTGTTCATTTATATGCTACGAAACTCGCCGGCTGAAATCCTCTCCCTCTCTCTATCTGTCTCTTCCTCTCTGCCTCAAACATTCGCTCTTTCACCCTCCATCTCTCTGTTTGTTATTGGGAACGGGGTGGAGGGCCGAGTGGATACGGTATATGCTCAAACACGAGCCGGTATGCTCGATGGAACTTTTGCCCAGCGGGGAAATATAACCGCGCTACGTGCGGCGGAGAAATCTCCCTACGCTCTTTCGCTCTCCTTAATCAGAAGCAGAATCTGCAGGTAGCGTGAGAAACGATATTTTTTGAATCATTCTTTTACTGTTTGGCATATATTATTTATTCCGCTTTCGCTCTTCCATCCTCTCTATTCCTTTTTCTTTCTGTCTCTTTCTTTTTTCCTCCTCCTCCCTTACTCGCGCTCTAGCTCACTCTCTTTCTCTCTTTTCGTTCTCCCAATTTCTGCGGTTTGCCGGAAAGCTATTGCCAGTAATAAGCGACGGGCTGCTGCATAATTATCACGGAAATTCCTCATGTAGTTGGGTCAACACAATTTCAACCTAGTTTCTCGTTATATGCACGCTTTCTGACAATAGCTATTTATGAACACACCCACACACACACACACACACACACACACACACACACACACACCTATATATATATATATATATATATATATATATATATATATATATATATTTATATGTGTATGCATGTGTATAAAAAGGATACGAAAATTAAAGCGATACATTTTTCTCTCCATCCTTTCGTTCGTATTCTCCACTTGGGGTGAAAAATGTTTTTTCAGATAGCTTTGCGTTTTATGGGCATATATTAATTACTATACCTTTACATATTTATATATGTATAGGTATAGTAATTAACCCATTTTCAGGTTAAACGTATTTAACCTAGTATATACTAGTTACGACTGAACGCTTTTGTTACAACTGGTTTTTCTTATAGGAAACATCTCGCAAGTGTCCGCCTTCGATTTTTTTGACGTTCATATATGTGTTAAAGCATTAAAAACTATTAGGCACGTATTTTTTCATCGGCGGAAAAACGGTTACGAGGGAGGAATCTACCCCTCAAGGAAAGGCGTTTCAAGGGGTGATTTTGTAGTTTAACCCGCAAGCAATCCACCGATCTGACTAGAACATAAACCGAAATTCTTCTATTATAAAGCGATAAAAAAAACCCACTATAGAAGTATAGAAAAAATTGAATTGAGGGGTTGATGCCTTTCTTTGAGGGGTGGATTCCGCCCTTAAAACCGTTTCTCCGCTGATAAAAAAAATACGTGTCTTATAGTTTTCCATGCTTTATCACATAAATGAGTTTCCACAGAATCGAAGGCCGACATTTAAGTGATGTTCCTTGTTGGAGAAAGCTAGGATTTATGTTTAGAAACCCAAATAAGGCCCAACTTCGACCTCATTGGGCGACAGTTTCAACAGATTTGTTTCGTTCGAACTAGTTTTTGGAACGAGCCCAAACCTAAACAAACTGAAACTTTGACCTCATTCGGAACCAGTTTAAACTGATTCATTTTGTTAAGGCGTTACCCCCACTTGTAGCGCAAAAAAGGCCTCTTTTATGAATTTAAAAAAAAAACTACAAAAATTTGTTAATCGATCAATATACCATCTTAAAGAACACATCTTGAAGAACTTTCAGTAATTTTTTTATTGAAAAATATTACATTGTTTAGTGGCAAATGGCCGTCGATGAAATAATGTTTTTATATACACGGTTTGCGGTGACCAACATTGCGGCGAAGTGGATCATCTGAAAAAAAATGCGGATGGATTTAGTCAAATATAAGTATAAACTAGTCTTTAATCGAAGGATTTTAAAAAATATTCATTTTTCACAAAATGGCGGACAGTCAAAGTTAATGGTTCGATTTTAACGAAAAAAAAAACGGCCGTTTTTTCCCTATAAAACGGCCATTTTTTTTTTCGAAAAAAAAAATCGAACGATTAAAGACTACATTTTTATGTATTAAATAAGCCTGCAAAATTTCAAGAAGATCGGTTCATTAGTGTTCGAGTAATCTTGGTCACCGACTTTAGAAATGCCATTTTCCTGCCCAAATGAACCGAAACTTCGATTTTATTCGGAACCAGTTTTAGTTGATTAATTTCGATAGAACTAGTTTTTCCTTGTTAAGACGAGTTTCAACTAACATTCGAATTGATTTATCAGTAACCCCTAGTTTTCACTGGGAAAAACTACTTGTAACAAAGGCGTTTAGTAAGAAGTAGTTTTTACTCGGAAAATCGCGGATAAACTGTAAACGGGTTTAAACTATAAAATAAGGTCTATATATATATATATATATATATATATATATATATAGACCTTATTTTATGCTTGCATCTGTTTATTTGTGCGAAACGCATATATTACGATTTGCGGACGCTGAATTGAAAATTGACGTTACATGGTTCGAATTAATTCCTAGGTGATGCGAGGCCAAAAGTTAGTTTAAGTCATTCAAGCTATGGGTGGGGGTCAAAATGTCGAATGAGCAAATATAGAACGACAAAGATTTCGAAACGACAGAATTACGACCTCTCAAAATAACAAAGGTTAAATTATTCGAAATGTTATCCTTTGACCGATGACGAATTCGAATAACTATTATCCCAAAGGATTACTTATTCGAGAGCTCATTTATACGAGAATATATATTCAAATAGTCTGCAGTTTGAGTCATACAAATACAGATTCGAACAATCTACAACATTCATATCACCGGAGCGCAATTTCGCATAAATAATCGAAAATCGCCGATGTACTTTTGTGGCTGGTCTTGTTAAGGGGTTACCCCCACTTGCGATTTTGAAAAAATCGATTTTTTTTATTGCATTTTTTTTAAGTGCAATTTGAAGTGCATTTTTTTTTGATGCCCGGAATAGATGACTCTATGTAAGTTTACAAAAAAAAACAATTTCTTCGTGTAAACTGAAATTGAAACTTTAAACGCGTTTTTCTCAAAATGGCATTTCTGAAGTCGGTGACCAAAATTACTCGCACACTAATGAACCGATCTGCTTGAAATTTTGCAGGCTTATTTAATACATAAAAATGTAGTCTTTAATCGTGCGATTTTTTTTTTCGAAAAAAGGCCATTTTGTAGCCAAAAAACGGCCGTTTTTTTCGTTAAAATCGAACCATTAACTTTGACTGTCCGCCATTTTGTGAAAAATGAATATTTTTTTAAAATCCTTCGATTAAAGACTAGTTTATACTTATATTTGACTAAATCCATCCGCATTTTTTTTTCAGATGATCCACTTCGCCGCAATGTTGGTCACCGCAAACCGTGTATATAAAAACATTATTTCATTGACGGCCATTTGCCACTAAACAATGTAATATTTTTCAATAAAAAATTACTGAAAGTTCTTCAAGATGTGTTCTTTAAGATGGTATATTGATCGATTAAAAAAGGATTGTAGTTTCCTTTAAAAAAAAATCATGAAAAAGGCCTTTTTTTGCGCTACAAGTGGGGGTAACGTCTTAACCCAAACAAACTCAATTGAAGGACTTTTCCGAAGAGTTTTGGAAACGGGAAAAAAATTGAAAGGTGTGGGGGGCGAGATCATTTAAAGTGGATAATAAAAGTGCCAACGACGCCATGCTTCGAGTACGTCGAGCAGCGTAGGCTTAGGCCAATACTCGGATGGGTGACTGAGTGAGTTTGTTTGGGTTAGGGCAAATTAACAACTGAAGGTCGAAATCAAAAAGCTTCGTTAAAAAGCCCGAAACGGCATACGCGAATCAATATTTAAAAATAAAACAACGAATCTTAAATACAATTTCATGGAACGTCATAATCCTCTTTGACGTTTGCCCTCGAGAGAGCCGAGGATTCGACGAGTATATAATGAATCGAGAGCGTTACACTCGTATCAGCGCGAGTTTTTTGAAAGCGCGAATTTCCGCGAAGTTCGAATGTACACCGTGCTCAAAGGTACGAAACGAAAGGGGGGGGGGGGGGAGGCCAGTAATTTTTCAATTTCGCAGTACGAGCGCTTCCGAATGAATAAAGCAATTTAAACGAACGCGCGCTTTTTTTTCTTCTCAATAGACGGGAGCTTTGGCAATCGCTAAAATAAAACAGCCTCGGGAATGACGCGGCCTTAAAAAGCATCCCGTCTATCCAATTGACGGCTGATTTTCACGGCCGGATTGCTCGCTTATCTTCAATTATTTTTGTAATTAAGTCGCTTATGTGCGGCTCTACGCGAATGCCACTTTTATCAATGCGTACTCGTCTTCAGCTTCATTGATTCTAGTCGATCCTCGTTAGATATTTCCTTTCAAAGAGAAACAGAAAAGCAAAGTCCAATTAAGGGGTATGCGTTAAAACTTCGAAAAATACGATTTAAAAAAATGTACATCATTTTTTCTCAACAAAAAAATCACATTAAAAAAATAGCATAACTCGGTAAATTTCTGAAACTGTTAAAACATTTTGATTGCAAATTAAAGTCTCAATTTTAATTCGCATCAAACAAGAGCTACATGATTTTGTTGAGCTTTTTTAATACGACTTTTAAGAGTTCAAAAAAGCACATTGAAAAACGCATTAAAAAAGTTGTGTAACTCGGTCAATTTCTAAAACGTTTAAAAAATCAGAAGAGTAATACGATTTTTCAATGCATTTTTCAACAAGATTTTTTTTCTTCTATTTTTACAAAACTTTGTTGCAAATTAAAGTCTGAACTTTAATTTGCAACAAAGATTCTATGAAAGCTTTAGAAAAATCGTATTAAAAAACGCATTTAAAAAATTGTACAACTCGGTCAATTTATAAAAATTTTGCAGAATCTTCGTTGAAAATTCAATTTGAGACTTTAATATGCAACAAAATTTTTGTAGAAGTTCTAGGAAATTAACCGAATTATAGTGATTTTTTGAAATGGTCAGGTCGTTTACTGCGCTGCGAACCGCCTCGCTAGGCTTCTGCCGTTTTTTGAGTTTTTCTCGAAAGTGTGTTTTGTAAACCGGTGTGAATCGTATTCCAAACCTATTCGTCCGATTCTCGTAAAAATCCGACAGAGCATAGTTTATAATATTTTCTATAATATGTCCGGATGATTGTTCTATACGATCGTCGATTTGTTAAAAGCAAATGATTAAAGTTGTTCATTCAGTCGAAAGTCAAACTTTTTCTCCCATCCTGCCATTGTCGTAATCTTCCAAATTTCTATGAATTATCTAATCATACGACACTTCTATTTATTATATTAAACGTACATGTTTTATTTTTTATTTCGGATCACCCTAGTGGCCAGAACCCTCTGCAGTGTTTGGCCACGCACCAACGGCGGCTCTTCGCTTAAATAATAATAACTCCATTGTGCGTCGATGTAGTTCAATAAAAAAAAAGACTCCAACTTGGCAAGACTATGTATCAATTGTGTCTAAAATTCCGACCTCTTCGTTCCAATACTCGCGTCACAAAAAAATATTGACAATCGACCTGTTTTTTCGGTACCCTTATGCAGTCCTCGTTTGTTCAGCGTAGCGAAAAATAGATCACGAGAGTTCGAACTTGAATCCGTCGTGTTTGATAAGACCGAGTATTTCTTGGATTCTGATTAAGCCCGAGTATATACGAGAGGATTTTGGCTCGCGGCCGTGTGCACGAGACCCAAATCTGCCGGCATGGTCCCAATAAACGTCATTGGCCTACCACAAATGTGAACAGTAAATCCCAAAAGACGTTCTCGGCGTGTCTGCGGGTTTGTCGAGCGGCGCGAGGGCGGGATGGCGAGGTGTTGCTATGCTGCTTCCGGGCAATCCACGAGAGACAGGAATACATACGCACACACATACACAGGCAATTGCATACAAGGGATCGCATATGCACGTAGACGATCCGATCATTCTGTAGGCTTAACCGAGGCTGTGTGCCCGACGACTTTCGAGGCTGGTATTCTCCGTAAAGGCTTTACCTGACGAGACTGGGTTACCAAGTGTGTGTGTGTGTGAGTGAGAAAGAGAGAGAGAGAGAGAGAGAGAGAGAGAGAGAGAGAGAGAGAGAGAGAGAGAGAGAGAGAGAGAGAGGAATCGATTGTACAACTAGGCCAATAATACCTAAGCAGGGACTAACTTTCTTCACCAAGGATGTCATCAATGAATTCCGATTAATCATGATCGCTCTGAAAAATTTCGAAAGGATTCGGGATTTTTGTTTTATTATTCGCGTCTATGGGAATAAAAGCGAATAAAAAGGGAATCCCTTACCCTCATTCCCGATCGAGTATACCAAGGGAGAAAAAAGGGTATTATGTTCACAAACTATTCTGTACGTATGTACACACACACACACACACACACACACACACACACACACACACACACACACACACACACACACACACACACACACACACACACACACACACACACACACACACACACACACACACACACACACACACACACACACACACACACACACACACACACACACACACACACGCACACACGCACACACACACGCACGCACGCACGCACGCACGCACGCACGCACGCACGCACGCACGCACGCACGCACGCACGCACGCACGCACGCACGCACACGCACGCACACACGCAGACGCACACACACACGCACGCACGCACGCACGCCCGCACACACACATACACACACACACACGCACACGCACACACGCGCACACACACACACACACGCGCGCGCGCTAACACACACACACACACACACAGACACACACATACGCGCATGTGTATGTGTGTGTGGAGAGGTGGGGGGGGGGGAGGGGGACGTTCATCTATTCATACAGGGTGTCTGCTATGAATGGATAACCCTGCAACTGTTGATAGGTCAGATCAGGTCCTAGTGTTCGCTGGAATTTACTTTCGTAAACGTCACACGGTTTTTGAGATTTTGGGCTTCAAGTTTTTTTTTTAATCATCTGTTTTTCCAGTGCCATTTCTACAAAAGATACGAATCGACAATAACTAAGCAACTTTTTTTAGTAATTGGCCCGATATGCGTGGTACATTTTTTACATCGCAGGCTATCAAAGTAAGATTTTCCAATTGGTTTGTATGCAAATTCTGCATAAGATCTTTTTTCATAAAGTTTCCTCAACATTTAAGGTTAAAAAGAAGACTTTTCTAGAACAAATAAACAAGAGTATTTTTGAAAAAGCGGGTAAAAAAAGTTATCATTTGTAGAAATGGCATGTGAAAAAGTAAAAGCAGATGATTTTTATCTCGTAAACCGTGGGCTTTTTTAGTAAACTGAAATTCCAGCATGTAGTAGGACAAGATCTGACCTATCGACAGTTGCAGGATTATCCATTCATAATAAGACACCCTATATATATATATGCATGTGTCTGTGTATAGCAGGCAGGGATGAACCGCCTTTTTTGTGCCCATTTACAAAATTGCAAGGGCGTAAAGTGAATTTTTCTTTTATCGTTCGCGGAACCGAACCCTAAAAGGGAATATGAGGATTCGATGTGAAAGGCCGTTTTATCGAGGGCTTATCGACAACGTACCCATAGCTTTGTGAAAAGATAAATGGCGCACAGAGTACATCCCAGCATAGCCAGCCGTTGATAGCGCAATCGGACTGAAATAACGAAATGTTTATTCGAAAATGGTGAATTATTCGGGAAAAAAAAAATTTGCCGACTGGCTTCGACAATGTACTACACTCGCGAGTTTTTTTTTCAACGTCGAGTCTCACGCGCCTGCGCAATTTTTTTATTGGTGGTAGAGGATAAACTGGAGAGAATGTTGAATAGAAGAAAAATAGGTAAACGGAAGAAAAAAATTGTTGGTGTCGAAGAAATTCGTATGATTTTTTGTCAAGTGAGTACTTGTGAGATCTATACCAATCTATACTTCAAGTTACTACACAGAATTTTCAAATGAACTTTATAGTGAGTGTCGGTAGCGGGTCGTGTAACGGGTTATTCCTATTTGTATCGGTCGAAAAAAGCTCATATTTGACATGTTTTTTTAGAAAATCGTGATGATAAATTTCTACAAAAATTGGGTATTTGAAAAAGTGTCATCTGAAAAACACTCTGTAACTTTTTTGGGGAAACATACTTAATTATAATCGATTTACAGACGATGTCGAAAATTAAACGGATTTCGTTAGTTTATTAGTTCGTCCTATGATTGTTGGAAGGAATTTTCGAAATATCAAATTAAAATTAACGGCACGTCTTCAAAGTGAAAATCTTGAATTTTACAAAAAAATTGGCATTTTTCGGTTTATCAAATCGAAAGTCATCGGAAACAAAATTCTTCGATCAAACCCTTTTTTTTACATCTAGAAGAAGCCGTTAAAAAATCAGAAATATCGATGAAGTCTTTTTAAAATATTTTGCTCACCGACTTTGAAAACGTACTTTCGATAAAAGTGCGTTTAAAATTTCGAACGACGCTCCGAGCGTTTCCGACGGGCGTCAACATAACACCCCATAAATCTGTCAATTTTGATCCGATCACCTTGAAATTTTCAGGGAACGTTTATAAAATGATATATTGTCGAAATATATTGGTTTTTAAGAAAGTTTTTCATTTTTCGAATTCTACCCTAAGCATAACCCCTTGAGAAAAGTTTTCTTTGTTTTTTTTTTCAATTATTTACTTCTATAAATTAATTCAGTACTATGTCGACGGCAGCAAAGCGGAGACGATCTAGTTCGAACTGCCCTGATATATTTTGTTGTATATGCGAAGAGTATGCTATTCAAAAATTCAGAAAAAGGACTATAAATTTCGTGAAGCGTGCTTTTCTCTGATTTCGCGATAAAAATAAAAGACCAAAATAAAACCGCAGGAAATCTTGGCTTTTTCAGTAAGGAGCAAAGAGAACGCTTCCCTCAACACACGAAAATCATGGGAGATAGGTATCAAGGTAGATGGAACACCCACACATGATGGCTGATTAGGTTTGGAGTGTGACGCGAGACTCCCACGACAAGTCTCACTCAAGGAAATCACGAAAAAGGAGCTTACTTAAGAGGTTACCCCCACTTGCGATTTTGAAAAAATCGATTTTTTTAATTGCATTTTTTTGAAGTGCAATTTGAAGTGAAGTTTTTTTTTGATGCCCGGAATAGATGACTCTATGTAAGTTTACAAAAAAAATATTTTCTTCGTGTAAACTGAAATTGAAACTTTAAACGCGTTTTTCTCAAAATGGCATTTCTGAAGTCGGTAACCAAGATTACTCGAACACTAATGAACCGATCTTCTTGAAATTTTGCAGGCTTATTTAATACATAAAAATGTAGTCTTTAATCGTTCGATTTTTTTTTTCGCAAAAAAATAGCCGTTTTATAGCCAAAAAACGGCCGTTTTTTTCGTTAAAATCGAACCATTAACTTTGACTGTCCGCTATTTTGTGAAAAATGAATATTTTTTAAAATCCTTCGATTAAAGACTAGTTTATACTTATATTTGACTAAATCCATCCGCATTTTTTTTTTCAGATGATCCACTTCGCCGCAATGTTGGTCACCGCAAACCGTGTATATAAAAACATTATTTTATTGACGGCCATTTGCCACTAAACAATGTAATATTTTTCAATAAAAAAATTACTGAAAGTTCTTCAAGATGTGTTCTTTAAGATGGTATATTGATCGATTAAAAAAGTTTTGTAGTTTTCTTTAAAAAAAATCATGAAAAAGGCCTTTTTTGCGCTACAAGTGGGGGTAACGCCTTAATATAGAAATATTCAGTAAAACTTAACATTTTCAATGCAATTCAATTATTAAAAAAAGACTTTATTTTCGTGTTCTTACGTGGAATATCAATGTTACGTGTTGAAATAAGATCAGTATAGAGATAAGATTTCGAAAAAAATATATCGTTTTGCGTTACCAAATCGGCTGTTGAGCTGTGTAATTAATCAAAATAAATGTCAAAAAAGTGAATAGCTCGAGCAAGCGGTGATAGCTTGTGAAATTGTGAAAAAAGCACAACTAGGTCACAAGGTTACTGTTTTCTAACATCCTTAGGGATGCAAGAAGTTCCGGAATCAATCGATTAAATAATTCTATTTTTACATGCATGTATATGTTTATATATAATTTGCTGTGCCAATAAGTTTATATATAATATATACAGGGCGTTAGAAAGGTTCATGCAAAGCCTTAAGGGGGTGATAGGTCACCTCGTTAGGAGCATATCTAGCCTGGGTTACCTTAATCCAAAGTCTAAGGATTTCGAGTTATAGTAAGTATGATTTTTTTAGAAAATTTCTTAAAATTAGGTACCAACTCATTTTTAATGTTCAAACAGACAATAATTCGTAACCAAAAACTAATTTTCGTCTTGGCTTAATGTGTATTCAATCGACAAACACCAATACAAACATCTGTATTCACAAAACTAACTAAATGGGACGTTTTGAATAATTTAAATCTTGTCAAAAAAACAAAAATACCTCTTATTTTGATGCTGTTTAAAAAAATTGCATTAACACAAGAGGTAAACGAGTTAGTACCTAATTTTGGGAAATTTTCCAAAAATCATACTTACCATGATAACTCCAAATCCTTAGACTTTGGACTAAGGTAACCTAGTTTAGATATATTCCTAACGAGGTGACCCATCCCCCCTCAAGGCTTTGAATCGACCTTCCTAACACCCTGTATATAACATATCGTACTTAAAAAATAATATAAATAGAACAATAACAACATAGTAAATCATTTGAAAAAAATAATATTTGTTACAAAAGTAAAAAATCCAAGTACTATATTTATATACACATATTGGTACAGCAAATTATAATTATTTAATCTACTACTCCTGGAACTTGTCGATTATTGATTAACTGAGTTTTTAATTCATTTCTCAATTTTGTAGCAAATTATTATTTTTAATAATTAGAAAATAATTATTTTAAAATATAATTATTTTCAAATGATTATTATATTTATATTGTGATTATTACATTTATATTATTATTTGATTGAATTGAATTGAATTGAATTGAATTGAAATATGATTATTATATTTATATTATTTTTATTTTCAAATGATTATTATAACGTTATTATAATAATATTTACATTTTTTAGCATTTATTAATTTATCAAATTATAATTATGTACTTATACATTAAATTGAAAGTATCGTGGGCGCGATCGGTTCAGCAAGACCTCGAAATTTATGCTGCACGCTGCTATCGTTGCAGCCCAACTCCTCATGCATTAAGTATACAGATGAGGACTCTCGAGCATGGCACAAAGAGGAATTTAATTAATATAATTAACCTCGAGCGTTTATGTTATTAATAGACTCGATCGGTGCGCATTGCAAATTTGAGAGAGAAAAAAATGAAAAAAAAAAAAACGAAGGGAGTAAAAGCCTCCCGGCTGCTGTACGAGATTGATCACCGTGCGGACTTATCGGCCAAAGACTCCCGAGGCGCTGCATCGAGTTACTTCGTTTTCTTGTATCACGACAGAGGGCCCAGAGCTGTGAAATCGAGGAAGTACGATCCACCTATCGTGACTTCCCTGGGGCTCTACATGGGACGTTTCGCCCTGACTCGACCATAGCCATAGTTTCAGGCTTCATGTGGCTGGATTTACCGAGTCGAGATTCGAGTAAGCCTTTCGAAAGATCGTAAAGCGATGCAATGGTATTTTTTTCTCTCCTCATATTCGATTTTTTCTAGCCAATTCTCTGCGAGGGCATTATTATTAATTATTTTATTAAATATTTATCAGCTATTTTTTGTTTACATTTAAGAATATCTGTGGTTTATTGAATATTTTACGCCCTATTTATTAGTTGGTAATATCAATTGTTGATTAATTATAAAATAAAATTGGTTTATTTGTTATTTACTTATTAAATATAATTAGTAATTAGTTTCTTATTTATGATTAGTGAATTTTAATTCTTATTTATTGAATATCTATTATTAATTCAATTATTTATACGTAATTATTAATTAACAGTTAATATCCCTTACTTACTTCATTTATTCAACCATTATGGCTTATTTACAGTCAATGATATTAATTATTTATCTACTATTCAATAATAGTTAACGTTGACCACTGATACATTGTATGTCACACTTTTTTTCACAAAACTCCCACGAAAATCGCATCGAAATAACGAACTCAGTCAAATATGACCAGCCGATTTTTATTGATATTAATATTCTGATAAAATTTGCCTCATGTCAGCAATTGTTTGTTGTTTTGTCTCAGTAAAGTAAAATTAATGTTTACTTTTTAAAAATCATATTTTATCTGATCAGATTGACTTTGATGTAATATATTTTGAACGTTCAAAACCCCAATAAAATTGATTATAGCAGAAGTAAATTCTATTAAATAATATTGCTTATTGATCCATGGTTCGATAATTATATTCTATGAAGAAAAAAAATCGCTATAGTGGTGCTATAAAAATGAAAAGGGATGAGATACGAGTTCCAGGTCTGATGTGTATCAAGTAGGATCATGGAATGAGCTATAAACTCATATGCACATACTTTGATTGTATGTTGTTATAAACATATAGTTATAGATATACATGCTCTTTTGGAAATAAATATTGATAAAATGAAAATGAATAGTTTTCATGAAAAAAGATCACGTATATACAGGATGTTGGGAAGGTTGAAAGCTTTAAGAGGGTGATCGTTAGGAACACATCTAGCCTAGGTTACCTTAGTCCAAAGTCTAAGGATTTCGCGTTATCATGGTAAGTATGATTTTTGTAAAATTTCCCAAAATTAGGTACTGACTCGTTCATAATGTTCAAACAGACAATAATTGGTAACGAAAGACTTATTTGCGTCTTAGCTTAATGTGCATTCAATCGACAAACACCAATACAATTATCTGTATCCACACAACTAACTAAATGGGACGTGTTGAATAATTAATAACTTGTCAAAAAATAAAAATGCCTCTTATGTTAATGCTTTTTTAAAAAAAGAGCATTAACATAAGAGGTAAACGACGGAGTACCCAGTTTTGGGAAATTTTCCAAAAATCATACTGACCATGATAACTGGAAATCCTTAGATTTTGGACTAAGGTAACCTAGGTTATATATGTTCCTAACTAGGTGACCTATCACCCCCTTAAGGCTTTTCATCGACCTTCCTAACACCCTGTACATATACAACCATGAATAAATCGGATAAAACCGTTCTGATGCAAACAAATTTATTTATATAAATATACAGGGTGTCTTGTTATGAATAGATAATCCTGCAACTGTTGATAGGTCAGATCATGTCCTACTATATGCTGGAATTTCAGTAAAAGTCCCGCGGTTTTCGACATAAACATCATCTGCTTTCGGATTTTTCGCATTCCATTTAAACAAAACACAACTTTTTTTTATCCAGTTGAAAAAATACTCTTGGTTATTTGTTTCATCTAGAAATGTCTTCTTTTTAATCTTAAATATTAAGGGGTTAGGCCACTCTAGAGGCCGAAAAAATAGGCTTTTTGTGGATTTTTTTTTTCAGAAAAACTACAAAATAAATCGCGATTACAAAAAAGGGTGTTTGTCATACATATCAGTGACTGTAAACAACAACTTTTTTGAAGCAATCAATTTTAAAATGGCGGCTGTGCAGCCTTTATTTCAAAACTGCATTTTTGAGTTGGCCGGAAACATAACTCAAACAATTTTCAACCGATTCACGTGAAATGTTGAATATATCTTGAAAAATAAATTGTCTATGGAAGTACGTGGGATTTTTTTTTATATTGCATAGTTCATTTTTTATTAACAATTATCTGACGATTTTTAGGCAAATTTTTCACATTCCAAAAATGTTCCTAAAAAATCGTCAGATAATTGTTAACATCAAATGAATATGTACAAATATGTACAAATAATGTCGATTCATATCATTCGTAGAAATGGTATGCGAAAAGCCAAAAGCAAGCGATGTTTTTCATCAGATGATATAAATCTCGAAAACCGTGAGACTTTTACTAAACTGAAATGCCAGTGTACAGTAGGACACGATCTGGCCTATCGACAGTTTCATGATTATCCATTCTCAATAGGACACCCTGTATATATAGAATTCCGATATTCAATAATACCCACTGGCGGATTCAGATTGATACGACATCAATTTAAATCTGCCATCGGATGTTTTGCATAATAATCGCCATATTACGACATCGTAGATGAAGCATCGCGATTATTATGCAAAATTTCGAACGAAGCCGGGCCCCGCGTACGCAACGTCCAGTCCCATGATGGATGCGACTTGACGAGATGTTGTTGCCGTTTCTCATCTCCGCGAGTTTTCTAATCACTTTAAGGGGGGTTTCGCCACGGAACGAGGTGATTACTTTCATGACACTCGATAGCGCGCGCGCGCGCATTCCACCATAGGTAATACCATCGAGAGTAGGTGCGTTCGGTTCCAATTGCCCGGCAGGCTTCATTATTGATTTCGCGCAAAAAATAGCGGGGGGAAAAAAGTAGACAAAAAAAAAAGAAACGCGGACGCGCGTCGTTCCAGCGATCGGTAGATCCGCTGGTAGGATGCGAGAAAGAGCACAGTCCTAGGGGCAGCGAGCGCGCGCGGGAGAAGGGGAATACAAAAAAGAATGGCAAAAAAACAACAAATTCTACGTACAGACGTAGAATGCACGCGGGGGCTTCGGAGCCGAAATTCAATTTATAATATGACAGGAGTTAATCGATTTTAAAGTCGATTCTTCATTCGCCCGGTGAACTACACAGACGCGCACAAGCGTTTGCAACCGACTTTTTACGTATTATCTCGCCGGGTACGAACGTACGGGGAAAAAAGGGAAAAAAAAGAATAGGAATCCGAAAAAATCGCGTTTTTCGTATTTATCGGACGGAAAGAATCTGTCCCGATTTTTTTTGCAATTGACAATATTGATTGCATATTGTTTGCGCTGCTGCTGGAAGCGAAAAAGAATTCTGTATTTTTGCTCTTCCGCTCTCTCGCTCTCTCGCTCTCTCTCTCTCTCTCTCTCTCTCTCTCTCTCTCTCTCTCTCTCTCTCTCTCTCTCTCTCTCTCTCTCTCTCTCCCCCTCTCCCTCTCTTCCCCTCTCGTTGTACAATTCCTTTGAGAGCGTACATTCATTCTTTATGTTCCTATGGAAGCTTTTTTTATATCTTCATATTTTTTTAACGAAAAACTGTCGAAATAATAGGCTAAATTCGATACTTTTTTTTTCAAACCGTCGCCATTTTGTCAATTTTTATTTTTTTAAAATCTCTACAGCAAGATAGCGGCTTTCATGCTGACTAATAAACTTTTACAAATTTTGATTCAAATAATACTTACGACCACAACCGTGTACACCTTGAGAACTCATTTTTTTTCGAAGATATTTTCAACCGTTAAAAAATGCGAAAAAAAGTAAAAATGAACGTTTAAAAATTATTTTCTGTTCTTCGTGAGTGCTTTGATTTGACATAATAAAATCAGACTAATTAGCGTATTTTAACCATCGAAAAACAAATCGCGAAAGTCAGCTATTTTTCGACCCGTTATGCTGTGAAGATTCCTTAAGGATGTATGGCAGCTACTGCAGAGTCGTTACAGAACTGATTATGCAATTTGCAAAAATCGCATTAAAGACTAAATAAAATAATTATAATATTCATTAAAGCTAAAAAGGAGATTTACCACAGCTCAAAGTAAAACATGCGGTACAGAAAGAAGAATTTTCAATTTTTAACTGCAAATTTAGTTGTTGATTTGATGTATGTTTTTCCTGACGTTGTCGTGGTTACGACATACGAGCTAAAGAAATACGAAAACGGTCCCATTTAACTCGCAATATCTCGCAAAATATATGGGCACATGTCGATTTTTTATTTTTACCGTATCATGCATATTACAGCGATACCGCACAAAAGTTTTTTTTACAAAAGAGTACTCCGGAAATACCTTTTTTGCCAATGTAAAGGGAATTTTGGACGTACAGTCATATGTTCCCCGTGTTAAATGACCCAACTTTGAATTCGTTTATTTCAGCATTCACGTGGGCAAATTTTGTTTTTTTAATCTCAAAAAGTTCTCGATATTTTCCTTTACAATATCAGTGAGTTTCAATTCGAACAGTAGTAAATGACTTAGTTGCCATACATCCTTAATTGTAGAGTGATCATAGTGCCCCAAACAATCCACGCACGTTCATCAGTAGTTGTAGTGGTCATTTGTTTGGGTTTGTATTCTACCAACAGTCTTTTTTATTCTAAGGGGTTAGGCTACTGTGACGACACACATGTTGGACCTTCCCCTTCAATTTGAGTTGCCTCAAGCGACTATCGATCTTTTTAAAACACTCAGAGTAGCTCAACCCCTTAAGGCTCTTTTCCTCATAATGTTTATTTGTACACCACTATTGAGCGATAAGAATCGTTAGAAAAATATTCCGTCTAACTTTAATTTTGACGATGCGAAATATTAAGTTCCATACAATACTAACCTCATTTTTTGACGATACGAAAAAGCATAATCGGCCAAATGAAAAGGATTAGAAATAAGCGCTAACGGAGTATTTTTGTGTGAAAAAAAAAAACAAAAAGATTTGATACTTTTTCGTCTTGTTTTGGATCCAGAAGATTTTTCCATCGACTCTGCCAACGAGTGTCCTCTTGGTCCGTCAACTCCAGTGCCTGCTTATCCGTCTTCTTCAACGGTGATTCATGCCAAATAAGAGGGTTCCCTCGAGCTTTATGTACGTATAATCTCAAGGAGCCACGTTATTACAAATCATTAGAGTCTCTCCACTTTCGAATCAGCGAGTCATTCAAAAACCATGAATGGTCCAATTATCAAGGACGACGTTTCGCGAGAAATTGGCTGGTCAATTGTGTATATACGTGTGTGAATGTGCGTGTGCTTGAGACATTTTAATTAGTGTGTGTGTGTGTGTGTGTGTGTGTGTGTGGGGAGAGAGAGAGAGAGTGCAGCATTCAAGACTGAAGCTGCAGTGCCAGGATCTGTGGCATCTTCAATTTCTTTTTCATCCTTCTCTTAATTACGGAGCTCCCGTGAAAGATCTGTCATTGAGACTAATTCACCTCTTTCCCATTGGATGTCAAATTCATTTCCTAATTTGTAGTGAAACGCCACCTCTGCACATTCATAATTATTTCTCGATTTCAATGAATATGGAATGATTGTATTCGTGAAAAGATCATTGAGGGAGGACACCACTGTGACGGGCTGAAAAAGGTCGTTTTTCTGAATTTTTTTTGTCTACTGGGTTATTTGGGATTTGAAAAAGAGGTATGTTATTAAGCACACATTGACCTCTACATTTTTATGGAAAAAAAAATAGAAATTAACCCTCAATCCGGGAAGATATTTGAGGCACCTCAATGCCAAGGACCTGGGTCGTTTTCGTCTTCGCACTACCAAACCAACAATTGTCAATGAAAGAATCTGAAAAAAATCATGGTCTATCTTTGGCCGTGCTTTTTGAGGGAAAATAGGGTTTTCTTTATTTTCAATATATATATTTTTTATTAAATATTAAGCAACCTGCGAATAAAATGATTTTGGGCAGGACGAAAACGACCCAGGTTCACGGATTGAGGGTTGACGTTATTGAGGTATATCAGAGTCCTTTGTATGAAAATTTGGTCCAACAGCCGGATCGATAATTTAACGATGGTTGGTCTAAAAAAAAATGTTTTATAACCCATATATGAATGTGGTTCTCGTTGTAAGTAACCGCTTTTTGAGAAAATAATTCAGAAAATGGCGGGTGTTCAAAGGAAAAAGTGTAATTTTGACGAAATGTTTACTTATATTTGGGGGCTCGGGGGAAGATACCTTTCGGTCAGGAAATTTTTCGCTGATTTTCATACGTACTGCTATAACGGATTTTTTTTTATTTTTTTAAATTGAAAATCGGACAATAATAATTAGAGTTATTATTCCGGCCAAGTCGAGGAAAATCGTTTCGAGAAAAACGCTATCGAAAGTTTTAGTATACCTGTCCTCACTAAATCATCTGTAACTTGGTCAACTTTCAATCTTTAAACTTGAAAATTTGTTCACATATTTTTGAACATGTATACGTAGTTTGAGCAAATGCAACAAAAAAATCGATTTTTTACCCCTTACAGGAGAGTGCTCCCTTAATTTCGTTCAATTCGCCAAGAATATAATTGTTTTCGTCTTTTTTGTCCACGAGCTCTTTTTGCATAAGTTCAGGACCATAAAGTTCAGAATACTTTGCATAATTACACAGGAAATTGTAAAGAGCCCGGGTAGGTACCAGGTCCCAAATATTAAAAATAATCAAAACTTTTCCTATTGCTTAAGGGGTCTTCTCACTTTAGACGCTAAAAAAGACTATGTTCATGAATTTTTTGACAGCTTTATATTATAGATATTGATACAAAAGTTGTTACACTTGATAAATACTTTCGAAATACATTTAAAAAATGTTTTTATTTATTTAAGTCACTATTTGTAGACGAAAATGGTAATAAAAAAAAACGTCCTAAAAAAATTGTAGGTCTGTGCTGTTGATGAAATCTCGAAGATGGATCATCCGAAACAAAAAAATCAAGCGGTTTTAGATTCAGTATGGTAATGGCTATAGCGCATATCATACGATTGTTGATATATGAAAAAATAACAAAACGGCGGACATTTTTCGAAAAAAAACGGGTTTTTCTCACCATTTTTGGCAAAAAATAGTATATATATCAAAATTTAAAAAAATCCTTGAAATGCGCTATAGCTATAGTTGTAAAGAATATGTGGTTGAAATTTCATAAGGATCGGTGCAGTAGTTTCGAAGATTTTATCAACAAGCCGTCGAAAAACGTTGTTTCAGAAAAACGCGTTAAAGTTTGTTTGGGTTACATGAATACATTTTTAAAAATTTCGTGTATTTCGAAAGTGTGTTTATTAAGGAGAGATATACACCTAGATGGTCGAGGTCGAGAATTTAGAAGCTATGAACATTCCGTCGACCGTAGAAGACCTACACTATGGGCCTGGTATCGATGATTCCATGTAAGTTGACAAATCTCATGATTTATTCATTCCCAAATTTTCAAACGCGTTTTTCTTAAAAACCACGTTTTTCAAATCGGCACCCAAAATTTCTTGAAAACCAATGAACCGATTGCCTTGAGGTTTTTTTGTGGTAATTCTATTCACCATTATCTAGTACTTGTCATGGGATTTTTTTTCCGTTACTTAGTTTTTGTTTTATAGGCAAAATAATAACTAATTTTTGGTCCAAAAATCACTATTTATGTTCAAACGTCCGCCATTTTGTCATAAATCGATATTTTCAACATCGGCTATGACAAGTACTAGATTATAGTATCTAATTTAATAATCTTTTTGGTTTTTTTTTCAGATGATTTTTGAAGAAACGCCAGTGGGTGCCGCAAATTCTTTACGACGCTCCAAGGATCATACAATATCCTTGTATATTTTTGATATTTTTAAATAAAGAAAATTAAACATATTTTTGAATGTAAAAAATGCACAAAAATGACCTTTTTCCGGCTCCTAGGTATATATCTCCCCTTAAGGGCAACAACTTTTATATCAGTATCTATAATATAACCAATAAAACAAAATCATAAAAATAGTCTTTTTTCAGCGTCTAACGTGAGAACACCCCTTAAATAATTTTTATTTCTAACGTTTCTTCTAATCGAAATTCAACGGCTCTCATTTTGTACAACACGCTAGCCATTATGGCCACTCTTGTTTCGGTTGCGCCTATACGCTGAGCACTTGGACGGGCGTTCGAATCTGCGGCTCCCAATCTCATTCCCTTAATTCCACGGTAATTTGTTTTCAAAGCGTTTAACATTTGGCTGTTGCAAGCGCTGTCGAAAAATCGCGTCGAATCTAATCATCTATGGACGTTTAAATACACACACTCACATATGTATATATAGATAAATACAGGGTGACAGTTATAAGGTGGCCACGTGTTTTTAAGGGTCTTGAACGGAGATTTTGCAATTAAGACGTTACCCCCACTTGTAGCGCAAAAAAGGCCTTTTTCATGAATTTTTTTAAAGAAAACTACAAAACTTTTTTAATCGATCAATATACCATCTTAAAGAACACATCTTGAAGAACTTTCAGTAATTTTTTTATTGAAAAATATTACATTGTTTAGTGGCAAATGGCCGTCAATGAAATAATGTTTTTATATACACGGTTTGCGGTGACCAACATTGCGGCGAAGTGGATCATCTGAAAAAAAAATGCGGATGGATTTAGTCAAATATAAGCATAAACTAGTCTTTAATCGAAGGATTTTTAAAAATATTCATTTTTCACAAAATGGGGGACAGTCAAAGTTAATGGTTCGATTTTAACGAAAAAAAACGGCCGTTTTTTGGCTATAAAAAAAATCGAACGATTAAAGACTACATTTTTATGTATTAAATAAGCCTGCAAAATTTCAAGAAGATCGGTTCATTAGTGTTCGAGTAATCTTGGTCACCGACTTCAGAAATGCCATTTTGAGAAAAACGCGTTTAAAGTTTCAATTTCAGTTTACACGAAGAAAATATTTTTTCTTGCAAACTTACATAGAGTCATCTATTCCGGGCCCATACAGAAGTTATTCTCAGATACTTGTACTTCAAAAAAATGCAATAAAAAAATCGATTTTTTCAAAATCGCAAGTGGGGGTAACCCCTTAAATCTCGCGCGAAAAGAATATAACGTACTTTTGTGATCAGTAGTATTCGCCAGAGAAATTGAGGATTCAAGAAAAAAAAAACAAAATTCCATTTTGAGTACCTACAGTAAAATGAAGACGATTTAATTCCAAATCCCGAACACTCCTGTAAAACTTTGTTGTGCATCACGTTAACGGGAAAAAATGTATCAGTGATGCATTTTAAGCTGGTCAATGGAGATTGATTCCATTGAAATTTTTATTTATTTATTTTAATGTTTCGTATTCGAAATTTAAATATCGTAATTCTGCTGAATTCAAAATGGAATATTGGTGTTTTTCCAGAATGCTTAATTTCTTCTGGAAAAGACTGCTCACAATAAAAATACGTTATACGTTTCTCAAAATGGACTTGGAACGCCATTAAGGGGTTACGTGGGTTTCGAAGCCAAAAAAGCGCATTTTCTCTAATTAAAAAAAATATATAATATATAAATGATTTTATTCAGAATGTTAAGCACACAAAAGAGCAACATTCCAACAATATTTAAATGAAATTTCGTCAGAAAATTTGGAAAATCAGCCGGAGGGACCTGGTTTCCGGAGACCCTTAAAAAATGTGTTCTCGTGGTGGTCAGGATAATTCATTATAGCTTTATTTGAAATTAAAAAACCAAATTTATTCTGTTAGTAGATAAGTATAGCCCGTTATTGAACGACGGATTTTTTAAAAATGAAATTTAAGTTTTGGCAAAGTTGCATACAAATTAGTTCAATTTTTTGCACAATTTACACTACGTGTAGCCTTGTAAAATTAGTTGTAATAAAAAAAACCTTCGTTCAATCACTAGTCAATGCTATGTTGAAGAAGTGTGCAAAATTTCAATAAGATCGGTGCATGAGTTTTTAAAAAATCGTGTCCACCAACTTCAAAAATAGTGTTTTGAGAAAATTACGATATACCTGCGTCGCTCCCGGCCGGACATATTGTACTATTAGATAATAAAATTTAAAAAAATCGATGTTTTGAAATTCTCAAACCCACGTAACCCCTTAAATATGGTATTTTACTCGTCGCAAAATCCCCGTGCCAGGACTTTAAAAAACACACGTCCACTTTACAGTTGTCACCCTGTATGTATGTGTGTGGGTTGGACTGCAGGATTAATCAATCTGTAGTTTCCGTGATTCGGAAACTCATAACGAACCATGTTGAATGTACTCATTAAAGCTTTTCCAAATTCGGCCTCTTTCCACCAAAAACCCAAAAAACCGCGATAGCGTGAATCGAATAAATATTCTTTGGACGAATCCGACGTTCTCGCTTGAAAATAAAAGAAAAATTGACCGATTAATAAAAAATGGCTTGAGTCGGGGTGGGGGCGTTGTTTTTCGTATGCGATATGAACGAACGTGCTCACGTTGAATTAAAAGCTTTTTTCACGAAATCCGAGAGAGTGAGAGAGAGAGAGAGAGAGAGAGAGAGAGAGAGAGAGAGAGAGAGAGAGAGAGAGAGAGAGAGAGAGTGGTTGGAACAGACGAACGCGGTAGGTGGTGAACCACCGCCAATCTTCCATGAAAACGTACGCGGCAACACACGGATGAGATCCAGGAATGAAAATTGCTGCTGAAAAATTAATATTCCGACGAACGTCAAATGAAAATTTCACTGCGCTTCGTGACGTCAAGTACCAGGTCTCTGATGAATGTGCTGTTCGATGAAGGTAAAACTAGGATTGTGAATGGCACGTTCCAATCAATGTGCATTATGTATGTTATCATTAATACATATTATTACACGTTATATGTAGGTTGGATCGACTTTATGCACTGCTATCTTTTACCTCATTCAATGCCATTTTCAATTATTTGCACTTTTGAAATCGCAGTATTCGTGTACTCTGATTATAAGATATCAATGAGCAGGATACTCCGAGGTGCAACAATGCCCTGTGCTTGATCCCAAAGGTAATTAGAATATGGTGAAGAACAGTTACAATTCTGCTGCCACCATTTGCAGGACTTAGAATCGTTTTAGGTTGCCCAAATCGGATTGATCTCACTTGACGATACTCTGTTATGAACTTACGAAGTAGCAGTGTTGATTGGCCCAACATGCAGTGATTGATTCTAAAAAGAACTAGACAATTCTTTGCCGAACTTGTTCAGGACTTGGCAATCATCTACAAGACCTAGAACTTCCGAGACCATCACCAGGACCTAGAATCCTTTCGGATTGTCCGAATCTACATGAATTCACTTGATGATGCTCTGAGTTATGAACTTACGGAGTAACAGTGTTTATTGGCCCATCATCCAGTGCTTGATCCCAAAAAGAACCAGTCAAATCTTCTCGCCGCTTTCTCAGGACCTAGTAGCCATCTCCAAGACTTGAGGCGTTACCCCCACTTGTAGCGCAAAAAAGGCCTTTTTCATGAATTTTTTTTAAAGAAAACTACAAAACTTTTTTAATCGATCAATATACCATCTTAAAGAACACATCTTGAAGAACTTTCAGTAATTTTTTTATTGAAAAATATTAGACTGCTTAGTGGCAAATGGCCGTCAATGAAATAATGTTTTTATATACACGGTTTGCGGTGACCAACAATGCGGCGAAGTGGATCATCTGAAAAAAAAAATGCGGATGGATTTAGTCAAATATAAGTATAAACTAGTCTTTAATCGAAGGATTTTAAAAAATATTCATTTTTCACAAAATGGCGGACAGTCAAAGTTAATGGTTCGATTTTAACGAAAAAAAACGGCCGTTTTTTGGTTATAAAACGGCCATTTTTTTCGAAAAAAAAAATCGAACGTTTAAAGACCACATTTTTATGTATTAAATAAGCCTGCAAAATTTCAAGAAGATCGGTTCATTAGTGTTCGAGTAATCTTGGTCACCGACTTCAGAAATGTCATTTTGAGAAAAACGCGTTTAAAGTTTCAATTTCAGTTTACACGAAGAAAATATTTTTTTTTGTAAACTTACATAGAGTCATCTATTCCGGGCCCATACTTATGGGCCCGGATACTTATACTTCAAAAAAATGCAATAAAAAATCGATTTTTTCAAAATTGCAAGTGGGGGTAACCCCTTAAAATCTCCAACTTATGAACTTAATAAGTAACAGCATTGATTGACCCAACATCCAGTGCTTGATACCAAAAAGTACTCGATCATTTTTTTGCCAGCGTTCAGGACCTACCAACCATCTGAAGTTGTCCGATCCGGCTTCAACTCACTTCACGACACTTCAAGTTATGAACTTGAAAGTGGTATTATATTCCACATAAAGAAGTAATTTGTCCCAAAGTGGGACTACAAAAGTTACTAAGAACTGGAACAATTCCGCTCCGAGCTCCTCTAGGACCTATATTCATTCAAGTTCGTCTAAATCGACTTCAACTCGTTAGACAAAACTCCAAGTTATGAACTCGCAAGGAAGTAATTAGGTAGAACTGTAAAAGTTCTTCTTCCAACATTTTTCCAGCTTGTGTAAGACTCTTCCAGCTTATCCAACTTATCCAAGACTTCTTCAGCTTATCCAGCTCATCCAAGGCATAGATAAACTTGACCTCACTCGACAACACTCTAACTTATGAACTTGCGATGACGTAATTACGTATGAACTGTGGAAGTTCTCCAGCTTATCCAGCTTATCAAAGACGTCTGCAGCTTATGCAACTTGTCCAAAACCAAGTTCAACTTGAACTCACTCGACAACGCTCCATGTTATGAACTTGTGACGAGGTTTTTAAGTAGAACTGTAAACGTTCTTCTTGCAGCGTGCCTAAGACTTATCCAGCTTATCTAAAACTTGTCCACCGTATCCAAGACTTCTCCAGCATGTCCAAGACCCCTCCAGCTTATCCAAGACCCACCCCAACTTGAACTCACTCGACGACACTCCATGTTATGAACCTGTGACGAAGCAATTACGTACAATTGTAGAAGTTTCTCTCCAGCTTATCCACGTTACCAAATACTTCTCGAGCTTGTCCAAGACCAAGTTCAACTTTATCTCACTCAACGATACTTTGAGTTATGAGCTTACAAAGAAACAGCCACGAATAGATGTCTCTTTACGACCATCCACTTGTGTTCTGCCGCTTGATGAGGCCTCCAATGAGTGAAGGGTGTCAGAATCGCTCGTACTCGATGTTCGGACGCTGCATTTACTCGGTGAAGATCATATTCTGAACCTTTGAGTCACCATGGTTACGAACTCTACGCCAGAAAAACCTTCTCCGTTACCGGGCATACCATCCATCCGACGAATGCACCATATAGCAGGGAAGCCTCGCGAGCTCCCGCGAAATGGTCAGCCAAGTATCGCATTTGACTTTACAACCGATATTCCATTCCCCCGATTGTTATGCTTATGGCAAGACCATCCTTGGGGAGAACGTTTCGCAGGCTATCAGGCGTTCCATGTCGGATGATGCACCCATCTTCTTCTCGCAAAAGAAAGCGGCATTTTCTTGTCATTCTTTAAAAACGTGCTTGTCAATCACCCCTTTTCTCTTCTGCGGAAAAAAGGGTTGAGTTGTAAGAATTGTTTTCTTCGGCAAAAATGATTTCGTTCGTCGTTCAAAAAGTGGACATTTTCTCTGGTTTTCAATTGGTAAGGAGTTTGCGGGAAATTGGCGTCCACTTCTCATTTGCACTATAATAAAATTCGTTGAAGAATATCATTGGAGAAATTGTTTGAAGGTTGAATTTATTTTTCAGTGGAACGTTGCATAATTTTTTAAAAGTATTTGGAAACGTTTTATGGAGGTGAGTTCGTTTCGGTTTGTTTGGGTTTACGGGTATGGGTTTAGTCAAAGTATTACGTGACAATGGTCACGTAATACTTTGTAACAGTTTGTGAACAAACTGTAAGAAAGTGTCTTTTTAGGAGATTATCAAGACCGGATGTTTAGATATCTAGATATCTAGATCTTAGACATTTAGACTCCTATAAAAAATACCGCAATCGATTTTTTGTTATGCGAATAAAAAAGAAGTGGCTGATTTGACGTGAAATGTCTCATATCGCGTCGTTCACGTCGTTCTATGAAATATACCGCTCCTACCGGCAATTCCAGATCACATGAGGACTTCACGATGAAGCTGCGTGTTTTTTTTCCCTCCTACATCTCCGATCGCCATCACTATGCGATTTTGTTATTAGTCGGCAAAGTTATTCCTGACGTTTCGGAAAAAAGTAAAACTCACGCGGGTCAGAAAAGAAATGGAAAATTATGGACTTTCGATTAACTGAATTGGCCACAGTGTTCCGCGATATTAAAAAATGAAATCGTCCCTTTTATGCATTATTTAACAAATGTTTTTCAAAAGTGACCAGAACATTTTGAGAAAACAAAATCGAGAAAATTTGAAAATTAAAACAAATCTAAAGCAAGCAAGACTTGAAGAAATCGACGATGATGAGCAATCAGAAGGGATTTTGTATAGTGTAGAAATTGCCGATTGAGTTTAGGTAAGAGTTTTTCATACTATAAACTTCAAATGCGTTTTTCTCAAAACAACGTTTTCAAAACCTAGCTCCATCGTACCTCTAAAACTAACAAACCGATTCGCTTGAAATTTGAACTACATATTGTAAACATGATTCGCAACAAGATGACCCTCGATGGTTTTAAAATTTTGATTTTTACTCCTTTTTTTTGCGAAAACTGCGAAGAAACGCGTTTTTTACTTTTTTCGTTTTTCATCTGCCATTTTTTATTTTTTGATAAAACTTCATATCCGAGGGTCATTTTGTAGCTGGTGTCATACTGAATCTAATGGACTTTGATTTTTTTTCAGACAAGCCGTTGCCGAGTTGTGATGGAGCTACCTAGCCCACCTATTTTTGAGGCGTTACGTTGAACTATAGTTATTGTATTTAAGGGGTTACCCCCATTTGCGATTTTGAAAAAATCGATTTTTTTTATTGCATTTTTTTGAAGTATAAGTATCCGGGCCCATACCTCTGACTAAATCCATCCGCATTTTTTTTTCAGATGATCCACTTCGCCGCAATGTTGGTCACCGCAAACCGTGTATATAAAAACATTATTTCATTGACGGCCATTTGCCACTAAACAATGTAATATTTTTCAATAAAAAAATTACTGAAAGTTCTTCAAGGTGTGTTCTTTAAGATGGTATATTGAGCGATTAAAAAAGTTTTGTAGTTTTCTTTAAAAAAATTCATGAAAAAGGCCTTTTTTGAGCTACAAGTGGGGGCAACGCCTTAAAAATAAATAAAAATGAATTAAATATTTTTTTAAAATGTATTTCAAGACTTTATTTATCAAGCCCAACAACTTTTATATTCATATCTTTTATAAAATCCTCAAAAAAAAATCGCGAAAATAACCTTTCTTTGTGGCTTCAAAGTGGACTGGCCCCTTAACAAAATAATGAGAGATATAATATCGATTCGCCTGTATCTACACACCCAACAACTCGAGACGTCAAATCGTCGAATTGTAAATATTACGACAGTTTACAATTTCGAATTCATTAAAGCGAAGGACCAAAATGTCGTTCAGTTAAAATAGCGATGGGCCAAAATGGCGACCGGTCCGGATAGCGCAAACTTGGGATCGAGCAATACTACCTGCGCTTCAGAATGAAGATGGCAGATGGCGTTAGTGATCAGTCGGGTCATGCAGCCATGCCATGTTCGCCATTTAGGTATTTGCCATTTCGGATCATCGATCATTTGCGTTCGTAAGATCTGCACATTTAAACTTTGTAGTCTCGCTATATGGCTTTTTGCTGTGGACGATATTACGAATATTAGATCCTCTCTTTTTTCTATTTCGGAGATATGAATGTTCTAGATTGTTCGAATCTGTATTTGCATGACTCAAACCGTAAACGATCTGAACATATGTTCTCGAATTATATCTCCAATAAATAATCCTTTGATGTAATAGTTATTCGATTTCATCATCGGTCGAAATAAATGATAGTCAGAGGGATCAATGTATAGAAAATGCGGCGGGTTGAATAAAACTTCCCAATTGAGTGTTTTGAGTGACCCTTTCGCTTAGGCCTGGCAAGCAGCATTAAACATGTGTAAAATCGGCGTTCAATGTTTCTCGGCTTCAGTTCGTATGGAACCCAATTTAATTTCCTTGCTTTTGAATCATTCCCAACAATTTTAAACGACGTGAAATTGCTTGTTGAGCCACTCCTAATGTAAGTGTTCTTCTTGCGTTTGGTACGAATCTCCCTCCAATAATGCTTCCAATTCCGCGTCTCCGTACACTTTCAGCCTTCCGCTGCATTCTTTGTCTTCGACGTCAAACGTACCGTTTTCTTAAGGGATGTTTCTGCCTTGTTGGGCCAAAAAATGTTCGATTTTTCGCCATTTTTTTATGCGAAAAGTATTAAATGTAGAATGTTGATGTTTGGTATGTTGACGAAGCGGTCTTTATTGAACATCAACATATCTTTTTGAGTCTGACAAAATATGGCGGTGGGAGTGGGAGGAGCCACGTATGTCGGTGCGAGGGCGATGACATTCTTCGCTTGCGGAAGTCCCAAGTCCCGGACAGGTGATCTGAAGCAAAAAAATCAAACATATTTTTACTTTGTACAATATTGTGTATAAGTTGAACTAGAATTGTCCAAAAATATCTAAAAGCTTTTATTTAATGAATAAAAACAAACTTCCTTCCGATCGCTCACTATTTTTTTCTTGATTCTAGTTCAACTTATACACAATATTGTACAAAGTAAAAATATATGTGATTTTTTTGCTTCAGATTACCTGTCACCGCCATGTTTTGTCAAACTTTAAAAAATATTTTGATGTTCAACAAACACCGCTCAGTCAACGTACCAAATATCAACATTCTATATTTAATACTTTTCGCATAAAAAACTGGTGAAAAATCGAACATTTTTTGGCCCAACAAGGCAGAAACTTCCCTTAAACTTTTGAAACCACTCACAACTTCTCTCACTTGAAGCAGCCTCACCATATGCTTCTACAAGCAATCGATGCGCCTTAGCTGCAGATTTCTTCAAATTAAAAAAGTCAATCAAAAGTTCCCGCAAGTGACACTTATTCGGCTCAAAACTCGACATTTTCGCACGAAAAAAATTATGTGATGCTGATACAAAATCGCTAATGTTTCAAGGTTATGATCTTGCCAGATGTCCAACCTTACGATATGACGTTTTACATCCAACAATTTCAACCATAACCCCCTAGTGGGGCCATCTTTTGTCAAACGGCGGAGACTTATTTCTACTCCCAATATGATCACGATAAAATTCGTAAATCTCATGAATTGCGACGTGCTTCACACTTTGGCACGCAATACGCCGATAGCAGACGATAGGTGAAACGTCAAATCGTGCGGCTTGTCATGAGTCTCGAAGCGAATTAGTTGACAGGCAACTGTAGCGAATAATTCGCAAAACGTCAGATCACGCGTGTCGTCATCTGTCAATAGCTGCGTATTCATAGAACCTTCCTGACATCAGCTATGGCTACGTGGCCCATGGAGCCTAGATACCAGGAGGTTCAGCGAGGCCTTTCAACTCGTCCCCAAAACGAGAACAAGAAATGATGGCGCTGGGGTGCTCCGGCACCTACATGTATATAGATATACGCTAAACATGGGTGCGATCTAAGACAGATCACAGATGATGTACCTAACCCTCATTCGTGTTAAGGGATAACACCACTCTAGGATTTTGAAAAGACGTTTTCTTGCCTAAATATACTTTGGTGTCATAAACACAATATGCAATTGGTCCTGTAGCGATTTTTCTAATTTAAAGGTTCAATTATCGATTTGGCCGCAGCGCCTCGGAGCGCGCGCTCAGTTACTCGTACAACTTTAAACGCGTTTTTCTCGAAACCACTTTTTTCGATCTCGGAAGACGGATTACTCGACCACCTCTGCATGCATCGATTTGAAATTTTGATAGCAGCTTCACAATCATATTCTTTATGGGAGTACGTAGCCGTTTTTTGATTAAATGTAAACTTCTTTTTATAAACAATTTACTGCTTTTTTCGGCAAAAAATCGATTTATTTCCTTCAAAGTGCGTTATTTTTGCAAAATTTGAAAGCAAATTTCTAGGTAGTCTCATAGCTAACAATATATCAATTATCATTTTTTTGGTTTTTGTTTCAGGTCTTATATTTTACGAGAAAACCGTTCTCCCGTGAAGCTATATGTAAAATCAAACACGTTTTTCTTGATGGGCTGTATCGCCGCCATTTTGAGTTTGAGTTTGAGATCTTTTCTCGCTTTTGCGTTTTTTTCCGAACCGACATGAGGAAATTATGAATCGGCGGATATTTCGACGTTTGATGTCACGATCGGTCTGTCGTGAGATTAGAAACTCATCCGATCACTTTCACCTCGTTGACCAATATATTACTATATATGTAGGTGCCGCTGCACGCCAGCGCCATCACTGCGGGCCATTTTCGGGGACGCTTTTTTCAGCGCCTTTGCATTGCCGCTGAACCTCCTGGTATCTAGGCTCCATGACGTGGCCCTTCGCCTGCTCTTCCGCCCTTCTCGATCGTCCATCATGGCGGATTCGAACGTTGTTTGTTTGGGAATCGAATGCCTATTTTATAATGCTTCCCAATTAAAGTATCAGGTTGATAAAAAAGTTTTGTCGCAATAATTTCAATATAATTTATTTATTTATATATCTTATACAAAACATTTCTAATCAACAATATATTCGCCATCGGTTTCTATGACACTCGACCATCTAGTTGGCAACTCATTTATTCCCTTTGCCCAAAACTGCGGCGGCTGGAACTCAAAGAAATTTGAAATATCCCTTCTGAGATCGTCGACGTTTTCGAAAGTTTTGTTTCTCAAATATGCCTTCAAATGTCTGAACAAATGGTAGTCAGATTGCGCGATGTCGGGAGAGTGTGGTGGATGAGGAACGGTATTCCAGTGAAGCTCAGTGATTGTTTTGTGGGTTTCCTTTGCGACATGGGGTCTCGCGTTGTCGTGGAGAAGGTGCACAGTCGCGCGTCTTGGCCGTTTTTTCTTATAGCTTTTGCCAATTCCTGGAGATTCTCGATGTATCGTGTAGAGGAGATCGTCTTACCTACAGGGAGAAAATTGTGAAACAGCATTCCCTTTGCGTCCCAGAAACAGCACAACAAAACCTTTTGTGAGTGACGATCAGATTTCGGTTGGTGTGGCGGTTTTTCTCCGATAGGAATCCAGTAGGCTAAACGCGTTCTGTTATCATACAAGACCCAGCTTTTATCTCCCGTCACAAGATCTTCTAAAAACTCCTTGCGATGGTGGCGAAGCAGGAGAGACTGGCAGATGGTCACGCGACAGTTCTTATTGTCGTCGGTGAGACGGCGGGGTATCCATTGAGCTAGAACCTTCCTGTATCCCAAGTTGTGTAAGTGATTGACTATTGACGGTTGGGTGCAGCCAAGTTCTCTTGCTAGCTCGTGCGTACTTGCTTCCGGTTTTTCTTTGATGCAGCGGAGTAATGCTTCATCATCGATGGTCGACGGTCATCCGGAACGTTCCTTATCTTCAAGGCTTGTGTCTCCAGATTTAAAACGATTGAACCAACGCTGGACTGTTCAATGAGAAACTACGCTCTCGCTGAATGCATCCTGTATATTTTTAGCAGTTGTGCTTGTGTTCGTGCCGCGCCGCCACTCGTAAAAAATGATCGCTCGAAGTTGCTCCTGCGAGATCGAAGCCATTTCTGTCCACTAGAACGCGCGCTCGCCCTTTTATACCCTGTCACGCGGAAGA
Organism: Ophion slaviceki; assembly: GCA_944452715.1. Taxonomy (NCBI): domain Eukaryota; kingdom Metazoa; phylum Arthropoda; class Insecta; order Hymenoptera; family Ichneumonidae; genus Ophion; species Ophion slaviceki. Next base: position 6,060,790 of record OX101788.1, on the reverse strand, counting down.
GTAGAAAACATTCTAGAATATTCTCGACATAGCTCGATGTCATATTGCGTCAATACGTAAAAAGACATTTTTAAAATTTTTGCGGAAAAACTTTTTTATCAACCTGATAGTTCTGCAGATTTGGTCAAATCCTAGGAATTGGCTGAAATCTAAGTATGGTGTAGATATGACCTTCATGGACTGATGCCCAAAAATTCAATTCGATTCACCGTTTAGTTCATGAGATAATTGCAATTGAATATGGGTATTTTTGTACGCGATCCTCATACCTAACACGTAAACCGATCGGAGTTTGCTCGCATCTCTCGATATAGGTTCTAAACGGATCTTAGGATTTCAAAATAAAAATACACGTGTACGCAGTACTATTGTGGGATTGATTTAAGGGGAGGGTAGGGGTTTCAGCGTGAAAAAAAAAACACTTTTTTTGCCAATTTTTTTCATCCATTTGGATAGAGTAAATTTATCGAAACCTTTTGTACATTGTTAAGTGTCATTTCAAGAACATTCCCTGAAATGTGTACGCGAAAATATCCACAAACAAGCCGGTGCTGCGTTTTTCTCAAAACCACTTTTTCAAAGTCCGTGTTCACTGCCATTTGAAAACTACATGACCGATTTATTTCAAACTTGGTACGCACTTTCTACATATAAACTACCTCCCCCCAACGGTTAGTTTGAGATTTTTTTCACATCGAGGGGATTTTCCACCCCCAAAATGGCGGAATTTTTCGTGAAAAATAGCACTTTTCACTTTACATGACCACCAAAAATTTAGAAATGAAAAACAAAATTATCAAAGACCGTTGGCGGGAGGATTTGATGATACTTTGACTAAATTTTTATGGTACTCGATTTCAGATAATTTCTAGCTGAGACACAGTGAACACCGCAAATCGTGTTTTTCCAAAGGCGTTCTTGAAAAAGCTTTGTCACCGGCTTGTTTGTGGACATTTTCGCGTACAAATTTCACGGAATGTTCTTGAAATGACACTTAACAATGTACAAAAGGTTTCAATAAATTTACTCTATCCAGATAGATGAAAAAAATTCACAAAAAAGTGTTTTTTTTCACGCTGAATCCCCTACCCTCCCCTTAAAAAATGGCAAACTTTGACCGTTTAGTTTCGGAGATCTCGACTTATGAAAAGTGGTAATTCACGTCCACGATCCGACGTCCTTCGACATCGAATTTTTGTTGTTGATTGTTAAAGTTTGTTGATTGTTAAAGTTATGGTTATTTTCATCGCGTTTAGCCGCATTTGATTGACACCTGGCTGCCACAGCTTTCAGTCTTCTAGCAAGCGCCTTTTTTCTTGCAAACTTTCCTTTGTATCGCATTTGGGTTGACATTATCACGCTTTTTTGATTTATATAAAATATTTCGCGAAAGGCGGATCGTGGGAAGCTCAACGCCATGACTGCAGGAAAATCGCGCTGTTGCCACGATTACAGCGCCGCTCCCTATACGAGCATGAGACCTATCTATGCATGAGGTGCGAATGTGTGGGACGTGCAGAGGGTACAAGCTCTGTCAAAAATTCACAACCAACAGCATCGTATAGACATTGGATGTTACTCTACGCTTCGACCGAAACTTTTGCTTCATACGTGTACCTACAGAACTACCTTAATGACACGGTTGAAAAAAAAAAAAATAAAACGGCTAAGTAGAAATCTTCGGGATAACCTGCCGAACCTATTCTGGATCACCCTGTATATATATATGTATATAATTTTTTTCCTTTCTCCTTTTCACCTCGTCAGATGCTCTACTTAACACAGAGAGGTTTCAGGTTATTCCACAGGTGTTTGGCGTTTCCGTGAGCGATAAAACGACCCCTTTTTCTCCCTCGACTTTCAACCCCTTTTTCCTACCCCTCCGCCACCGGCATCGCCAGTGGAGCGCTCTTTTCGCCACGATCACTTACAGTCCGTGGAGAGAGAGTGAGAGAGAGAAGGCGAGGGAGAAAGAGGCAGAGAGAGAGGAGAGAGAGAGAGAGAGAGAGAGAGAGAGAGAGAGAGAGAGAGAGAGAGAGAGAGAGAGAGAGAGAGAGAGAGAGAGAGAGAGAGAGTGGAAACGAGGCAAAAGCGAGTGCGAAAGGAGGAGGGAAAGAGCTCCCGTGTGCGGTGCATATACCGCCGCCGGCAAATTCGCGAGACCTCTCGCACGGTCTCTCGGGGAGGTTTTTTTTCTCCTCCCGTACACACGGCGTATACGCTACATAGATATTGAAAAAAAAAGGAAAAAACCACGAAAGCCTGTTGTATATCGAAGTGAGACGAGGCGCGCGCGAAGGATTTCGCCCACGTTTGGAGATAAAACGATACGAATCGAGGCTGCGAAAAATATATCTGCAGTGCACGTATACGTGCCTACATGTACGCGGCATTCCATCCCGAATGTCAACCACCCCAATGGTCGTACTTTGACTTTCAACGGATGCGATCTCGATCCGGCAAATTGGGGAAACTCAAAAATGTATTGATTTATTTTTTTCAAGACGCGCATTTTTTTTGTTTATTCACTTTGATGCAATTTTTTCAAAGTGTTGATTTTTTTGTTATTTTTTATTTACTTTAATATCATTTTTTCACTCTGATTATTAAAAAAACAATGTTTTATCTATTTTCATGTCATTTTTGAGAACTGTTTTTTTTTGACTGACGTAATTTTTTCAAACGTTATGTTGAAATTGTTTGTTTCATTACTTTGGAGCAATTTTTTCCAACGGTTCATTTTTATATTATTTTTTATTTACTTTGATATTATTTTGTCACTCTGATTATTAAAAAAAAATGTTTTTGGCTGTTTTGATGTCATTTTTAGAACTGTTTTTTTTTATTGACTGACTTAATTTTTTCAAACGTTATGTTGACATTTTTTGTTTCATTACTTTGAAGCAATTTTTTCCAATTCTTAATTTTTTTTGTTATTTTAGTTTATTTACTTTGATGTAACTTGTTCAAAATGATAATTTTTTTTCATATAAACAAATTTACTCTGACGGAATTATTAAAACCATTTTTTTCCAAATTTTTTGTTCTTTACTCTGATGTCATTTTTTGAATTTTCGATTATTTACTCCGATGCCATTTTTAGACTATTTGTTTTTTTAAAATGATTTTTGTTTATTTACTTTGATGCAATCTTTCCAAACTGTTCATCAATTTGAAGAACCCTCGTTTTTTATCCCGCAGCTTTGTTGATTCGTCACTCGGTGGAATTTTTTCAAACTCCGAATTTTCAAATTCTCAATCCGGCGACTCAAAAACCAACACCGATACGACAGATAAAAACGATGACTTGGCTTCGCTCTGGAGTAACACTTTTTTTCGTGAGCGAATGAGTATTTTTGTAATTTTTTTATTCTCGCTATTTTTATCAAACGTTAATCCTTTTGTTTATGATGGGAAATTGTTTTGAGGAATTATTCACTGAACTGGCGACTGGGGAAAAAAAATGCATAAAAGCGTGCACGTCGTTTTTTAAGGGCTTAACAACAATACAAGAATTACAGGCCGAATCCCGAATATCTGTCGAACTGCTCTGAAATTCTATATACACATTTGTACATAATGGTATATAAAAATGTGCAGTTTACGTCATAGATGCTGAACAAGTGAACCGCCCTTCACGTATCGGTAGAGCGTAACGAAATGCGGGTGCCTTTAATGTCCATTGCCCATCTGCGCGATGGGCAAAAGCCTATAAAACTTATTGTTCGCTCTTTACAGCCACCCAGAACCTGTATATGTAAATCGGAAAATGCAGGGAAAAAAGGGCGAAAAAAATGCGTTGCGCGTACCCGTGAGAGTACGCCTATATCGCGTTTTCCATTATTCTTCGTCGAGACCTATGGAGATCGGCTATATACCGCTGAAAATTTTTACTCTGCGAACTAAAAACGTCGAGCCCCTCCGCCCCCCCCCCCCCCCGTCCATATACCGCCGTCCATATAAAGGGGGATAAATCATTTATCAAAAAAATTCGCAATCAGTAGCTCGGGTGCGTACGTGATATTTTTTTTCTCGTCTCTCTCCTTCTCGCTTTTTCCGTCGGAATTTTTTTTATTCCCATTGAAAAATTCGTACATTCTGAGCCGGGGAATTGTTGAAAATAATTTTGTCCGCTATCGGAGAGTCGGACAAGCGTAGTAAGCCTGATAAAATTGACGACAGAATTAACTGAATGAAGGGGTTAGGCCACGGTAACGGGTTTAAGGCGTTACCCCCACTTGTAGCGCAAAAAAAGGCCTTTTTCATGAATTTTTTGAAAGAAAACTACAAAAATTTTTTAATCGATCAATATACCATCTTAAAGAACACAGCTTGAAGAACTTTCAGTAATTTTTTTATTGAAACATATTACATTGTTTAGTGGCAAATGGCCGTCAATGAAATAGTGTTTTTATATACACGGTTTGCGGTGACCAACATTGCGGCGAAGTGGATCATCTGAAAAAAAATGCGGATGGATTTAATCAAATATAAGTATAAACTAGTCTTTAATCGAAGGATTTTAAAAAATATTCATTTTTCACAAAATGGCGGACAGTTAAAGTTAATGGTTCGATTTTAACGAAAAAAACGGCCGTTTTTTGGCTATAAAACGGCCATTTTTTTCGAAAAAAAAAATCGAACATTTTAAGACTACATTTTTATGTATTAAATAAGCCTGCAAAATTTCAAGAAGATCGGTTCATTAGTGTTCGAGTAATCTTGGTCACCGACTTCAGAAATGCCATTTTGAGAAAAACGCGTTTAAAGTTTCAATTTCAGTTTACACGAAGAAAATATTTTTTTTTGTAAACTTACATAGTCATCTATTCCGGGCCCATACTTCTGTATGGGCCCGGATACTTATACTTCAAAAAAATGCAATAAAAAAAATCGTTTTTTCCAAAATCGCAAGTGGGCGTACCCCTTAAAATCATGTGCGAATTTAACAATTTTTTTTCATATGAAAAAGTGATTCACTCGTAAAATTAATTACACATCTATTTAGTATGAATGTCAAGCTATTAGAAAAAAATATTTACTTTTTTTCCATGTACAAAATGGCCGACTACTAACATTTTCTTTTGTTATCTTTTTTAGGCGCTCCGTGGCGTGACATCTACAATTTTTTTACCTTGAACAAAAAACAAAATTTCTCGTCAATCCACATTAGAATACCTAGGAAAGTACGTACGGAATTTATAGAATATTGTTTTATTCAAAAATTGTAGGTATTTGAATTAATTTTCAGCGAAAAATTTCGTATAAAAGTGCTCATAAAATAAAAAGTTTTCGATCAATCAGATATTGCGTACGTACTTCTCTGCGAAATGCAATTAGGAACATAACTTTTAAATTTGAAGTAAATCGAGTGAAAATTGTTGAAGTTATTTGTCACGCCAATTGGAAAATAGCTGTTTCGAGAAAAATGCGTTTAAAGTTTTAGGTATGGCCGTGCCAGAGGTGGGCTTACGTTGTACGCTCAAAGTCGGTGAAATGAAAATTTTCTTGCGATAAATCGAATAGTAACTTATTCTTATGATGATAAAGCACCGTTTCAGCAGAAAAAAAAATCGATTTTTTGAAAATTCTACTGTGGCCCCTTAAAATAAAAGCAATTTTTTAAAGTACTTTTCCCTGGTAGCAACAAATTTAGAAAATTCAAAACAAAAGTGCAAATTGTTCGATTACTTTAGGAACACTTGGGACAAAATGTAGATTTTACCTATATTTTAGAGCGCGTGTATGTTGGGAAATAATATGCATTCTAAGGGAGGAATACAGAGGTATCGCCCCTTTTTGACCTCGCCCGAAACTTTTGCTGATTTTCATAATTTTTGTTTAAGGAAAGATTTCCTCACTACTTTTGAGACTTAGGGTTTGGCTGTTACATGGTATTTTCTTTTTGATTGATATTTAAAAATGGCAGATGTATCGGACGGTCTTCTAAACTGCGTTGAAGACTGATAAAATTTGCCATATATGTCTTTTTAACCTTATTATTTAAAACATGACCTTAAATTGTTCAAGTATAAAAGAATCGTATTTTTGTATTGCAAAATGTACCTATTTTTTTTAATGCAATCTTTTTATTTTAAAGCGTACCACTTCATCGATTTTCAACATTGCTCACTTTTTCTTGGCTCATATTCTGCGTACGAGTTAAGGGGTATTCTCTCTTCAGACGCTAAAAAGGCTATTTTCATGAATTTTCTTTGATAGGTTTATATCATAGATATTGACATGAAAGTTGATACACTTAATAAATGCAGTTTCGAAATACATACAATAAAAAAAAACGTATTTATGTAACCCAAACAAACTTTAAACGCGTTTTTCTCGAAACAACGTTTTTCGACGGCTTGTTGATAAAATCTTCGAAACTACTGAACCGATCCTTACGAAATTCCAACCACATATTCTTTACAACTATATCTATAGCGCATACCAAGGATTTTTTTAAATTTTGATATTTACTTTTTGCCAGAAATGGTGATAAAACAGGTTTTTTTTTGTTTTTTCGAAAAATACCAGCCATCTTGTTATTATTGCATATATAAAAAAAATCGTATGATATGCGCTATAGCCATTGACATACTGAATCTAAAACCGTTTGATTTTTTTTCGCATGATCCATCTCCGAGATTTCATCAACAGCGCAGATCTATAATTTTTTTAGGACATTTTTTTACTACCATTTTCGTCTATAAATAGTGACTTAAATGAATAAATACAGTTTTTATATGTATTTCGAAGGTGTATTTATTAAGTGTAACAACTTTTATATCAATTTCTATAATATAAACCTATCCAAAAATTCATGAAAATAGCCTTTTTAGCGTCTAAAGTGAGAAGACCCCTTAATGGAAGAAAAATTCTTTTTGGTTCTTTTCAGATTAATCCTGCCGACGCTATGTGTCATACCGTCTGACAACAGCCGCCACAACATGTTTAGGAGATTGTGCTATAGCACCCCATTTTTGAAGAGAGACAAATTTCAAAAAAATACCATGTAACAGCCAAAAGTAGTAATAAAACATACCCTGACTCTAAAAAATGGTGAAAAAAACTTTCCTTGAAAAAAAAATCAGAAAAATCAGTAATTTTTTCCTCGCCTTAAGAACTCATTCGGTTTGATTCAATCAGAAAAGTGCCACTTTCTGGCCGATAAGACTCTTTTTTTATTGATTATAAATATCCCATCTAGAAGGTCGAATGTCGTTTGGTAAAGGAGGACCAGGGATATACGAAAATATATATCTTATCGTGCTATTTCCAGAGATGGCAATACCGGGTCAAAATCACCAAGATTAACGACGTGAGATGAATCCGAGATAGCTTTATTTTATTTCTAGCAAGTTATTGATTCGTGAATATCAATCCGGCTGATTAAACCCCTTGATGAACTTGTCCAACGACGAGAAGTACCCGAGTCCCGAGATCGTGCCCGGGACTTTAGTCGATCACCACTTTTCATCAAAATTTTCCACCCCTTTTTCAAACTCGAATAATATATTTGCGTTCTCCAATATGAACATTAAATCTGACAGAACGAATATTTAATAGCATGATTAAATTTAAAAAATGTTGTACATATCAGGTACCTTATAGACCGCTTTAAATTCAATTAACGCGACATTATTATACACATTGATGCATACATATGCATACACATACATACAGGGTGTCCCTCTTATCTCTGCCACCCGAAATAACTCGGTAATTATCGACGTCACAAACAAATACTCCAGACAAAAGTTGTACGGTGTGAAGAGCCATCAAATGTGACCAATTTTTTTATTTCGGTGGAGGCGTTGATGCACAGTGAAGGTCACCTTCACTTTTTTAAATGGAATGGTAATTTTTTTTTCAACCATCTTGACGACCAAATATTCGGTAGTGATCCGAGATGTTTAGATTTGTATCATCGATACTGACCTAGAATGACCTTGAACGACTTTGACCCCTAATGTTTTTTATGCAGCTTGAGGTGCTCCACAAGATTGTTGAAAAAAAATGTGCCATTCCATTTGAAAAAGTGGAGGTGACCTTCACTGTGCGTCAGCGCCTCCACCGAAAAAAATAAAAAAAATTGGTCGCATTTGATGGCCCCCTTCACACCGTACAACTTTTGTCAGGAACATTTTCTTGTGACGTCGATAATTACCGAGCTATTTCGGGTGGCAGAGACTCGGTAATTATCGACGAGAAAAATTAAATAAACATTTTTCCCAATTTCTTTTATTTTATTTGATAATCAAAATTATTTTTATCATTATTATTATTTTATAAATTTGTAAGTGAGAGATTTTGTAACCTAAAAACCAACAGTAGCTATTAAAATTAAATGATTTTTCTTCTCAATTTGCTTATGTTACAGGACATTACCTTATAAAAACTCTGAATGTTTATTTACGTAGTAAAAATGCCATTAAAAATTTAAGGTTGATTCAAATAAATGTTATGGGAAATGAAAATCCTAATTTAATTTTTCTGAGGCTGATGTTTTAGAGATCCCATCTCGTTTAAAATCTATTTCGATGTAAAAAATTCTGAACTTTTCGAAAAAAAAAACTTTCAAAACCGGGAAAAATGGGGCAAGGCCCGAAAAAACGATTTTTATACTTTGAACGTGATTTTTGTAATTTTTAAAACAACCCAGAATTTCAACATATTTTTGTCAAATAGTTTATGTTTATCTCTAAAAAATCGTTTTTTTTTTTAATTCTAGCTATAGTTGGGAAGAAGTTATGGGCATTTGAAAATTTGGTGATTTACAAAATTTGAAAACTGTGAGCCGCCATTACTAAAAAACTATTGGATAAAAAAAAATCTAAAAAAAATCATGGATGCTTGTTTTAATATGACCTTTCAGATGATCTTCTAAGTTTTCCTAAATTCAGACCACCCGGTACAACTTTGCCACAGAATTGGTGGAATTACCCATATATATATATATATGTGTGTGTGTGTGTGTGTGTGTGTGTGTGTGTGTGTGTGTGTGTGTGTGTGTGTGTGTGTGTGTGTGTGTGTGTGTGTGTGTGTGTGTGTGTGTGTGTGTGTGTGTGTGTGTGTGTGTGTGCGTGCGTGTGTGTGTGTGTGTGTGTGTGTGTGTGTGTGTGTGTGTGTGTGTGTGTGTGTGTGTGTGTATTTGTGTGTGTATTTATGTATATTCCATCATAATAGAAGACATGTATGTATATTATTATGCTATGTTACTGTCGTAAATGTTCAAATAAATGAAATAGCTTTTTGATGGATAAAAAAAAATTAAAATTGCACCCAAATCCATTTACTCATGGGCCCTCTCGCCTTCACTTTAGGTTCATTTGGATTCACGTAGAATGTTACACAGGGTGAAAGACGTCCGAATTTCCATATTATCGCATACTTTTGCGAGGCTTGACAGATTACGCGCGATGGGACGAAAAGTTTGGCGATGAGTACGATAAAGCAGAGGGGATTTCTGGCCGGAGAATAGCCGTTGACGGTGCCGCCGCCGCGGGAGGATTGCGTCGAAAAAAAGAGGAACGCCCTGGTTCAATCTGTATGCTCGTCTCTCTCTCTCTCTCTCCCTCTCTCTCTTGGTCTATCGACGCTTTGTACGCGGCGCGTACATGTGTGTCCATATTCGCGCCGGTATGAGTGCGTTTTTGCGCGAGGGCATGCATGTGCAACAGTGGGCGAGGGGGGGGGGGGGGAGAGAGAGAGAGAGAGAGAGAGAGAGAGAGAGAGAGAGAGAGAGAGAGAGAGAGAGAGAGAGAGAGGAGCATACAGATAGACATGGGCACATCGCGAATTGCAGGGGGTCTCTCCACGAATCGATAAAAACGCATCCCAGGCAGGCGCCAGCGGAGAGCCGCGGTAGAAAAAGGACAGACGTATTATACAGAACGCACGTTCGAAAAGAAACGAGCGTGTGAGCGGGAGAGACGCGACGATTCAACTCCGCGCGAATGAACGAAAAAGAATAATAAAATTTGATGAAAAATATATGCGTGCAGGGCTAATGCGTTGATCATGTCGTACGGAGGTGAACTCGCTAAACAAACACCGTAATATCCCGGTTCGTTATGAGCGAGGGGACGAAAAAGAGGAGAATTTTGACAAAACCGACGATTGTCACATGTTATCCTGACGCGAATAATGTCCGAGGTCCTTTCTCCGAGTGCCTGCGAGAGAAATCCTCGTATCCGACGAGCCAACGGATAATTTTTTTTTCCTTCTCATTCGGGGGTGAAAAAGGGCCTATTTCCAGGGAGGGTTTATTTAAAAGGGATTGTTCAAGTAGGCAAAGTTATGGAAGAGGTAATAATTGATTTTCGGATTTATCCGATTTATTGGCGATTAATAAAATTAATTTATTTTCAGTGTCCCTTTTTGGTCCCTTTTACCATGGACCATGTAACCTTGCATCCTGACGCGAAAAAAGTCCGAGGTCCATTCTCCGTGTCCCTGCGAGATAAATCCTCGTGTCCGACGAGTCCACGAATAATTTTTTTTTAATTCGTATGGGTATAAAAATAAGGCGTATTTTAAGGGAGAAGATAGCGTTAGGCGAGGGAAAAATGCTGATTTTGATGACTTTTTTTTTGGAGGAAACATTGCTTCTCCATTTTGAGACTTGGGGTATGTTTTATTACTACTTTTAGCTGTTAGATGGTATTTGTTTATTTCTAAAAATGGCGGAGGTATGGCACGGTCTTTTAAGGCGTTACCCCCACTTGTAGCGCAAAAAAGGCCTTTTTCATGAATTTTTTTAAAGAAAACTACAAAACTTTTTTAATCGATCAATATACCATCTTAAAGAACACATCTTGAAGAACTTTCAGTAATTTTTTTATTGAAAAATATTACGTTGTTTAGTGGCAAATGGCCGTCAATGAAATAATGTTTTTATATACACGGTTTGCGGTGACCAACATTGCGGCGAAGTGGATCATCTGAAAAAAAATGCGGATGGATTTAGTCAAATATAAGTATAAACTAGTCTTTAATCGAAGGATTTAAAAAAATATTAATTTTTCACAAAATGGCGGACAGTCAAAGTTAATGGTTCGATTTTAACGAAAAAAAAAACGGCCGTTTTTTGGCTATAAAACGGCCATTTTTTTCGAAAAAAAATCGAACGATTAAAGACTACATTTTTATGCATTAAACAAGCCTGCAAAATTTCAAGAAGATCGGTTCATTAGTGTTCGAGTAATCTTGGTCACCGACTTCAGAAATGCCATTTTGAGAAAAACGCGTTTAAAGTTTCAATTTCACAACGGTTTCTTCTCTTTCAACGCTCATATCTCAGTCAATTTTGTTCGGATCGACTTGAAATTTTCAGGACATATTCTCAGATACTTATAGTACTTCAAAAAAATGCAATAAAAAAAATCGATTTTTTTCAAAATCGCAAGTGGGAGTAACCCCTTAAACAGGTTGCGGCGGATATTGTCAGACGGCGTGACACGTAGCGTCAGCGGGATTAATCTGAAAAAAAACCAACGAAATTTTTTCTTTCATTAACCGTCATACGCAGAATATGAACCAAGAAAAAATGAAAAATGTTGAAAATCGATGAAATGGGACGTTTTGAAACAAAAAGATTGAATTTTCCGAAAAAACCGGCTACATTTAGCAAATATAAAATAATTCTTCTTTTATTTTTTGAAAACATTTCGGGTCATGTTTTAGCCAATAAGGTTTGAAAGATTTACACCAAATTTCATCAGAATCGGTCGATGAGTTTTTTAGCTATACGTCACGCGAGTTTTGAAAATGCAGTTTAGGAGACCGTGCCATACCTCCGCCATTTTCAAAGATTAACAATAAATTAAAAAATACCATGTAACAGCCAATAGTAGTAATAAATCATACCCTAAGTCTCAAAAGCAGCAAATATGTTCTTGAAAAAAATAAATAAAGAAAATCAGCAAAATTTTTCCTCGCCTAAAGATATCTCAGGGGAGGATTCATGCGAAAGAGTTCGAGTAGGTAAATATATAGGACGATTAATAATTTATTTCCGAATCGTGACGATTTATTGGCACTTAATAAAATTAATTTATTTCCACCGCCCCATTTTCGTCCCTTTTCCCACGCATTACCATTCGATCTTCCCCTCTATTCCCCTTCCAGGACGATGATCAGGGATGCGTCAGTAAGAATCATGACTGCAGGAATGTAAGAGCGTGTCTATCGTGAAATAAATAGTACCCCCTTCCGTTTCATCGCCCCCACCCTTTTCGCTTCGAAATCGCGCCGTTTGCGCGTACCCCCTCCACGTGCGAAAAAAACCTCCCCGCCCGCCTCGTCCCCCACGGAAGGGCCGATCCTTTTTACTTTTTCGTCGTGTAACTATTTTACCCGAGGTTTCGGAGGCTTTTCCGATGTAATGATATTTCCATCCAATTCGAGGGGGGTGTTCCAGCGCGCGGAGTCTCGGGAGCGATGCTTGGAACCAGAGGGCAAGAGAGAGAGAGAGAGAGAGAGAGAGAGAGAGAGAGAGACCATATAATATACATGTATGTACATATATTCGCCAGCATCCGAGCGTCTCGCGTGTACCACCCCGTCCGCCCCTCGGGGGTTGAAGGGTTGGTTGGGGGTAGACGGTTAAGGGAGAAGGGGTCCGCAGAGCCGAAGGAGGAGGCAGCGTGGGTGGCTGGCACGTCGCTCACTACGTCATCTGTCCCCTCGACCAATCGACGGGCAGAACGAATTTTTTTTCCACTCTCCCGCGGCATCGGGCACAAAAAAAAAGAAACGAAAAAAAAAGATAAAAAAAGCACGACGCGAGAAAGAGGAGTGCTGGACTGGAGCCCCGGCATTACCCCGTCCCGTGGACCAATCGCCATACGTAAAGAGGCATTTTTTATGGGCGCTCGCGATGCCCTCTCTCTCTCTCTCACTCCCTCTCTTGCGTTTACGCGCGTCCAACCCCACTTTTTGAGCCACCCCCGCGTGTCGCACATTCTCGCGAATCACCCCTCACCCTCTCTCTCTCTCTCACTCTCTCTCTCTTTCGTTCTGTGTGATAAAAATTGACCCAAGTCCTTCCTCGTTTTTCTCTTCTTTTCCCTCCTCTGTTTTGCTTTATTTTCGTTTCCTTTCTTCGTTTATTTTGTTTTTTCGTTTCCGCATCCCGCGGATTGTGACTATAACTGGCCGGCATTAAAAAAGATGGGCCGTGCGCTCGGACGAGGGAGTTCGCGCGCGAGGGCCGCCGGAGAGCCGAAAAGGGGGTAGCTGGGGGTGAACGTGAGCTCGCGGTGTCGTGTGTGCGGTGGACAGCAACAGCGTCAGGAGCAAGCGGAAGAGAAAAGCGAGAATGACGGAAAGGGTGTGTGTGCGCGCGCGAGCAGCCTGCCGGAGCAGCGAGTACAACAGGCACGGGGAGAAACTACGATAAACGGCGGAGGGAGAGAGAGAGAGAGAGAGAGAGAGAGAGAGAGAGAGAGAGAGAGAGAGAGAGTGCGAGAGAGAGGGGGGGGATGTAGGAAGCGGAAGAGTGAGAAAAAGGATACGCGCAACACTCGGTGGAGCAAGTGAGGCCAACGCGTGCGTTGCACACGCACAGAGGGATGAAAAAAATCGGCCAGGATATGGAAGAGAGCGAAGAGCGGAGTCAGAGCTCCCAGAGCGCGCTGGGGTAGTTTCCATGTGTGGCTGCGACTTCTATCCAGTTGATTTCGTACACACAGCGCTTTACTGCCGCAAGACAAGCAAGACAAAAAGAGAGAGAGGGTGGGAGAGAGAGAGAGAGAGAGAGAGAGAGAGAGAGAGAGAGAGAGAGAGAGAGAGTAAGAGATCAAGCGAGAACGCGAAATGGGTGCAGGGTGTCCAGCAAAATAATGCGCATAAAATGTGGCGTATTTATCATGGAGATAAAATGATGTGCTCGACTTTCGGCCAACAGACCGCCGCTCTTTGCGCCGCTATTCTAGCTTCTCGCACGTGTGTGTAACAGTATATTCAGCCCGTAACGTCTGCATTTCGAGAGAGACAAACAGCGAGAGAGATAGAGAGGGAGAGAGAGAGAGAGAGAGAGAGAGAGAGAGAGAGAGAGAGAGAGACGGGCGAACGACCGGGAGCTTTCCGCATGGGAGTGAGCCGGAAGTGAGAGGTCCTGGCGAGAGGGTTGGATAATATGCAGCGAGGAAGTACGAGGGTGAGACGGAATACATGTACGCGCATATAGAGATACAAAAAGGCACGACGTGTCGCGTTTGCCTTCCTGTTTCAGTCAACTATTTAAAATGTTGACTGGCTGGATGAACATATATATATACATTCGGGCAGTTAATATATATATATATATATATGTGTGTGTGTGTGTGTGTGTGTGTGTGTGTGTGTGTGTGTGTGTGTGTGTGTGTATGTATATATATATATATATATGTATGTATGTATGTATGTATGTATGTATGTATGTATGTATGTATGTATGTATGTATGTATGTATGTATGTATGTATGTATGTATGTATGTATGTATGTATGTATGTATGTATGTATGTATGTATGTATATATACAGGGTGAGACACATGAAGTATCACAGAGCAATCCCGAGTCGAAATTTTCAGCCTATTTTAAAGGCCTTTGATCCTATGTCAGCCTCACTTGAGTCTGTATGCTGCTAGAAGTCCTACTGTGGGCTCCTAACATGCTCTTTCTTTGCTGCTTACCTCCTGCATAGGCCCTTCCCGAATCGAATTTTTCAGCCTATTTTGCCCCTCCAGATCCTCACAGTGGTAGGAGATAAAGGCGGTAAAGTAGCTTCGTATTCAATATTAAATGAGCTCCTACTTAGGGCCTAGAACGGAAACAAATTTCCCTTTTCTCCACTTGCAGGCGCTAAGGAGGACGTCTATTGGCACACGTATGCACGCACACGCATACACTCTATTAAGCATATGGAAACACATATGCCTGAATACGCGCATGCGTAGACACACGTATATACCCGCGCACATACACGCCTAAGCATACACCAACACACGTATACTAGTGCCTGTACGTATGCATGCGTGCCTGCTATAGGGGTCCGTGTATACATGCATACGTGAGGGCAATTCCTATAAAAAATATCATAACTGTTTGCCCAAGATCCATTTCTTCCACTTTGGAGAGTTGCTGGAGCTGCAGGTGTATCCGAGACATTTGGATTTGTATCATCGATACTGACCTTGAATGACCTTGCACGACTTTGACCTTCGAATGTTTTTTTATGCGGCTTGAGGTGCTCCACAAGATGGTTGACGAAAAAATGTACCATTCCATTTGAAAAAGTGGAGTTGACCTTGACGTAGCTTCAGCGCCTCCACCGATAAAAAATAGGGTGGTCCAGTATGACGGCCTTCTCGAACACTGAAACTTTTGTCTGAAACATTTTTGGATATAATCAAAGTTTGAGTGCTTTTGCTCTGTAACACTTTATGTGCCTCACCCTGTATATATATATATATTGGGAGTACAAATAAGTCGCCGCCATTTTTTTTATAAGGAGTACAACTTTGCAGTGACCGTTTTTTCAAAAGTTTAAGGCTTTATTATAAAAAAGTGGCTACATATTTTTTAATCAAAGTACTGCCCGTCGCTAGCTACGACCTCGGCCCATCTTTCAGGTAGCATTCGAATCCCGCGTCGATAAAAGTCTTGGTCCTTGGAGGCAATCCAGGAATCGACCCAATTTTTGACTCCTTCGTAAGTACCGAAGTGCTGGTCAGCCAAATCGTGTGCCATTGACCGGAACAAGTGATAGTCGGAAGGGGCAATGTCTGGAGAGTACGGCGAGTGGGATAAAACCTCCCATTTCAGCGTTTCCAAGTACTTTTTCACGACATTTGCAACATGGGGTCGGGCATTGTCATGCTGCAGTATCACCTTGTCATATATTTCGTTGAATTGTGGCCGTTTCTCTTTGAGTGCCTTACGCAAGCGCATCAACTGACGTCGGCAGAGTTCCCCTGTGATGGTTTCGGATGGTTTGAGCAGCTCATAGTACACAACGTCCAGCTGGTCCCACCAGATACACAGCATCACTTTGGATCCGTGAATATTCGGTTTGGGCGTCGATGACGGAATATGACCAGGCAGTCCCCATGATTTTCGGCGTTTAGGATTATCGTAGTGAACCCACTTTTCATCTCCAGTCACAATCCGGTGCAAAAATCCCTTCCTTTGTTGTCTTTGGAGCAGTTGTTCACAGGTGAAAAATCGGCGCTCGATGTCTCTCGGCTTCAACTCATGCGGGACCCAGTTTCCTTGCTTTTGGATCATACCCACATCCCGGAGACGTTTTGAAACTGCTTGCTGGGTTACTCCTAACGTCTCGGCGAGTTCTTCTTGAGTTTGGCACGAATCCTGGTCCAGCAAGGTCTCCAATTCTGCGTCTTCAAAAACTTTCTGCCTTCCGCCACCATGCTTGTTCTCGACCTGAAATCTCCACTTTTGAAGCGTTGAAACCACCGCCGACACGTTTTCTCACTAATAGAATCCTCCCCGTAAGCATCTACAAGCAAACGGTGGGCCTCAGCCGCAGATTTCTTGATGCTGTAGAAGTAAATCATAACCTCCCGCAAATGCTGAGAATTCGGTTCGTAGGTTGCCATGTTTGAGTGCCTATAACTTTATAATGCATACATGTATCCGTTTGCTTTTTTAAATTGTTTACATTGGCAGAGCCTCTAGTTTAAAATGCCACTTTTTTATTGAGCTAGGGCCACTACTTCGGCCGCAGTGGCTCTCTAAGTAAAACGGTCACTGCAAAGTTGTACTCCTAATAATTTGGGCATTTATTGTGAAAGAACGGTACATTATTTTTTATTCAAATTATTGTCCATCGCTAGACACCACTTTTCCCCATCTTTCTGGTAGCATATGGATACCGCGTCAGAAAACGCTTCATCTTTTAAGGATATTCACAAATAGACCCAATTTTTGGTATCTTCATATGATGTTAAGTGCGGCTCAGACAGGCCGTGTGTCATCGATCGAAATAAATGATAGAGGGAGCAATGTCTGGTGAATAAGGCGAGTGGGGTAAAACTTTCAAATTGTGTGTTTCCATGTCGGTTTTGACCGGTGCATTATCATGCAGGAGAATAATATGAACGTGACTGGAGTAGTAGTGGGCGCGTTTTTCCTTGAGTGCTCGACTCAATCTCATCGGTTGTGTTCGGTAGAGAGCCCCAGTAATGTTTTCGATCCAATGTCCAATCGTGGCCAATCGGTGTCAGTTATTCTGTCAACTAGGCTGATGTGATATGAAAAATTAAAGAAAGCTACGAAGACAGCAAACTGTAGAAAAGTAGTTCGATTTTCGAGACAAAAAGGAACATTAATGATTTTTTTATTTACAAATGAATAAACATATCGAAAAATCATCCGGCCATGCGATAGAATATGTTATGAACTACGCTCTGTTCAAATTTGAAGTAAATCGAACGAATGGATTCTGAGATACGACTTACATCGTTTCGCAAAACATAGAGAAAGATTAAAAGAGTATATCGCCGTAGCGGAGTGGGCGATCTGAGCCTCCACAAAAACCGTCAGAACTCGTTCAATTCTTAGATTTTTTACAAAAGATTTGTTGCACATTAAGGGACAACACCACTGTGACGGTATCAAAAAATCGATTTTTTGAAAACCATCTAGAAAAATCTAAAATACATTTAAGATTAAGATGCCGTTGGATCCAGGTCGAAAAAATAATTATTTTCGGAGATATTGAATATTTTGTGGAGCGGTGCAGCGCTCCGTGACGCTCGGGGTCCCGCGCAGCTGCGCGCCTCAGGGTCGGCAGGTATACCGGGATATATAAATTTGAGCAGAGACGATTTGCTGCAGCGTTGTTTGGGCGGCTTCACGCAAAACAACAACGAAAGCTACAACAAATCAGTTTGGGCAATAGCCTCCAAGTGTCAGTCCGGGAGCAAAAAAATCGTCGATATTGCAGCTGATATCGCGGTATTATTATTCAATGATGGCCTGAGAAGCCTCATGAAAGTTTAGGAGACGTTGGGGATAACTATTGGCCCAAATTGTTTCAATTTTTGCGTTGAAACCGACGCAGCGTGGATCGAGCTGGCGGAGCGCTCGCTCACAGACGCTGCAAAAGAGGCAAGAAGAGCCTCTACAAGTTCGAGAAAAGATGCTAGGGACAATGATTTGCTTCTTGAAGGCCAGCTATATGGTGCCGGCATCGCTGATTAAAGGTAAACAATTTTTTTCTCCAATTTATCGCATAAATTAACAAACCTAAACCTTTGAACGCGTTTTTCTCAAAACCACTTTTTGAGTGCGGCACGCAGCAGAACTCGAGCAATTTTTATCCGATCGACTTCAAATTTGGACTCCATCAATAGAACTAGATTATCTAAAGAAGTACATAGGATTTTTTCGATATATCAATAATAAAAAAAAGTTCTAGTCTATTTTCGACGAGAAATTTTGCTCGAAAATCGTCCTTTAATTTCAAAAGCGTGCCTATTTTTTAAAAAACAACATTTTTTCAAATCCCTATGTACTTCTCTTCAAAATATCATATTATTAACGAAAACACTCGGTATTTTTTTTTCAGATCGACTTTCAAGAGAGTTCTGCTGCGTGCCGCGAACCACTGCAGAGGCAACAGTACCTGACGCGGGAGCTTTCCCAGCGTCGCCATGGGGCGTGAAAAATTTGAAATTTTTTTTTATGTATCTTCAATAAACAACGAACAAAACAAAACAAAAATTTCGAATATCTCTTTTTTTCCCACAAAAAAAATTCTTGAAAAATGGCAAAAAAACAGGGGGTCACAGTGGTGTTGTGCCTTAAAGCTAAGGGGGGAGATACTCTTCAACGAGGAAAAAAATTGCCGATTTTGATTTTTTTTAAAGGAAAGATTTCTTTACCATTTTCGAGACTTCGGGTATGTTTTTTTTACTACTGTTAACTGTTACATGGTATTCTGTTAATCTATTGATCTTTAATAATGGCAGAGGTATGGCACGGTCCTCTAAACTGCATTTTCGAAACTGGCGTGATGTATAGCTAAAAAACTAAGCGACCGATTCCGATGAAATTTGGTATCCATCTTTCTAACCTCATTATCACATACCTGACCCTAAATGTTTTTGACGAAAAAAGTATTTTTATATTCCGAAATGTACCAATTTTTCGAAAAAATTCAATCTTTTTGTTTCACAGCGTACCATTCCATCGATTTTCAACATTTCTCACTTTTCCTTGGTTCATATTCTGCTTAGTGTTAAGGGGCAAGGCCACAGTAGAATTTTCGAAAAATCGATTTTTTTTGCTAAAACGGTGCTTTATCATCATAAGAATAAGTTACTATTCGATTTGTGGCAAGACATTTTTTTCACCGACTTTGACCGTATAACGTATGCCCACCTCTGGCACGGCCATAGACTACCTAAAACTTTAAACGCGTTTTTCTCGAAACAGCTTTTTTCCAATTGGCGTGACAAATAAGTTCAATAATTTTCACTCGATTTATTTAAAATTCAAAAGTTTTGTTCCTAATTGCATTTCGTAGAGAAGTACGTACGGATTTTCTGATTAATCGAAAACTTTTCATTTTACGAGCAGTTTTATACGAAATTTTTCACTGAAAATTCATTCAAATACCTACAACTCAATTCAAATACCTACAACTTTTGAATAAAACAATATTTTTTAAATTCCGTACGTACTTCTCTAGGTATTCTAATGTAGATTGACGAGAATTTTTGTTTTGTGTTCTATGCCAAAAATTGTGGATGCTAAATGTCACGCCACGGAGCGCCTAAAAAAAAGACAAAAAAATAAAATATTAGTAGTCGGCCATTTTGTACATCGGAAAAGAAAAATATATATTTTCCAACAGCTTGATATTCATACTAAATAGATGTGTAATTAATTTTATGAGTCAATCACTTTTTCATACGAAAAAAATTGTTAAATTTGCACATGATTTTATACCCGTTACTGTAGCCTAACCCCTTAATGAAAGAAAATCTTCGTTGATTTTTTTTCGGATCGATCCCGCTGACTCTACGTGTCACGCCGTCTGACAACATCAGCCGCAAGTCGTTTAGAAGACCGTGCCATACTTCAGCCATTTTTTTAAAGATTAATAAAAAAAACCACTCAACACGATTTAAAAAAATACCATTCAAAAGTAGTTGAAAACATACCCTAAGTCTCAAAAATGGTGTAGAAAACTTTCCTTGAAAAAAAAATCATGAAAATCAGCATTTTTTCCTTGCCTAAAGGTACAGGGTGCGCCAGAGAAACTTACTTATTTGAAAAAATTCCCGCGCGGTGAGTTGGGCGGGCAGAGGGGCGAGAGGGGGCGCATCTGGAGGGGGAAGTTCCCAAGTTTGTTTCTCCCTCCAGTCAGTTGCCATCATGCTCTGGTCTAGAGAGCAGCGGGCCTTCGCAGTCGAGAGCTTCTTTTCTAACGGTCGCTCACTTGTTGCTACGCAACGTGCCTTCCGCGCTCGCTTTGAAATTCCTCCTCACAGACTCGTTCCTGGCCGTAATTCGATTCTGTCGTGGGTTAACTCATTTCGGGAGTGTGGAAGTGTCGCTAAACCCAGAAATGGACTTCAACGGACCATCAGAACTCCGGAAAATGTCGAAAGAGTGAGGCAGTCAGTTGTGCGTTCTCCCCGGCGTTCGGCTCGCAAACACGCAGCTGCTATGGGAATTTCTGACACTACTGTTCGACGAATTCTCCATGAAGACCTTCAATTTCATCCCTATAAATTGGCTGTTGTGCAAGAATTAACTGAACGCGATTTTGTTGCCCGTCAAAATGCATGTGAAATGCTGGCGATCTCCAATGGCCGGCACGCTCTCCAGATTTGACTCCATGCGATTTCTTTTTATGGGGTTATTTGAAATCTCTGGTTTATGTCGATCGACCACGGACCATAGCACACCTCAAGAACAACATTCGCGACGCCATTGCCAACATACCGATTGATATGCTGCAAAGAGTGGATACGAATTTCAAAAATCGACTTCATCAGTGTATGCGCAATGGGGGTCGCCATTTATCCGATGTCATTTTCAAGACTGCATGAAAAAAAATTGGGATATTGTATTCTCAAATTAAAAAAAATTTAAAACAATAATTGAAGTACTTTTGTTTTTATTGACCTTTCAAATAAGTAAGTTTCTCTGGCGCACCCTGTACCTCCCCCCTTAAGAGCCCAGGCTATAAAGCTATGCAACACAAAATGTCATTTTTTAAATTCCAAGTTTATGCAGACCCCTCAAACGCGTAAAGACTTCATGCATCGAGATTTGAAGATTACAGTACCGAAGATCGTTTACTCCTCCATACCTGCGAAATGCAATGCGCACTTCGTACATTCCCACACGAAAAAAACCACAAACACAAGGAAAAAAATTGTCAATCAGAGTGCAAAGATTCCCAAGTTGAACCGCTCCCATCTGCCTTGAGGAATTCGCGACGCACCCACCATAATACTCAAATGCACTTGAGCATCCCTTCGTCTGACAGATGCATTTCCTCGGACCAAAAAAAAAACCAAGAAATTAACATCACTCATGTGGAAAACGAGTTTAATCGGAGCGTGAGAGCCTCGCAACAATGACACTTTTTTCCTATGTTTCTGGTACCTGCCCTAGGTTGTTTTTCGAGCGGGGGAAAAAACTACCCCACCGGGACCACCACGGGAATCGGCCGGAACTTGTAGAAATTGGCAGCGGATGAGCCAGGCAAATCCACACAGATACACATCGACACATGTGGGCAAGCCCACACACTTGGGTGAAGAGATCGAAACCTCTTTTCTCTCCTCCCTCTAGGCATGCACATTTATACATGACATATCGCGCGCGCATTCGTATGGACCTACGGGCCGATGGCACGTGGATGTCAAAGTCCGAAACGACCTTTCGAGCTTGCAAACGATCGTCACTGACCGGTTCTCGTACCTGGTAACACGACCACTCGACGTGTCACGTTGCCGCTGTAGGGAGAGGTGACCGGAGAGAGCGAACTCACACATTCGTGTCTGACAGACATAGAAAGCAAGAGAGAGAGAGAGAGAGAGAGAGAGAGAGAGAGAGAGAGAGAGAGAGAGAGAGAGAGAGAGAGAGAGAGAGAGAGAGAGAGTGAGAGAGAGAGAGAGAGAGAGAGAGAGGGCGAGAAAAGCAACCCCCTCAAACATACGACCGTATATAGTTCGGATCGCGACGAAATTCGTTTTCCCTGTGGGTTGCGCAAGCTAGTGGTCATTCGGACCAAACGGAAGAGCTCTTCGACGGGATGATATAGCGTCATCAAATCACTGTAACGCATCACTCGTAAATTCATCGCTACGAAGATTACGTCGTATGCTGTAAAAGTCAAATCCAATGGAATTCCAAACCATATATGCGCGCGCGCGCGCGTGTGTGTGTGTGTGTGTGTGTGTGTGTGTGTGTGTGTGTGTGTGTGTGTGTGTGTGTGTGTGTGTGTGTGTGTGTGTGCGCGCGTGTGTGTGTGTGTGTGTGTGTGCGTGCGTGTGTGTGGTGTGTGTGCATCAAAATAAATATGTACAGTCATAGTATGATTTGATGTGCGATAAAACAGGGAAAAAATATAAATGTATATGTGTGTGTGTGGTGCGAATGGGTGGATGTGTGTGTGTCGGTGTGTGTATCAAAATAAATATGTACAGTCATAGTATGCTTTGATGTGCGATAAAACAGGGAATATATGTGTGTGTGTGTGTGTGTGTGTGTGTGTGTGTGTGTGTGTGTGTGTGTGTGTGTGTGTGTGTGTGTGTGTGTGTGTGTGTGTGTGTGTGTGTGTGTGTGTGTGTGTGTGTGTGTGCGTGTGGGTGTGTGTCGGTGTGTGTATCAAAATAAATATGTACATTCATAGTATGATTTAATGTGCGATAAAACAGGGAAAATATGGCGAATAAAGAAAGCAGGAGGTGAAAAGAGATAGGCCATAGCACATCTGTCAGCACGTTTGCACAAGCTAGAGGCCCAAAAAACGCGTCGATTTTCAATATTTTTTCTATGATTAGACTATTGGGATGGCGAGGTCGGGATTTTACACACAATTAATACATAGTCTTGCGAAGTTTGAGTATTTTTTCAATTGAAAAATATTGACAAACAATGGAGTTATTGTTATTTAAACAGAGTGGCGTAATTGCTGCATAGTCAATACGGTTCGGTGGTTCTGGCAACTAGGGTGATTTGAAGTGAAAAATGAAAAATGTACTTTTAGTATGATGAATAATTCAATTTCCGAACGGCCATTATTATTTGTCGGAAATTTTCAAAATTACGGAAATGGCATGCCGTGGAAAAAAGTTCGATTTTTCACAAAGGGAACAACTTTGTTTATTTGTTATCAACAAATGGATAAACGTATACGAAAATTTTCGCATGACGCGATAGAAGACTTTATAAACTATGCTTTGTGTGAGTTTGAAGTGGATCGGTAGAATACATTTTGAGATACGACGCACACCGCTTTGTAAAATATAGTTTCGAGAATAAAAGGAAAAAAGGGTAAATCGCAGCGGGGCGAGCTGATCTTTTACAAAAATCTTCACAATTCGCTCGATTTTTCGAATTTTTATAAATTTTTCATTGCAAATTAAAGTTGAGACTCTGGGTATTAGATAAGAAAACAATTGATTTGAAAAACATTTCATGTAGAAAAAAGGTTTTTTTAAAAATTCATTGGTTAATTTTTATATATCGTATTTTATATGACATTTTTTCAAATGAAACTAAATACGTCTGATTGAAAATAAAATTAAGGAGCAGAATAGAAAAAATATTTAAAAAAGCGTATTTTTTAAAATCGTTTCTTTTTTTCAACTAAATAATTTATTTTCATTCACAAGGTTAAAAAAAATTCAATGAACCTAAATACGTTTGATTCAAAATTGAATCATAGAGTGAAATAAAAGCATATTTTGAAAAATCGCGTATTCAAACCAAAATTTGTATTTTTTTGTAATTGAAAAGTAAGCAAAATTGTACTTTGAAATTGAAAAAATAAATAAAATCGTATTTTTGGAATTGAAAAATAAGAAAATCTGATTTATTGGTATTAAATAAGAAAGATCGCATTTTTGTAATTGAAAGCTCGTGCAGACCCTTAACGGGCTTGAAATATCCCCGTACATATGGGCAATGATACACGGTGTAAATTGAATACTCTATGCATCAAAAATGAATGTAGCATCACTGCACATACTGTTGTATATACATACAATTCGTAATGGGTCGCAAATTGGCAATAAAATTATGAACTCGCTCGTTCTACTTTCGTTCCCTCATGCTCCCTCCTTCCCTCTCTTTTTATGCTCTCCCGCTTCTCCCTTCTACCCGCTCCCTGGTGACGAAGAGGAAATTGCCATGAGTGCCGAGAGCGAACCTTTCAATTTCACGCGGCACCCCAACGATGCCACGGCACGCAGCTTCTTTTTCCCCTCCTTCGGAATCTTTGTTCGTTTCGTTGGTTCGTCAGAAACTCGAGACCCCTTTTGTAACCCCCTCCCCCGCCACCGTTCTGCCAATTCCGATTTCGTTAACCACTCACTCGTGTATCCTTCCGTTCGGGTGAATGACAGAAACCACGCGGCCTTGAATCTCGTGCGTGTTCATGGATCCTTGTAGTGGAATTTCCAACACAAATTATAATGTTTTTTTCTAGAAAATTAGAAAAAAAGGAAAGACAGATAATTGAGAGAATACGGAAAATACGCATTGGTCAATTACGATTACGTTAATTGCAATCGATCAAAGAAGATTTCTGGTAAAATTGAATAATTGACACTCCAAATGATTAGTTGACGCCCCTTTGGATTTTGGCAGCTACGAATGAATCTTTTTCAATTCGTTTTTTCGGGAAGAACGTCATTTTTTTGTTTGAATTCGATGCCTTTTTTCCACTCCACGCTATGCTATTGAGAGATCAAGAGTCGCTCATTGATTCATCTTTTTATTTGATTTTTTAACTGAGCCTTAGTTATTTAGATTCTTAGATGTTAAATTTATATAATTTTTTTATGTCGGCCGTGAGAGTTGGACATGATTTTGTGAAATGGATTCGCATGGAGTAAAACTCAGTTTCAGGTAAAAATTAAATTTTGTACAACTTTTGTTTATTTCAAGGTAAAATTAGAACTTTGTACAAACGAGAGAAGTTTTTTTTTTCGTCGTACAAAAATGTTATCTTACCTTCTCTTTCCATCATACAGAATTTTGAAGCTACTTTCAGTTTCCACTTTAGAAAATTTTAATTTGCCCTTTACTCCCCTCCCTGCAACATTTTTATTGTACCTTAACCTGCCTTCGTACAAAACTTAAAATGTTGATGACAAAAAACTTTATGTAAAGGTTAGAATCTTATTGACATCTAATTATCCACGAATCTAATTATCCATCTAATTATCCTCGAACAAAAGAATCAATTGTCCAATAAAATGTTAATTTTATCTTTCCCTTTCTCCCTGCCACATTTTAATTTTACCTTCACTTTCCTTCGTACGAAATGTTGAATGTTGACGACGAAAAACTTCATGTAAAGGTTTGAATCAGACTGATATCTACAAGTTGATAATCCACGAACACAAAAATCAATTGTCCAATGAAATATTAAATTCACCTTTGAATAAAATATTTAATTTCACTAACCTTTGTGGTTTGTACAAAATTGTAAACGTTGGCAAAAAAGTCATTAAAAAAACATTGAACAAAACGAATAATCCACGAATAATAAAATCAGTTTGTCCCTAAATCGTCTTACAATTTCAATGTCGAGGACTGTCACTCAGCATCTCAATTTTTGGAAATAACGCCCCCAACTTTTTTTGTGTCTTCATATTCTTTTTATCAAGCGTTCCCTGCTCCTTCGCATACGAACGTCCTTTCATGCATTGTTAATAAAATAATAGTGACGGTCATAGCCCCATTCGCCCCACGCAGAGCAACGATGAGGATGCACGAGCCTATAGCTGTGCATTGGTGAACGAGCACAAGAAATACGACCACTAAAGTACGAGATAAGATTGAGCGTAGTAACGTTTGCCTTCTCTCTCTCTCTCTCTCTCTCTCTCTCTCTCTCTCTCTCTCTCTCTCTCTCTCTCTCTCTCTCTGTCAATTCTCTCCATCCTCTCCTCTCCCTTGCTCGACCCCTTTTCTTTTCATCTCAACTTTTTTTTTCGACTTTTTCCGATCTTTCGGTACATCCGAGGAGAGCAAAAGCCCGAAAGGACCTCATCAATTTTCGTTTCCTCCGACGTCGAAGGGACAAAAAATAAACTTAATATGATATCCGAACGAGTATGTATGAAGATGTTTGCAAGGACCTCGACAACCGCGAAGCGGCTCACTCCAATGGCGAAACGATTGGAATAGAATTATGGGGAAGGAGGAGAACCGTAGCTGTCCCATTGTCCGTCCTTTGTTTTTGGGCGAGGGGTTGCTTCGAGCCGTCTATATGCAACGTAAGTGGCCAGCGTGCTTGTGTTGCGTGTTCCTTTTACGTATAAGGGGTACGTATATATATATATATATATATATATATATATATATATATATATACTGTGTGTGTGTATGTATATATGTATATAAATGAGACTTCCGTCGTGGTCCCGGTCCACCCTTCGTAATTCTATCAGGAGCCAATCACGTCCGGCAGAGGGTAGCCTCTATATATCTGCATGTGGAAAATCACGGACACATATACTCCTGCGTTCAGGCATGTTGGGGTAGTACCGAAGGGGAAAACAAAACGACCGATTGCCGTCTTATGAAAATCAAATTAGGTATATATATATACAGGGTGTTCCTGTTATCTCTGCCACCCGAAATAACTCGGTAATTATCGACGTCACAAAAACATGTTCTAGACAAAAGTTGTACGGTGTGAAGGTGGCCATCAAATGTGACCAATTTTTTTATTTACTCCGGTGGAGGCCCTGAAGCACAGTAAAGGACACCTTAACTTTCTTAAATGGAATGGTACTTTTTATTTCAACCATCTTGTGGAACACCTCAAGCCGCATGAAACACATTCGGGGGTCAAATCACTACCAAATATTTGGTAGTGATCCGAGATATTTAGGTTTGTATCATCGATACTGACCTTGAATGACCTTGAATGACCTTGCACGACTTTGACCTCCGAATGTTTTTTTATGCGGCTTGATGTTCTCCACAAGATGGTTGAAAAAAATGTACCATTCCATTAAAAAGTGGAGTAGACCTTGACGTACCTTCAGCGCCTCCACCGATAAAAAATAGGGTGGTCCAGTATGACGGCCTTCTCGAACACGAAAACATTTGTCTGAAACATTTTTGGGTATGATCAATAGTTTAAGTGCTATTGCTCTGTAACACTTTATGTGCTTCACCCTGTATAGACCTATCTTGATTTTCATAAGACGGCAATTGGTAATAAAGTATGACAACTACAAGGTGGCCATGTGTTTTTCAAGAGGGGAAATCCCTTTCGGCAGCCAAAAATAAGGGAATTTTCAACTATTTATTCTACGTAGTTTTTTATAATATTCAAGAAGAGCGGGAGTACGATTTGCTTCAGAGATGGTTGCTGCCTGAGTTCGTCCACGGCGTACTACCTAGCGTCTGGTGCATTGATCTGAAACATCAGAGCCAAAGCGTTTTCGATTTTTACGACCTACACGCTCTATGTGAACCTAAAAAATCTGAAGAAAAGTGCAAATTCGTAAAATAGTACGCGGTTGAAAAAAAGGTTCATTTTCGTATGAAATATATACTGGTTAATGAAAAAGTGGTTTTTAGTAAATAACTGTCAAAGTTTAAAAAAAAAGTAATTTTAGGTTCACATAGAGTGTGTGGGCCTTAGACATCTAAAACTTCGGAGCTCTGATGTTTCAGATCAATGCATTCAGACGCTGGATCGTACGCCGATCATCTCTGAAGCAAGTGTCGTACAGCCGCCATTGTTAAATACGGAAATAAATAAAAATGTTGATTGATATAAATAAATAAAACTATAGTATACATAAATAAAAATAAATAAAACTATAATATAAATAAAAAATATAAATAAATTAAACGGAAATAAATAAAAATGATGATTAAAAAATGTAACAATGTACTTTCGGCTGTCCCCCTTAAGAGTCTTGAGCCGCAATTTCGCGACTGAAAAAATACGTTTTATCATGATTTTTCAAGTTCTCTTCGAAAAAAATATAGCGCTATTTTGTACCGAATAGTATTTACCAGAAAAAAATTGAGCACTCTGGAAAAAAATCACAGTTCCATTTTGAGTACAGCAGAATGGAGGTAATTAAAATCCGAATACGAAGCCCTCCTGAAAAAACGTTTTCCGTGCATCCCGTCATCAGGAAAGAAGTTATTAAAGATGCATTTTAAGGGGGATAAGTGGAATATAATTTCATTCAAAACAAGTTTTTTCGGAGTATTTCGCATTCAGAATTTAGATCTTCATTCTGCTGACATGAGCTGAAAATCGAATGTTGATTTATTTGCAGAATACACAACTTTTTCTCGCAAATTACTCGTCGCATATTGTATACGCTACATTTGTATCTGAAAAGAATTGAAGAACTATTAAATATTATTACTAATGTACATATAATTGGATAACAATAATGATAAAAATAATAATTGCTTCTCGGTTGCAAAATGATCGCGGCAGACCCTGAAAAAACGCATGGCCATTTTATAAATAATTGTCTTATGGGGAAAGGAAATATAGAACCCGTTATATCTATGTGATATTGGCTATCGTCGAATCTGGCTGTTTTGAAGACGGTCCTCGAACGTTTGTCAAACAAATCGTTGATTTTGGGATCGCGGCGGTCGTTCATATACGAACTTCATATGAATAAACACGCTTCAATTAATCCAAAAGTGATTCTGAAGTCATTGAGGACCCCTGGCCTCTATGAGGGTGGTCCTCCAAATCGATTGCCTTCGAAATCCCGTTTCCCCACATATGCAACGACCTACGTACGTTTTATGTAATCCGTTTTTCGAATGACTCACAAACGGAAATGTAAAGCGCGGCGAGGGAAGAGGGTTGGACTTCACTCCGCGGTAATACGCGGGAATATTATTCTCGACGTTAAGGGGTGGTCTTTAGAGGGGTGGGACCTTAAGGCGACGAAACAAATTATGATTTTCATGATGTTTTGTCTAAAAAGAAGGATTTCTTCGCCAGTTTTAAGACTCATGATTTGTTTTGTTACTACTTTTGACTGTTACATGGTATTTTTTAAAAATCAATCTCTAAAAATGGCGGAGGTATGGCACTAAAGGGGTTGCTGCGGATGTTGCTAGACGGCGTGACACGTAGTATCGACGGAATTCATCTGAAAAAAAAACCAACAGATTTTTCTTTCATCAACATTCATATGCAGAATATGAACCAAGACAAAGTGAGAAATGTCGAAAATCGATGAAATGGTTCGCTTTGAAACAAAAAGAATGAACTGTCCGAAAAAAAATGGCTGAACTTTGCAATAAAAAAGACTTTTTTTTATAACGTTTATTTAATTATATATATATATATAATATATATATATATAAAACACGTTTAATTTAGATAACAAGGATGAAAAGATTTATACCAAATGTCCTCAGAGTCGGTCGACTAGTTTTTTATCTACACGTCAGGCCAGTTTTGAATATGCCGTTTGGAAGACCGTCCTATATCTCCGCCATTTTTAAAGATTAATGAAAATGAAAAACACCATGTAGCAGCCAAAAGTAGTAATAAAACATATCCCAAATCTCAAAAATGGTAAAGAAGTATTTCATTT